>OZ018389.1:60022713-60135518 GCA_963969525.1 Ontholestes murinus | reverse complement strand
TCCTGACATAACGCCTCTTGACTTCTCCTTGCGGGGACGTATCAAAGACCTAGTCTATAACGAGGTTCCAACCACGAGAGATAATATGAAGGAGAGGATACGGAACGTCTGCCGTTCACTTATTGAAGATAAGATTCTACGGGCCTTACGACGTTCGAAATCGGCTACAAAGATGCATTGATCAAGAAGGAAGGCAATTTGAACATACCATAAATAATTGAAAAGTTGTTTTAATTATCATTTACTTTATTTTCGTTCTGCAAGGCGCCGAACAACATTTTTTGACTGATTTGCTCGTTGAGGGTATCGCTCAGCATAAATTCACTCAGCCTCATGATAGTTTTGGCCGCATTCACCAAACCTTTGAGGTTTGTAAAAACCATATTGACACATTCAATACTTTGATAATAATAAATTATTTTACTTCAAATATTCACGAACGTCAATTATTTTGACATAACAAATAGCAAAGCCTACTTGAGGAAATTGAATGTTGAATGGGTAACCAATTTTCAATTTAGTTTTTTTCATTTATTTTTATAAATATGCAAAATATTAAAAAAACATTTTAATAAAAGTTGTTTCTTTTAAAAAGACCTATCAATTAATACCATACTCGACCCATGTTGCCATTTGAAATTTTAAAGTTACTTCCGGTTCCGGGTACTTCCGGATTATTCCGGTAAAAAATAAATTCATCAGTGGATTCCTTGGGTTCACTTTGGTAATAAAATTTTTTGTCCCAGTCACATTCGACTAAGCGTTGTCGAAATAAAAGGCTGGTACGGGTGGTCTGAGACACCCGGTATATATATATATATATATATATATATATATATATATATATATATATATATATATATATATATATGTCTGAGACACCCGGTATATATATATATATATATATATATATATATATATATATATATACCGTGTGTCCCGTTTGAAGACGCATCATAGGGAATTCCCATGTAAAATTTTCAATTGCAGTTTGTATCTCTATGATTGAAAGAAAATGATCAGAATCAAATTAGAATGATTCCTTTGCCTACTAAAGATATTTTAGAGGTTTTATTTTTGTTTCATCTTCTTTTTTAGTCAAAATATACCTTAAAATGTGTAAGAAAATATTTGATAATAAGATCCTCAAAATAGTAGTTGCTGTGAAAAGTCATCTAAATTGTATAACCCACAAATAAAGAATTAAATTCAAAATTAGTGCTTACAACACAGAAGGAAAAGTTCAGTGCTTTGAAAAGTCAGTGTATAACATCTAAAATTACAGATGGCGAGTTCAAAGGCACAAATTCATTATTCTTGTTGAAACGAGTTAACTCAAAGGTACAATTTCCCGAAACAGAATAAAACTCTTTTTAGTATTTCTCATTTATTTTGTACAAAATTTCAAAACTGCGTCCAGTTAACTTATAATTATTATATATATTTATGTAAAGAATAAACATAAAGTGAAACTGATAAATACTTTAATTTGCTTTCAATTAAAATAAAACTAACAACGAATTTTAAAAATAATTCATGCCTATTCATTAAGTTTTTGTCGTCATACTTTTCCATATTAATTTAACAAAATTTAGATCTTAAATCAGGGTCCACTGCTTACACTTGATGTTAGATGTACTCTTTGCAACACATTTGTTACAGTTTCTTCAGATTTCCTCGCAAATGTCGGCCAAAACTCAATTTGATGATCTGAACTTTTTATTTTGTGGTGTAAGCACTTATTTTGAATTGAATTATTTATTTGTGGCTTAATCAATTTAGATGACAAACACTGACATTTCATAGCAACTACTATTTTGAGAATTTTATTATCGAATATTTCTTCACACTTTTTAAGCTATATTTCGATTAAAACTAAAGATGAAACAAAAATAAAACCTCCAAAATAATCGTAGTACATAAAGGAATCATTCTAATTTTATTTTGATAATTTTCGTTCAATAATATGGATACAAACTGCAATTGAAAATTTTACATGGTAATTCCCTAAGATGCGTCTTCAAACGGGACACAAGGTATATATATATTAAATAGTTTTATTTATATAAAAGTGAAGGTGAACAACAGTTATCAGCCTCATCAATACATTAATTAAATTGTGCTGTCCTGCATTCTTAGAATATATTATGCATATTAACATATAAATGCATCCATAAACAATAGCCACTTTCCAGACCTGTGGAAGGAATCGTTGGTAGTACCTTTGTCAAAAAATAACAATTCTGAAACGGTTAATGATGTAAGGCCTACTAATATATTACCGGTTCTGTTAACAATCCTAGAGAAAGTTTTAGAAAAACAATTAGAAACTTAAAAAATTCTGCCTAATTATCAGTCGGGATTTAGACCTGGATTCAGTTATTGTAGTGCGCTTACTTACATCATAGATGCTATTTTGCATGCCACTAATTGCGCAAAAGTAACTGCCCTTGTTTTGGTAGACTACAGCAAAGCATTTGATACGATAAATCATGAAATATTAATAACTATCCTGCGTTACATCGGGTTTAGATCAGACGCAATTAAACTTATGCGCAGTTATTTTAATAAAATGATACAAAGAGTGACGATAGTTAACATAATTTCATCATCTCTTAGAATAACAATCTGGTGTGGGCGAAGGTACTATTCTGGGTTCACTGATTTATTCCATCTACACATCATCTTTGCATTCTGTTATTTCCTACTCCTCATATCAGTTGTACGCTGATGATATCCAAGGTATTGAAGACGCACAAAACAAACTTAATATGGATTTGAATAAATTAGCTAAACATTCTCCGAATCATTCATTACTTATTAATGATTGTACCTTGACTCTCAGCTCAAATTTAAAGAAAATACTAATAACTAAAAACTATATTTTTAAATCGACACATTCTTAACAAAAAATACAGAAATATTTTTATGCGACACGTGGGTACTTTCAAACTTTATTTATTGTGGTACACATTATAATAATTTTATTTACCAAAAAGATGTGTTTATAATCCAGGGGATGCAAAAGTTTTCAGGTGTTATATTCTTCAAAAAATACTTAAGCTGTTTTGATATAAGTTAATAATTATTAATTGTTATTTTTAGGGTTTAAAGGAAGAGCAGTTTCGATATTTGGTATTAAAGTGCCAAATAGCGAAACTGATTCAAGTCCATTTGAATGTCGCTATTTTCGCGAAATAATCACTCTTTGCATGTATGTTTGTAAATTCCATTACATACAGTAATCTCTACACTCTTCTATGTAACCTAGATTATATATAATTCTTCTTGAGTTTCTCTGCGTTGAGGACATTTGGTTTACCGCTGATGAGTGTCCCAATAAAAGAATTCCAAATATGTGACTCTATAAGCGATAAATAGGCGATTTTAAGAATATCAGATGAAACAACATTCGATAACTGACTTAGTAAGAATAAGTACGTACACAGTATTCATCCATTTGAAGTGTATGCAATTTCTAAAATAGTTCACAATCCAAGTGGAATCTTAAAAAGTTAGTATCTTCAGAAAATTCTTGGTTTAGATGTTCTAATCAAACAACAAATTTACAGATTTACTTTCGTTTAATGAGAGTTTATTAAATGCAAACCAATCTTTTGCCCGACCATTAATGTTAAAATTAGTATTTATCTCCTGGAGTAACTTTCCTCGACTTCCCAAAGTTGTGTCCTCTGCATAGAGTAATATATTGTCTTCTCTTATATATTGGCATATGTCATTTGTGTAGAAGAGGAATAATGCTGTTCCTAGCTAGAGTCTTGAGGTACCCCTTCATTTATAAAATATTCATACGATAATTTATTTTCTAATTTAACCGCTTGATTTCTGTTTGAAAAGTACAATGTGTAAGTATAGATTTTATCTCATTACTACATGATTCATAGTATGGAAAACTTTATATAAGTCAAGAAAAGTTACTAGTACGACTTCATTATTATTGAAAGCATCGAGACATAAATTCCAAAATGCGGTAGTCGTTGATCTAGAACGTCTAAAACCATATTCGGTGGTTGATAAAATCTCTTTATAATTAATATAATGTAACAGTTGAAAATGCAATATATCCCCAAAAAGTTTGGAAATTACAGGCAAGACCTTTTTTGAAAATGGGAATTATAATTGATCCTATTTAAACACGATGGAAATTTGCCCTGAAATAAATAACTTGGTCATTTATTGTACACTGCCGAGCAGAAAACTAGGTCCAATCCGTTATTTAAGGTTATTTTAGTAATTTTTAGTTTTTTTTCGTGTTTTTTTTTCGTTATAACAGTTTACTGATTGCTTGAATGAAAAATAATTTGAAAATGAACAAGTTTACTTTGATAATCTTTTTTTGAAACAACAGAAAGCTTAAGGACTTCAGTCGCGAGTATTTCCTCATCTGGCAGTGATAACAGTTTGCAATCGACAAGGCATGCTCTGGATTAGATTTTCGATTACATTCTGCGGAAGATTGTCCCATTCCTCCACCAGTATGTCGCGAAGCTCTATAGAATTTCTGGGGGCCGGCACATGTTTCCGTAAACGTTTTCCCATCTCATCCCAAACATACTCAATCGGATTTAAATCTGAACTGCATGCAGGCCAAAAAATTGCTTGTTACTCAATAACTATCCGAGAAATGTGGGTTCGAGCGTTATCAAGCATAAATGTTGCGTCGTCTTCACAAATAACCATGAACAGTAAAACATTCTTCTAGAACCTCCGTCAGATACCTATGCGCAGTCAATGTTCCATTCTCAATAAAGACTAACTCCATACGAGTGTCAAAAGTTATGCCAAGCCAAGTGTTCTCGTGCAAAATTCAATCTCGCTATTCAGTATTCAAGGGAAAGCGGCGGTCCAGTAGCTCTAGTTCGGGGAGATAATCCAGCAGCATGAAGTCGCCTCCTAACTGTCCACTCACTTATGTTTACATTTCTCAGTTCTTACAGATGATTTCGAAGGGAAACTGCTGTGACCGTTCGATTTCTTAAAGCACTAGAAACGAGAAAGCCGTCAACTCTAGCTGTTGTAGCCTTGCCTCGCCCTGAACCAGGTCTTCGAGTGAGCAGACCAGTCTCTTCGTACCGCCGCCATACTCGTTGCGCACTCGAGAGACGTACACTAACAGTTCTTGCAGTTTCGTGCTGACCGCGATCGTCTTCTAAAGATTTATACTTATTGCAAAACACTGACAATGACAACAATACACAAAAAATGGCACATTGCATATAACACCACAGAAACAAAAACTATTCTGTCCTTAAACTTGCTTTTGTTTCAAAAAAAGCATATCAAAGAATAAGTAATTGTAGATGCCTCTACTTTGTGATACATTATTATTTATATAAATGATTGTAAATACCTTGTTAATATCACACACTTTTAAACTTTATTTGTGACTATAGTTTCAACAACTTTCAATTTCATTTCATTTTCAAACTATACTTATAAAAACACTTTTATAAACAATTTAACAAACAATTTTTAGATGGCGTTGATAAAAGTGATATACAGGGTGTCCCGTTAATGCGGGGAAATGGCTGGACCATAGATTCCTGAGGTCAAAATATAACTATTAAACGCAACTTATCTATATCCAAAAATTTACGGTTAAGCTGGAATTTGGCTTCAAAGTTTCAAAAATTTTTATTTCTTTTGTTTATAACAATTGAACGCTTTATTTGATTTGAATGAAATTTATTTTTAATAACTACCATAATATAATACATCATTTCAGTTATTATGACTATTATTTGTTAACAAGAAGTATAAGAAACAGTAGTACCACCACATAAAAACTAAAATATTTTTTTATTGGTGGATCTAATAAAAACTAAAAAAATACTACTTGAAAGACCATTTAATTTAAAAACTTTTTCATCTCTTAATAATATTTGATATCTTTTATGGATTTCCCACAAAAAAAATAAAATATATATTTTTTATCTAGTAAAAACCAAAATCTAGTTTTTCATCGAATCGAAAATAAATGTTTTTCGTGGCCGTCTTTGTTTAAAAAATGTAAATTATGTATAATAATAATTATTTAGTGTCTTTTAACAATTAATTTTTAACTTTATTATAGTTCATAAATATTCATATTTGGAACAAACAGATATCTTGTTTGTATTAAATTTTGCAAAGAAAATTGTTTGAAAAGTGTTAGATGTTGTTTTGATTTATTTTATTAATTGATATTATTTAATTTTTATTCAATTGAGTAAGTTTATTTACTTATTAATGAGTGCATAATGAGTATACTATATTCATATTTTATTTTTTTTGTGCAAAAACCGTACAAGATATCAAAAACTAGTAAGAGTCAAAAAAGTTTTTAAATCTAATGCCTTTTCACGTAGATTTTTTTGATTTTATTGGATGCACCAATATAAAAATATTTTAGTTTTTAAGTGGTGGTACTACTGTTTTTTATACTTCCTGACAATCACTAATGGCCACAATAACTGAAATGATGTATGATTTTATGGTACTTATTAATAATAAATTTCATTTAAATCAAATAAAGCGTTCAATTGTTATAAACAAAAGAAATACAAAAATTTGAAACTTTGAAGCCAAATTCCGGCTTAACCGTAAATTTTTGGATATAGATAAGTTGCGTTAAATCGTCATATTTTGACCCCAGGAATCTATGGTCCAGCCATTTCCCCGCATTAACGGGACACCCTGTATATTAGGTCAGTTTGGTCGTTTATAAGTAGAATTTCAAGATTACGTTTAATTTTATAGGTTTCAGGAGACTCGAGTAAATCCATTTTTAATTTAAGCCTTTTTCGGCGAAATTAATTATCTTAAGTACATCTGTGTCATCAAAACTGAGATTATTATTTAGCAAATGATTAGCAAAAGTTAATTTTTCATTTTTGTTATTGTATGAACTTATATGTTCTTTTAGTATAATTTTAAAATTACGACCTGATTAATTTATAAATGCCTGATTTATTTAATTAATTTATCAGAGTTTTATTATTATACATATATAACATTGAATAATTTGTTCGGGGATTTTAGAGAAACGCTAATGTTGTGTTAATATTGGGGGGGACTTTCTTATTATCGCCATATAAATAATTTTTAACTGAGTTTAGTTCTAGTTTCTTAATAAGAATATCTATAATGTTATCTTGGTAGCCGTTATTAATTGCTAGTGATTTAATTATTTTTATTTCATTTTTATACCCTATGTCAGTTAGTGGGATCGATCTAGATCGGAAAATCATTGCATTAAATGCGGAAAGTTTATGTTTTAACGGATGTCCTGATTGTGCTGGAATTAGTGTGTTTATAAATGTAGGTTTTCTGTAAATTTCGAAGTTAAATTTATTATCTATTGTTTTTTGTATCTAACTGAGATCAATAACATACACCCTAATTTTAAATTTACATTAGAACAAGAAGTTAACAACAATATAAAATTTTTAGATTTGTCAATTACAAAAACAATAGATAATAAATTTAAATAAAGTTTAAAAGTGTGTGATGTTAACAAGGTATTTACAATCATTTATATACATATCAAAGAAAACTTGTTCATTTCCATTACTGAACATATCAAATTAAAATTGTAAATTTTCATTACTTTCAATAAACTTTGAATATCATTTTTTTTAATTCAAGCAATCAGTTAGAAAACTGTTACAAACAAAAAAATACGTAAAATATGAAAAATTACTTCAAATAACGGAATGACCCCAGTTTTAAACTCGGCAGTGTATTGAGAGTTATTTCACCGTTTTTAACAAGTCATCTGTAATTAATAAAACCCGTTAGAATTCACTTTCTTCACAATTTATTTTGTATTCACTAGATGTACATTTCGAGCACTAAGTTATCAATGATAATGAGCACTTAGTGCTCGAAATGTACATCTAGTAAATACAAAATAAATTGTGAAGAAAGTGAATTCTAATGTGTTTTATTAATTGAAATTTCTCTTCACGTAACTCAAAAACCAATAATTTAAATAAAAGTCATATGTACATTCATTAATGACCCTGCTTTACTATTTTTTAAATTCATAATGGAATCTCTCACATTGCTGCTAGACACATAAACATAATTTTTGAAATTATTTAAAGTGGATAAAATTACGCGTAATGGATTATATAAACTCTAACTTACATTTGGAGAATTATTTACATTAGTGTATAATGAAGAAAAATGTTTCACAGTCATCTACCGCTGGTGCAGTTTTACTACTATTGCGTTTTGGAGCTGTACAGATGTACAGGTACTTGATAATGACCGTCAAAAGTCGAAACTTAAGTCGTACAAATTGTAATATATTTATATATTATAATAAATTATAGTGGTTAAAAACATAGTAAGTGTTTTATTCATTGTACAGAAAGAGTTTGTTACATTCCACATTACCTTAATATTATTATTGGATGATTTTATTTTAGCATTAATAACTATCTCTTTTGTATTTAGTGTTAATCCATTAATAAAATGTATTAAAATCCTTTAGTAGAAAATTTATCATTTATTAGCTTATTCAACAGAAATAATTTCATTAAAATTAGTGTTGCTTTGATATTTGTACTATTTGTAAAAAGCAAATTAATTTTGTACTATCCAATGTCTGTCAAGGTTTTAGTAAGAGAAGTAGTTGTATCAAAATTAATTTGTTTTGTAGTCTTAGTAAGACTCCTTGTTGTAGATTCACGAAATATTTTCGTTTTTTAAAATTATTATCTATTAATAATGGTCATTTTGTGTCAGAAATGTACATTTGATAAATCAAATAAAATTGTTAAGAAAGGTTATTAGTGCTTTATTCGTCAAATCACTTTTGATTATTTGTTTATACTGCTCTTCTATATTATCTCTTAGTACCTTATTTTGAAGGCTCTTATTTTGCTGGTATGCTTCGTCGACTAATCCTAAAGATGTATCTTTAGATTTATCATGGGAAAAGCTGATGTTATCGCTGAGTTTATGATTTCCTATGAATGGCTAAGTCAGTATTTCTGAGAATTTTAAATAAGGATGTAATTGATCTGGTTAATTTAACGTCTTCTGGTTTGTTATCTATTATCATCTCTATTAGAACATCTTCTAATCCGATGTAGTCTGACAGGCCAGTATATAGAGGATTTACGATAAACGTATTCACATTACTAAATACATTATCGATTTCATTACCAAATCTAGTATTAAATTGAACCATTTTATCTAATCCGAAACTTTAAAAAGATTACGCGTATCAATGGTATCCCTGGAATCTGCATTGTTGAAATTAATATTAAAATTGTAATCCTTAAAATGTGGGCATGAATGTTCTATAACTTTTTCTACAGAGAAAATATTATTATACTGATTTCATGGTAACATTTTATACGCATTTTTGTATAGGTCATTTATTAAAATTTCAAACTAAGCAATATTAGCAACCAGTTGCGCATCGCTAAGCCATTGAATTAATGTTTCCTTGTCAGCAACAGCCATGGACCAGTTTAGATCAATTTTGTATCTCATCAGGGTAGCACAGTTGAAAATAATTGTCGCTATTAATAGTCTATAATAATCGGTAGGTATTCACTCACCTAAAGAATCTTAGTGCAATACTTTAGAGAATAGATGGCATCTTATTTTGCATATTACTACTAAATATCATTATTTACAGAAAAATTAAAATAAAATATAATACATATGACAAATAAAATATAAATTCTGATGTAAGACAATGGTTTTTAGTTTTCTGTTCAACGGTTATCTGTCATACAAGCGTCATGATTACTAACGTCTTATTGAGTTAACTGTCTATGTTCTTCATGATCGTTAATGTTACTGTGCATTGAGGAAATGAATTGATAGATGGTGATTTCCGGGTGCTTAATTTTGCATATTATTTTGATTTATTATAATGTAAATTAATATTATATAAAAAGTGGGCAAAAACGCTACTAAAAAGAAAATATCAAAGTCTTGATGTAGATGAGGGTTTGAGTGGAAGAACATAATTTGTTTTTGTGAACTCCGCTCGTGGTTCTTTGTTTTTATATTTATTTTTAAAGAAAGAAGACCAAATAAATAAATAAATAAATAATTTATTTAATGATTACCAAAAGCACAGGGTGTATTATTACGGCGTTTGTAAATGTTCAGAAAAAGATAAGTACATCTAACCGTTGGGAAATCACATAGCAATACATGGTTAGATTTGCTTTTTTAGCTCGGTAGTAACGACACAAAATCCAGCGAAGAAAGGACAAGAGCAGAGCGAGCAAAATAGCATGCACAGTCATCTTCTGTTCCAATCTCCGGTCATCCATGGCATAAATCTAGATATACACTATTTCAACTGAGCGTTTGTAACTGTTGCTCTTGTACACCATGTTGAACTGTTATAAAAGGTGTAGTAAAAAGAAATCCATTATATTTGCATGAAATTTCAGGCTTTCATTACCATAGTTAGAATTAAGAGATTTAGGTCATATATACCAAGTTTTGTTCAATAGCTTGTTGCATTTTGAAGGTAATTTCATTATGCCTCTTTAATTGAAACCCTCGTCCCTATTGACAAAAAATTTAAATTTTCACAAGCATCTCTTGAAGCAAATATTTCAACAGCAAAATTGTTCGCCATGGATATGAACAGATAGTAATCAGTTGGTGCCACGTCTGGACTATAAGGTGGATGCATAACTTTGATAAAAACACTTAGAACCTTTCTTCAATATTTTATTTTTTTTAGAGAGAGAGAGAATAAACATCTTTATTAGAACAATTTTTACATACACAATTTATGGAAACATACAAGTAATGAAACAATATGGTTAGTCTGTCCATTTGGGCTATCGACCATCGGTCTTTCTGCCCTGTCTTGACTCTAAGTTTTGTGTGAAAACTAAATATCTTTGCTAGCTAGCTTAACCGTCTGGATGATTCGAACTAATGAATTGATGTAGCGTGATTGATGGGTGTTATGTTTAGGGGGGATATTGGGGTTTCGGGGGATGCAAAATTTATTGAGTAGGGTTACATTGAAGGGATTATTGGCAAATTTGGTATTTAGGCTATTTATACGTTGGGATATTGGGGTGACTTGGTGGTTTCATAGAGGAACGCATTAGAAGGATTGTGTAGGGGGTTCATAGGGTGTCTTAGTTTAGTAAGGGAACGTAGGGCTGACCTTTCAGCGACATTTAAGTGTTGGAGAGTGGAAGGACGGATTTGGTTAAATAGGATCGCACTATAATCAATAAGAAGTCGGCAAATCGATGTATAAATGTTTACGGCTGTTTTGATGGAGATGCTTTTGTTTTTATATGTGAGTGCACGGAAATGCCGAGCTCTTATCTTACTTAATTGATTGTGCGTGGGCCGTAAAGGAAAGTTTCGAATCGAAAAGGACGCCTAGGTATTTAGAAGGGTTGGAGGGGTGGATGTTGGAGTTGTTGATATTAATAGAAGGAGGATAAATAATTTGGATTTGGAAGGGTTTACTTTCATACCCCTATTGGAACACCAGGATTGCATCGAATGATGATTGAAGGGATAATTGGGCGGCTTGGAGAGTCGGGGCGTTGGTAACCAGGGCAGTGTCGTCGGCAAAGAGGAGGGCGTATCTTGAGGGATGGAAATATGATGGATTGGGGTCGAATATATCGTGACAGAAGTTATTGTACAGAAGGGGTGGAAGAGGAGAACCTTGTGGTACCCCCTGGTGAATGGGAAACGAATAGGAATAGGTGTGTTTGATTCTAATTTTACAGGTTCTATTGGTGAGGAAGTTGTAGATAAGGATGATTAAATGTCGAGGGATATTGAGAAGGAAACATTTATATATGAGGCCAATATGCCAAACCGAATCAAAAGCCTTTTGTATATCAAGAAAAAACAAAAAACAACAAATGTATTTTTAATTTTTTTTAAATTTTATTGATAATGGACATACATCTGGATCAAAATAAAATAAAATAAAATATTGAAGAAAGGATCTAAGTGATTATTATCTTCAAATAACTCAATCAACTCAATTGGATGCAAAAGAATCTCCCAATTAAGCTCCAGAAACGTATATTTAGTCATTATCAATGTGTGTGGTGTGGCGTTGTCCTAATGGAACACAATTACTCTCCCATTGGCCAAAGCTGGCAGTTTCTGGGTGATTGCTTCCTTCAGATCGTTCAATTGTTCACAGTACAGTTCCGATTTAAGAAAGTTGCCGTAGGGTAGCAGTTCATAGTAGATAATTCCCTGCCAAACCCACCAATCACAGACCAAAACCTTCTTAGCCGTCAATCCTGTCTTGGCCACCGTTTCCGCCGGTTTGTCGTAATTCGACCACGACCATTTTCACTTATCGTTGTCGTAAGTGATCCACCACCAGTTACCAATAGCTTCAGAAATTGATCGATTTTATTGCAATTCACTAGAGATTCGCAGATGGAAAGAGGGTTTTTTGCATGAACTCATGTGGCACCCATACATTGAGCTTCTTTTTGTATCCATTGTATCCATCCTTATTCAAATGGTTCCAAACGGTTTTTGTGCAATCTTTAGCTCTTGGGCAATCAAAACATAACGGTCTGGAACCCAATCGGACTTATTTTTCTCTTTTTCGGAGATCTAAAGCTTTTATTAAGTTGTTTCCTGGAGATATTTTTGATTTTCCATTACAAATTAATTAAATTATTAAAGTATTTATTAAATTAGCATCTTCTGCCATGACCTAGACAATTCCAATCGCTCAGACTTTAATCCCTTAAGATACTCCCTCCTCTTTGTCCTCTACAAGCTGCCCAATTATTCCTACGATCTTCATTCAATGCGATCCAAACCAGGTGCTATAAATGGCGCATGGAAATAAACTCTACCAAATCCAAACTATTTATTCCCCATCATAAAATCACACTTATTAATACTATCAATTTTAACAATAACATTATTTACCTCACCTATACCTATAAATATCAAAGCATCATTTTCAATTCTAGACTTTTCATTAGAGCACGCACTATCAATAAAAAGAAATATTAGACTATAGATTGGATGAAGATCAAGGCATTTCTACCAATACAGCTTTATATATTATATTTTTTAATTGCATTTAAGTTTGTCCAAATAAATATTTTATTCTTTGCCTAGAAAAAATTATTTTGAGGAACAAATATTTCTTCTTAGCTTTTTGGTTCATTCAAATTAACTTTCTGGGTGATACGGAATAAGTTATTAAGTACCAAATAATTAATGACAATAGGTAGTGTCCATACAGATTATTACAATCTCCATATCTGTGGAGCATCGTGATGAATGAATTATTAAGAAAAGCAGAACAGGTATGGTTTTGTTTTGTCATAACGCATGGGACAATTCTGGGATAAGCTATTCGACAGAATGCTCTTCTATGGAGATGTTATATGTTAATCTTTTTGTATCTACTAGGAGTCTCTTAAGATCGCACTTGAATAGAATTCAAAGAAGTCGTAAGGGCCACTCATTTAACCATAATTTCAAATCCTTGTTCACTCGACCTAGTATATAAGTGATAATTGTAATTTTTAAATCATATTTTCATCTACCTGATGAAGCCACTGTGTGGTGAAACATTGTTGTAGTACAATATTAAAAAAAACATTCTGAAACCCTATACTGTGTCAGTATTTCTTTAAGTGTTATTATGGAGTTTCGACAAGTAACAGCCGCATCAATCCAATATCAAGATTTTCATGACCTTGGAAAATATCCAGTAATAAATTAAATGCTTTCGTAGATCAATAAGTTGTAGAATAAATCCAATGAAACTTAAATTAGTTTTCAAAGCGTTATTTTATGTGATAAGATGTATTTCATAGAAACCATGACAAGTTAAAAGCCGAAATCTTTTAGCATCGTACCTAACAAAATAAAAATTGTATAATTTCAACAACGTAATTACCAAAGCATGGTGTTCCTTAGGAATCATTTTAAGGAACTTACATTTTTATTTTATATTAAAGACTTTATTAGTTTAGGCATTAATATGTTTGCAGCCGATATTACTGTCTTCAATATATAATTAACGAACCTCAAAAGTAGTAATGATGCCACAAAATTTGACAGTATTTACACTAAATACAGTAAATAGCTCATATTTGTTAAGTGGTTGACAAACTTCTCTCCACTATCCCTATAATAAGCAAAGGTCCTAAATCCTATATTAAGGCTTTTGCCTTATTTTCATGCAGTTACTCTTTTGTTGCCAAAATTTGGCAATTTCATATTTGTTTAATCCTTCTGTTTTAAGATTACTACTCACGATTTAGTTTGAGTATTATATTCAATAACCCCGCCAATTTGTAATACTTATTGCATAAAATTAGTTTCTATCTTATACATCTGCAGATTTAACAGATAATCAATCTGTATACAAAAAGGACAAAACAAGAATTGTATTATCTTATCCGCATAATGATTATAGTTATATATAGTCTTATGTGTTGTACAGAATGAAAGGATATAGTGTTTAACATTAGTTAACTTACCTTACTCTCCAATATTTATCACTTTTTTTGGCAAAACAAAACAAATTCGTTAGTTACAATAACGAAAATAAAAAAAATCTTGAAGATAATTAGGTATTTCAACAACTGTACTTACCAGTTCTAAAATTTTGCTGATTCTGGTACTCAAAACCGCCCACACGGCCTCATCGGCGAAAGCTTGTTTGTACAACCGCAAATGCTCCTCAATTTGGAGATATTGATTCCTGGCCGTCCTCTCAGTCGGAATCTCCTCATGCCACAACATCAAAGCCGGAGAAGTTAAATTTACCAAAAGCCTACAACAAAAATAGCAAGTCTACTACTACTACTAAACATCTTTATTTACAGAAAAAAAAGTACAATACTTGTAATAAATTAAATTAAATTAATTCTAATGTGAGACACTGGCTTCTAGTTTTCTGTCCAACGGCTATCGACCCGCGGTCTTTCAGCCTGTAATTAACTGTCATACAAACGTCATGATTGCTAATGTCTTGTTGTGTTAACTGTCTGTTGTTCTTCAAACGTCATGATCGCTAATGTCATTGAGAAGTGAGGTGATGAATTGATAGATGGTGATTTCGGGGTGTTTATATCGAGGTGTTATTAGGGGATTGCGGGGGATACACAAAAGGTTAAGGATCTCTAGGTTATGTGGGTTGGTAGCAAATTTTTGGGCGAGGAATGAAAGGCGTTCATCAATGGGAGTTAGATTAGTTAAATGGTATAGGAGGGTATTTGATGGATTGTGTATGGGATTGAGTTTGTTAGTGTACGAAGGGCTGATCGTTCCGATACCTGGATATTTTTAAGGACAGAAGGACGAGGCTTATGGAAAAGGATAGCAGCATATTCAAGAAGAGGTCGGCAGATCATTTTGTAAATATTAACAGCTGTTTTTGTTGTTATGCCCTGATTTTTGTAGACTTCTGAAATGCCGAGCTCTCTTCTTGACATTTGCTTTGAGGTTTTGGGAGTGAATTTTAAATGTTAATTTGGGGTCAAATGTAATTCCAAGGTATTTGCAGAAAGGAGATGGTGAAATTGAATGGTTATTAATGGTTAGTGTGAATGGTGAATTATGGGAACGGTGAAAAGGAATTAGAAGGTGGGATTTATTGGGGTTGATTGTTATTCTCCATTTTGCAAACCATAATTGTATGGTATCGATCAGCCCTTGTAGGGTGGTGAGTGCCTTGTGCAGGGTGGGGGCATGTACTATTAAGGCTGTGTCATCTGCATACAGGAGCGGGTAAGCTGAAAGATTTAGGTAATGTGGATCAGGGTTATAAATATCATGAACAAAGATATTGTAAAGGATTGGTGATAGATGGGAGCCTTGAGGGACACCTTGTTGGGGAATAAATGGACGTGATAGGGTGTTGTGGATTCTAACTTGTAGGAGTCTGTTGGATAGGTAGTTGTCAATAAGGTTGATAAGGTGGGGTGGGATCTTTAAGGAATTGCATTTAAATAGCAGACCCCGATGCCAGACTGAGTCAAATGCTTTTTGAATGTCTAATAAGACCACTGCTGATTTCTGGCGTTCGAGGTGTGCCGTTTGGCAGTTTGAGGTAAGGATTGAAAGTGGTAAAGAAGTGGAACGATGTTCTAGGAAACCGAATTGGTAGGGAGGGATGTGGTGGGATATATGGGGCAAGTCTATTTGTTGGCATCTTTAAAAAATACCGAAGAAAAGTTTACGGTTAAGCCAGAATTAGTCCTAAATATTACTAATTTTATTTATAACACTTGAACAGTATATTCGATCGAACTGAAATGTAATATTGTTTGCTATTATAACACATCATTTCAGTTAATATGGCTAAAATTGATTAACAAGAAACTAAAATGTGTTTATACATGTTTTAAAAACACAATTTAAAAGATAATTTTATTTAAAAGCGTTTTGTTTTGCTATTTTGTACACATTTCCCACAAAACTAAATTGATTACATTAGTGACATAGGGTCGAAAAACTGGATAGAATCACCTGTTTAGCAAATTAATTAATTAACACTAACTCATGCATTATTTATATAATTGAATATAATCTATGGAAATACATTTATTAATTTACTAATAAAGATGTACCCACCTAAAATTACACGAATATACCACACCCCACCCCATATACATAATCATATAAAAGACCGTGAATACTCTCCCTATACTCTCTGGAGAATCGTTCGGGCAGATACACTGAAATATTTCGACGTTATTTTACGCAGAGAAAAAAAAAACTCGTATTGGAAAAAATTCAATTACCCTGCGCCCCCTAGGAGCATAATAAAATAAAAACATGCGCAAACCCTATTCAGTTATTTCAGACTCCAAGGTTACATACGTTAAACTTTTTCAATCAAAATTTACATTAATCCGTAATGCTGATGATAACGTAATTACCTTAAGAGGACATCGAACAAATCCGTTTCCTGCCAGTAACTCTTCAGCAGCGGCAACAGGTCAGTTTGTACGACTTTCGTCTCGCCCAGTTGTCTCCTGATATCGAACGTCTCATCGTCCCTACGCAAATACCTGATTAAGTCTTTAACCGTCTCCAGAGTGTTTTCATCGGCGTAATATTTCTCCTGCTGAGCATCGTAATAGCCCAATGCGTTGCACGCGGCCACCAGTTCAGCGGATAGTAAAGATGACATTGTCTGCAATAAATGAAAACAGTTTAAAGTAGTTTTAACAAATAAATACTAAAACTATTTTTATAAATGTGGTCTAAAATAAATGTAAAAATATAATAGAAATGATATTTGTGGATATCTGTACAAAATTTACATGGATCAATATAACCCCATGCTACGAATAAATGATGTGTAATTGTCACTTTCGATCCATATATTTTTAAATTTATATAAAATACTGTCGATTAATAATAATGTTGAATATAGCAGTGTTATATAAAATTTCTAAGCAACCCTCTTTAAATAGCAAATATAATTGGACATATGATTGTTCCCTAGGGATCTAGTGATCTATTGGTTCGTTCCTATTGATTACATAATTCTGTATTAATATATTTATACACCGTTTATCAGTGCAGCAATTAGAAACTTTTTCCAGAGATACATCATGGAAATGGCAAAGCATAATTTAATAATAAAAGTCCTTTACGTTGTAGAAAATTAACTTATAATTAAATAAATCCTTTTTACAACATTCTGATAGATTCCAACTAATACTTCAATTAACTATGAAAGTACACAAAGTTCTAGTTTGATTGTCTATTGATCGACGCAGATTTTCAATTAACTATGAAGTATCTTTAGTAGCCATCCTGCCTACACTTCCAGTGCCACGAAAGTCTTATTCAATATGCCGAAGAGTTCATCAAAAACAGTTATAATCAACAGTAATTGTATGAAATGGACTTCGAAAGTCTTTTAAATATCGTAGACATAATGCTACCACCCTCCACCACCTTTCCGTCCTTTATAAAAAAATAACTAGGGTCTACTGAAACGTCAATGTGATAACCCGATTTCATCTGAGAAATTACTTTAGATTTATATATGTCGCATTACTATAGAAATAAATGCCACAAAAAATCAACTAAGAATTGTTAGTGAGAATAGACATTTTTGGCAGAATATTTTAAGAATTCAATTGATAATTATCAGAAACGTAAAAATTTGCAAAAAAAAAACAAAAACAATTTAAAAATGTTACCATCCCTTTCTCTGATATATTCAAAGGAAAATATTTTCTTGACTATTTAAAATGTATTTTACAATTATTAATTTCACAAACGAAAAAGAACATAACTTCCTTTTTTAAAATATGCGCCAGTCAGCCGGTTGATGTCGTAGCAGAGCGCTAGTAGTTTTGTTCCCGCAACTTCTCGAAGTCGTTCTTGAGGACGATATTGTTTTTTTAGTGATGAATTTACAATTGTGTGAATCCGTCAACAAACAAAACATGCGCTACTGAGCTGACGACAATACTCGAGAATTGCATCAAAGGCCTTTGCATTCACCTACGCTCACAGTGTGTTGTGCAATTTCCTCGGCAGGAATTATTGGCCCTTGGTTCTAGAGGAAAATAAATCTCAGTTAGGGACGATTTATAGTGGCCGGCCCGATTTTATTCTATGGGTTTTTTGAAATCCCGTGTTTATGTGAACTGTCCTACAAGATTTGAAGACCAACATTCGGGAAGAAATTGCTAACATAACCACTGCTATACTGGCAAGAGTCATTAGTTGTGTCAAAATAAAAATATTTTAAAAAACCGGTCGAAAATTATTAATAAGGATTTACAATTTCGAAAATACAAACATTTGATCTAGGAAGCGCCGCTGACTGCGGAGGACCAACGCCTACAGAAGAAGGTTAAGAACGACCGGCGCAATTCCTACGACACCTTATGGCTCAGAAGACTCCCAAGCAACATGCAAGCTATTCTTGCAACACAAAGCAAGATACCGATAGACGAAGTTGCAGAATTAGCCGATGCCATAGCCAACACAACCCCTCGTTAGCAGTTAACGAAATCAACACAAGCGACGACTTAAGGACGGTGATAGCCGAGGTAGCACGATTAAAAGCCCAGCTCGGATATACCAAAAACAGCTATCGCAACACCATTCGGACTTTTCGAATTCGTATACATGCGATTTGGTCTACGAAACGCAGCACAAACATTTCATTCCAAAGATTCATGGATGGAATCCTGCGGGAATTAGATTTCTGCTACATTTACATCAACGATATTTTGGTAGCATCGAAATCGGAGGAGGAACACAACGGACATCTCAAACAACTATTTCAAATGTTTAACGACATGGAATAGTAATCAATCCGACCAAATGCAAATTTGGATTGCACGAAATTGCTTTTCTGGAATACATGGTATCCGGAGAAGGCACGAAACCTCTAGACGACAAAGTGAAAGCAATTCAAGATTTTCCACTACCACGGACAGCGAAAAAACTACGACAAGTATTGGGAATGATCAATTACTATCGACGTTTCATTCCCGGTACAGCAAACACTCAAGCACCGCTAAACGAACTGTTAAAAGGAAAAAAGAAGGGCAACCAACCGATACAATGGACGGAAGCAGCGAAAGAAGCATTCAACCAATGCAACACGAGATCGCTAAAGCAGCATTGTTAGCACATCCACAGCCCAATGCCATCCTCACAGTCACCACAGATGCATCAGATTATGCAATAGGAAGCGTAAACCAACAGTTACAAAACGGAACATGGAAACCGCTAGCAATCATGTCAAGGAAACTGTCGCCAGCCGAACGAAAATACGCAGCATACAACAGAGAACTACTAGCAATCTACGCTACGATCAAACATTACCAGCACATGCTAGAAGGAAGATTTTTCACCATCTACACTGACCACAAGCCAATAACATACGATTTTGCGCAGAAGTCGGAAAAATGTTCAGCACGACAATTTCGGTACCTCGATTATATCGGTCAATTCTCAACGGACATTCGTCACATAAAAGGGAAGGAGAATCTAGTCGCCGACACACTCAACCGAATCTATCAGGTGCCTGCAGGAATCGACTTCACGACAATTGGAGCCGAGCAAGAGAACGACGAAGAGCTCAAGAACCTGATTAGCGAAGGGAATACAAGCCTGCAGATCAAAAAGATTCATTTTCCGGAGTATAACTCAGACATATCCTGGGATATCTCAACCGACGCTGTACGACCCTTCGTAACAACGAATTTACGAAAACAGGTGTTCGATAGTCTGCATCGATTATCACACCCTGGAGAAAAAGCTACAGCGAAATCAGTAGCCGAAAGATTCGTATGGCCAAAAATCCGAGCAGATTGCAAAAAATGGAGCAAACAATGCCTAGCTTGCCAGCAAACGAAAATCACAAGACACAATGCACCAGCCAACGGAACATTCCGACTGCCGTCCGAAAAATTCGACCATGTCCACATAGACATTGTCGGACCACTGGAACAAACGAGAGGGAAGAAGTACATTGTAATGTCCATCGACCGTTTCACTGGATGGCCCGAAGCAATCCCGGTATCGAACATCGAAGCTAGTACAGTTGCATTTGTATTTGTCACGCACTGGATAGCTAGGTACGGCACACCTCTCAGAGTAACGACGGACCAAGGACGCCAGTTCGAATCACAACTATTCAAGCGACTGGAAGAACTCTGGACTTCAAATGAATAAGGACGACGGCTTACTACCCGCAAGCAAATGGGCTAGTAGAAAGATTCCATAGGCAGTTAAAAGCTGCACTGATGTGCCACAAAGGAGAATCTTGGGTCGATGCACTACCCTTCGTTTTGCTTGGAATACGAACAGCCTGGAAGGAAGATATGAAGGCAACAGCAGCAGAAATGGTTTATGGAGGAACGCTGCGGCTGCCTGGAGAGCTGTTTGCAGGCAAACCACACGAACAAAGAATCGAGCCAGAGAATTACAATTAAGCCTACGCAGACATCGAATCATAACAAAACGAAACCTTTCGTTTTTAAAGACGTAGGGAAGTCATCGCACGTGTTTGTGAGAACAGACGTAATGCGATAATCAATGCAGCCCCCGTACGAAGGCCCATATGAAGTAATCAAATAGAATAACAGGACAGTGACGATAAGAAGAGACAATCAACCAACCACGGTGTCCACGGAAAGAATCAAACCAGCTTTTATAGAAAACCCCCCCGACGACACAAACCGACCAAGAAACGAAGAAACTAAAACGACTGCAACAACCACGGCACGGTCTGCAAGAACCTCCTAAAAGACCGTTCGTTTTCAAACGTGACTCACCAGGAAGGGGGTGTGTGGGGTGTTGTGATAGATCAAGAGTACGCTAGATTTACCGCGATCTAGCTTTATAGTTATTAAAAACACTTGAATTACAATTTAGTAAACAGTTAAAATAGTTGATAAAAGACAAGTGCTTTTATAGCGTTAATAGAAAATTAATTAATGAGCTAAAATAATTAAATATCTCTACATAATTATATTATTATTATTCACGAAATTTTCAAGTCACAGAAAGATCAGGCCTTTGGGTGTTGTTAATAAAGATGTTTATGTGTATACAATTAAAGTTGCTTCAACAAAAAAAATAACTGATAAACAGTTGAATGTTGGATGTCTCTATATAATATACTTTAAATTGCTAGAATTAAAATTGACGAAAAACATTTTTGTCTCTTAATAATCAAACATTAAAACATCTTATATGGTCTTGATTGTGTTTTTAATTTCTAATCAAGATTTTTCAAATATGTTTCACCACGGGTTAAGTGAGCAATTAATTAAATATCTTATATGGTTTTCGATTATAGAAAGCATTCCGTAAAAAGTTGTGCAAATAAAAATATCACCCAGACTGGCTCTTGTTGTTCACCTCACTTTTGTCTCTATACCTTGCAGTAAATAAAAATTTGTTTAAATTCTATCCATTATCAAATTTTAGTTTCGGAAAATGTCTACAAAATATAATTTATCAACAGATTTGTGATATATACGTTGGAATGCCTTCCCTATTCAATATATTTGACACCACTAGATTTTGAAGTGTTGGGATAAGTAATAAATTTGATACATTTACAACCTTATGGTGATATCGAAACATTATGTCAACTTAACCAAATGGAAATATTAACTTATTAAGTATTCTTTTAATTAGAAAATTTAAAAAAATTAATTAAGTATGTGATATATATTGAATTGTTCCGATTCCTTAATTCTTTATTGTTTTCAATTTGTAAACTAATTTTAACTTGCTTGTATAAATAGTTGTGGTGTCTAGACACAGTATCTACTTTTAAAGTTCTGATTTGTACTGCAATAATAACTCTTCAATTGAATAGTACCATTTCACAATTTTTAAATTTAAAATTAACTTCAAATGTTATAGCTTTCAGAATAAAGAACAGAGTGTATTAAATAATATAAAATTGAATGATGTAGAAGTTCAGAACGAAACAAATTTTTTGGGCATGGCAATTAACAACTTAAATTGGTCTAACCACTGTGACAAATTATTTTCTAAATTAAATAAATCTTGTTATTCGTTGAGAATATTAAAGCAAGTAATAGATATGAAATCATTAATAATAACTTTCAGGGCAAATTTTGACAGCTTAATCAGATGCGGGATAATACATTATCGTTATGCAAAATCTGCAAAGAATATATTCATTATATAAAAACGTATTTACGAAATTTTGATTTTCAATTTTAAAAATAAACATAAATTTCTTGTATATGTATATTTTGTACATTTTTTAAATAAATATGTTTATCGCCCACATAGACTTTCCCTCTTTGGAAGTTCACAAATGTATATCACATTGAGGATTTTTAATAAATTACTAAATGGAATTAAAAATAAAACTATAGAAAATCGATTTAAAATAGAATTTTAAAAATATTTAGTAGAACAGGAATATTATTCCATATTAGAATATATTAATTAGAGTACTGTATTCACTCTTTACTTGACATATTCATTTAGCGGGTGATAGTGATTTAATTATAATTATTTTTCATAACTAATTTTTCGATTTTTTGAAAACAACTAAAACATTATATTTAAAAAACCTGTCAAATATTTAAAACTCCAACTGTATTTTCTTGTAATGCTAAGGTTTATTAGTATCTGAAAAGTCAACATGTTAATTATCAAAAAACGTAAAAATGTGCAAAAGACAATTAAAATATCACATAAACAATTCAAAATTTATATCCTCATGAATTATATTATTTCTACTATTTTCAAAAGAAAGAAGAAAAATATATTCCTAGGCCATTCAAAATATATTTTTCAATAACTAATTTCAATATTTTAAAAAAGATTTAAAACTCTAACTGTATTTTAACATTTCGTATTGTTTTCATAAAGAAAAATATAACAATTTTAGAAGTTGTACTTGTTTTTTTTTTGTAGTTTAAAAGGAAGTTTTTAATTGAAATAATATTGCTTACGATAATTATGGTTTATTGTCACCCAGCATGTGAACATGACAACTTTATATTTTGTAAACATCTCATTACTATAAAAATATATTTATCTCTTGAAGTAGCATACCAATTGCAGGTCGATGTATAATTTATTGGAATAGAATGAGTATGATAGGCCATTGAAGTGTTATTGTGATAGGTCAAGAGTACGCTAAATTAATATAGGCTTATAATTATTAAAAACACTTTAACAATTAAATTGCAATTTGGTAAACAGTTAAAATTGTTAGAAATTAGTTGATAATTGACAAGTGCTTTTATAGCGTTAATACAAAATAAATTCATGAGCTAAAATAAATAAATATTTCTACATAATACAATTGAAACTTTACCTAATTTTCAAGTCGCAGAAAGATCAGCCCTTAGGGTGCTAACTAAAATTGGACACTCCAAAATCCAGATAATCCCCATTCAAGATGGGGTATCATCAATTGTCAAAAAATTGACAAAGCACTAAAATAATTGAAGGAATAGAAAATATAATTTAAAAAAATTAGAATTAAAAAATTACAATTTATAAAATCTATGAAATACTTGTACTACATTCTTAATGGAACCGAATGTATAAATTTGATGAAGAAAAACACTTATTATATTCCGTATTTTTATATTCAGTTTGCTGACAAGTGTTTCGAACTTTTCAGATAATTATCAGAATCAGTATTACCTTTGATAATGAACTGCAAAGTTCGAAACACATGTCGGGAAACTGGAAATAAAAATATGGAACATTAGTGTTTTTCTTCATCAAATTTATTTATAAAATCTGTTGGAAATTGTCTAACATTGTGAATCAATCGATTATTACTATTCCAAAAAATTATTAATAGTTATCAAAAACCAGTTGAATACTGATTAAAAAAATAATTTAAAATTATTAAGAACTAATACTCTAGAAAATAGTTAAAATTGTTAGAAATGAACAATTAACAACAAAATATTTGAATATTCAGGAAAAAAACTGACAATTATTATTTAAAAAATAATTTTGTTAAAATTGTTAAAACAATTGAAAAAAAAACATTTTAGAAAAGAGAAACATAAATACATCATTCAGAACCAATAATAATTGAGGAATTTTAATCAGAAATAATAAATATTTTTAGTGGGAAAACTGTATAAGATACCAAACATTATTAAAATGATACTACAGTCTTTTATATTTCTTGACGATTAATAAATTACATCTTTATACAATAGTTTACGGTTAAGCCAAATTAATCTTCAAAGTTCCAAAAGATATTACTATTAATTCAATCATTAAATTTATTTATAACAATTGAATACTCATATATTCGATCTGACTTATTTTTGTTGGTTATAATAATATAACCCATCATTTGAAACTTTTTTTGTCTCTTAATAATGAAACATTAAAACATTGTACAGTTTGTGCAAAGAATAGACAAGGGTGGCTCTTGTTGTTCCCCTCCCTTTGTTGTCACAACTGTCTCTACACCTTACTGTAAAAAACGATTTATTTATGTAAATTCCATCCATTAAATTTTAGTTTTGTAAAATGTCTACAAGGTCTATGCTCAAAATTTTAAAGTGATTTGTTGTAGCCAAAGCCTTGATCAAACAGATCCCCTTGGTCCGGGTCTCAACTAGGACAATAAGTTCCCTAGTCTCTTCCACCAGGAATAAATGGCAAGTCAAGACCACAAAAAAGTTCCAAATGAAGAAAGTATTGTGCTCGTCTTTAGCTGTAGGACATATTGACATGACCCCTGATGAGTTGATGCAGAAAATACATCTGGCAGTCAACTTCTTAGGGTCTTTGATTAAAAAGCACTGGCAGAACATTAGGTCACTCCATGTGACATCCACAATGACATCATCATAGAGAGTATATTGAACACGTACTTACTTTTGTAAGCAATTGAAAATAAATACGTTGTAGTTATAAATAGTCATGTTATTAAAACACTAACACTTTCTTCACAATTAATTTTTATTTCACTAGATGTACATTTCGGGTACTATTCACCTAATATCAATAGCTTATCATTTTAACCCATTTAGACCCGTAATTCGATAAATATTATACTCCCATGTGCCCGAAACTTTTTTTAAATTATTTTGTATTTATCATTATTTCTTATGATAAAATTAGTCAATCTAAGATGAAAATAAAAGAAAATTTAATGCCATTTTTATTTTTGGACTTATGGCTTAGGTCGAAAACGACCATTTGGGATAATGTGTTACAAATTAAAAATTATGTACTTTACTATAATATTGTCTATAATGTTAGAATATTGTTTGTAATAAGCAAATAGTTAAATAAGTGTATTACAATTATAGATTTTATTTACGAAAACTATTAATTTTAACAATATTAACTATTTATTATATTCTATAAAAGATTTATCATGCATATCAAGGGATATTACAATTTTCACGTGCAGTTAATATTATTTTTACAATTTGCGCTTTTTTAACCAGTTAGCACTAAATGCCTTGCTATATCTTTTGCATTTGGCTTACTTTGATTTCTGGCTAGGATCTGGTCTCGTCATTTTGTAACCATACGTTTGATATACTGCTTCAACAACGTGTCTAATTTATCTAATTTTGTGTCGAAACTCTTGAGATATTTACATTTATATCGAAGGTTCAATTTAAAATGTGGTTGCCCACTTGATCTACTCCTCCCATGTATTTACTGTACATATTGATACCATAAGTGTACTTCAAACTTTTATTTACTTTAGAGAAAAGCGCGACATCTTCTTCACTGGTTCTATGCCATTTTGATTAGATAAAATGGTAACAACACTGTTATCTATAGAACTTATAACTTCAATACAATTATCTTTGTCAATACGGCTATAGATCGTACCGCGATCACTACTTTTCATTACTTTACTATTGAGCAAGCTACATTTTTCGGTCCTATTTTCTCGTACTGTACCGGTAGCTTCCTTCCTTCCTTGATATATAATTCAGTTATAAGTTTTGTACTACTTACATGGATGTTTAGCGAAATATTTGATCATTGATTCGTTCACAGATATATTGCTTTATATTGGAGCATACCTCCAATACTGTTATAGATTTTTATACTTATTATCCCAAACGGGCACAAACGAACACTTCCATTTGTATCGCCATTATCAGCATACCAACTTGTTTTTCGATTTAATTGCTAGTTGGTATTTTAATAAGTGGAGTTTTATTATATATGAGCAGAAAATATTTAAAACACTTTAACATTGTTTGACCACAAAAATATTTATTGCTGTGACTATAGTATTGAACTTTCACTGTTCATTATCAAACACTTTATGCTTGATAATGAACAGTGAATGTTCGAAACTATAGTCCCAGCAATAAATATTTTTGTGGTAAAACAAAGTTAAAGTGTTTTATCTTATTAAAATGTACCACCAAGTTAACGCCGACAACATTCAAGAAAATATTTATATTTAGGTTAAAATTAAATTAGTTATTAACGATTATTTTCCGCCATGTTCTTGAACAATTTTACGTACGAAGTTATTCCCACAAAAAAACAAATAACTACTAAGTTTATTATGGGGTGATAAGTCAATATGGTAGCCTAAACAACACTTATACAGAGGGTATACCCCTTAGCACCATAAAATATACACAACTGACTTTTAATTAAAGGTATTTAGTACGGTCGTTTCGTACCATTTGGGATAGAGTGTTGTCTGGTCGTTTTCGACCGTTTGGGTCTAAATGGGTTAATATTTAAATTCAAGCAGAAAAACAAATAGTTGATAGCCAATTAACAAATATACTCCAGATTTGTAACTGTATAGTTAATGTTTTGTTTTGTATCTGTCAATAAAAATGTTTGTTCCATTACATTGCATTTAAATTCTATAAAATACATACAATTTCATGTAGAAATTGCATTCATTCAAATACTGATCCACACACTTCTTAGAAAAAAGGTTTAATGCTTCATTCACGATCTATTGAATAATATATTTAAATTAATTATCATCACTAATAATTAATTAGTAAATACAGTCATTTGTCTGATTTCAATCAATAATTTTAATTCAATATATTTTTTAAATAAATAATAATACACATTTTTATTGACAAACTATATACATATTTACATTTAAATAATAAATAATGGATGATGTGTTAGTGAGTTAGTTCGTCAAAAGGCTATCGACCAGAGGTCTTTCTGCCTTGTTTTGTCCAGTCATATGGCGTCAGTCGTTAATGCGTAGATGGATGAAACGATGAGATGAAATCAAATATGGTTGAATTAGGATTTTTAAATTTGGGGTTTACACTAGGATTTCTAGGAATACAATATAAGGATAATATGTGAAAGTTGAAAGGATTTTTGGAGAATTTTTCTGATAGGAATCGAAGACGTTCTAGGATGGGGATAACTAAAGTGGTATCATAGAGGAGCTGGTTAGAAGGATTGTGTAAGGGATTAAGAGGATGACGGAGTTTTGTTAGGGTACGGAGGGATGCTCGCTTGCTAACTTCGATATTGTGGGAGGTTGGATTGTTGGGATTGGGATAGAGGGCACAACGATAGTCCAATAATGGGCGACAAATCATCTTATATATTTTGACTGCTGTTTTGATAGTAATACCATCGTTTCTGTATGTTAAGCATCTAAAATATTTTACCCTAGATGTTATTTTGCTTTTAATTATAGCTGTGTGCTTTTTAAAATTGATTTTGGGGTCTATGGTTATGCCTAGGTATTTAACGGAAGTTGAAGGAGGGATAATAGTTTGGGAAATTGAAACATTGTAAGGGGAATTATTGGTGCGATGGTATGGAATTAGGAGTTGTGATTTGTGGGGATTAATTTTAATATATTTTTTAATTTATTTATTCCTTTGCATTTTAAAATTATATTTAAATATTTTGTTTTGAAAGTGTTTTAACTTTCATTGTGTTAATATTCATGTGTGTTCTGTTTTATTTGTTTTTTGACATAATTAATATATAAATAGATTTTTAAATAAACATTTGTGTACCCAACGATGGATCTGTGAAAGAGAATCAACGGGTGCGAGTTGAGGTTCATTAACAAGAGTGAACTCCGCCCTTCTACATCCAATCAAAATTATTTGTATGCTAATTATGCCTATAATGTTTGTACAACTAAAACAACACCCCACATTGTTATAGTTTTATAATTTCATAAATGCCACATATATTATATTATAGCATGTAACCCAAACTAACAATTTTCATTATGTACAATTTTGTTGACAGTGAAAATAAAGATTATTATTATTATAAAAGCAGTCCAATAAAAACTTTTAAAAGGTAATGTTAATAAAAAGTTAGTTAGTATGTATAACAGTAATTTGACGAAACCTATATTATGTGAAATCAATTGTAACTATAAAAGTAATAATTGGAATTAATTATTCTGAGCGTTTCTGCACTGTAGTTTTAAATTAATAAAGTGTAAAAACTACAAAAATTTAAATCGTTTTACATTTTACAGTGCAGAAATGATAAGAATAATTAATTCTAATTATTACTTTTATTTTCATAATATAGAACCTGTAAATCAATATTTAATTTACAATTTTAACTACTTTACCACTATTTTATAAAGGAATTGTGTTCTCTACAAACACATCCAAAGTAAGAATTTAAATGTTTAATACTCATGTGCTTATTTTTGATATGGTTTTGAATAGGATTTGTTGAATAAATAATATAAAGTAAATACCACTCCTTACATAAGTCAAGTAAAAGGTATTAAGTTTTGGCATACATTAACATTCCCAATTTTTGTTTCATACATTATAACTAAATGATTTATAAATTTGATTACACCATCAAAACAAACCCCTAAATTGTTAGTTTCATTATTATTGTGCAGTTATTTTGAATATTACTGTCATCATTTGAATTAATATGTAAAGAAATGAAGAATTCAATTTATTAAGTGATTTATAATAATTTATAAGCATCTAATTTAATACTGTATAATCATTTCGTATGTACTGCCATTGATTATTACATACTCCTATTTAATCTTGCAACTTACTCCAGTCGAACTTTTTTGAGGTTAAAAATAATCGCCGGCGTTTTATATCCGTATGCTCACTTTATTTATATCACTACACAATAAATTTCACTTATCCATAATATATTACACGGAATACTTTATGTTCGTAACCACTTTTTTATTAGACGAACGATTGAGTTAGATTAAATTCGTACATAAATCTTTAACAATTCGCGCCAACGGCAAGTACGTTCGAACTATTCGCGACTGTCTTCACTAGCCCCAATTCTCGCTGCGTATAATGAAAGCCGGTTTTACAATAGCGAAATATATAGAAATACGAAATAAATAAATATACATTGACCGTTGGATCTTTGGTCTAATATAAACTATTACTTATGATAATCCAGTATTATAAACTAAAAGTTTTAGAAAAAAGGACTCTAATACGTGATACGTTTTTTTAATTTTTATCTAAACAAAAAACACAATCCAAAAATCTAATTCCTGTTATTTATAAGTACTTTATCAAAGTTGCTTTACAAATACAATTCATTTTTGGTTAAAAAATTACTTTAACTAATTAATTAGATTTTATAAAATTATTCATTTTTATTAGTTTACAAATACATTATTTAAAATGTGATTGATGGTTGAGGGTCTGTGATACATTTTGAATAAAGTTTATTAATAAGTATAGTTAGCTTTTATCATACCATATGCTTTGATAACAACATAGTAATCTACCTTATTATTTAAAATTTAACAAGTTATTACTTCATATGCACTGTTTCTGTAATTAGATTGGAGGGGTATCAGTATGTTATTATTTTTAGAATGAGTTTACTTATATTTCTTTCTCAATTTTATGTAAAATTATTTTATTTTATATTTTATTATATGGGTGGAAAAAAAGAGACCATCATGCGCAAATACTGTTAAAGAAGCAAAGCTTTAATTTTCTCTTGATAATATAAATATAATATAAATATATATCGTTACACTTTATGAAATTTGTTCATAAATGTCATTGAATTTCGTTTACTTCAACTTAAAAAGCATACTTTTGTGATATACCTTATAAAGGAGTGTTCCAAAGAAGGGCCCTCTCCAATTCATTATCCATCAGTTATTCGCGTGACATTAATTACCTCGGGACTTTCATTTACAGGAAATGATACGAAATCTCCATTTTCACTATCGCGGCCCTAATCTCCGCAAAATTACAAACGACTGAGTGGTGAGAGCCGCAGAGGGATGAAGTGGAATTAATAAATCATCCCCTGACCATTCGACTGTTGTCGCCCGTTCTTTGCAAATTCATTCCGAACAGTGCGGAGGGTTGGGCAGGGCTGAATTATTAAGGGATCAACTTGTTCCAGTCGTCGGCGATGTCTATGTTGCGGGCCCGGTCCGAAAACCCCAACCACCCACCCAACGTAATCCCACGGAAGTGTATGCGTGGCGGACATCAAATGAAAACATAATCTCGGTCTCGGCTTAAAGTTTTGATCCCTCATCTATTCATTATCTAAAGAAAATATCATTCATCCGCGCACATGCACGGAAATGTACCTAAATAATTCATCAAAGCGAAGGGACTGATTAGAGTGCAAGTAAACCTGGAAACGCTAATCCTTCCATCTTCATTTAGATGTGTGATTTTAACGTTCGGAGAAAATTTTGATAGTTAGGAATTAAAATTGTAATTGACTACGGTTCTGCGGTATTATTTTTAGATCAATATGTAAATTATGGATTGTTTACTTAAATGTAATGTAAATGTAAATGTAAAAATTTATTTGTTTAATATAATTCTTTCCCACATCATCAGTTGAAAGGATCTTCTACTCAAACCCATAAATATAGATCATCATCATCATTATTTTAACATTTTACATTTCTTTAACAGTTTTTAAAATTTATTTATATTGTTGTTACCAATAGATATATTTTATTATATTTATATTCTATTTCATTAATTTATATGCACGTATTTTTCTACCTTGATTTTTGTTTGATTTATGGATCTATAATAATTTAACACCAACAGTTCAAAGAGCGTAAACATGTTCCATTTTAACCAGATAATCCAAAAATCACACATATATTCAAGGGAACAGTTCTTTGATAAATATTTGCATTAATTATCAATGATTTTTTATTTTCTCTATAGTTTTGGTTTAAATTTCAATGTGTGTACCATTTACATATAAAGAATATTGTAAGTTTCTAATCCTCCATGTTATTAAATCAACTTGTTTGAGCATTTGTGTTATTATTCAATGCATATTCGTATAATTCTGGTATTTTCAAATTCTCAGTTTGCATTGCTCTTAGTGTACTGTAACATTTATTTTATCTTCGTGAATAGTTTATGGACACAGAACCAGTACATGTGGATCCTACTTCAGCGATTTTAAAAAAATGTCTCACAAATTTATCCCTAGCTTCAATGACGTAACCAGTGATTGGTGCACCACCATCGCCTACTGGTTTTTCCCATTTGAGCTTAACGGAATGCTCATCCCAATCAACAATTTCTGGCAATCCTGGTGATGCAGGAATGTCGTAAGGATTTTTAGTGAGGATGGCTGAATCGATTTCGAATGGTTCAGATTCGCCTTCTTCATTAACTGCCTTTACACGGAAGTGATATTTCTTGTTTGGTTCAAGACCGGTTATTTCGAAATCATGTTTATCCTGATCAACAAATCCAGCAGGTACCCACCTTCCACTACCCGCTTCTTGTTTTTCAATTATGTAGCCCGTAAATGGCAAACCTCCATCGTCCTTGGGTTTATTCCAGCCTCCTTGTGGACATCTGTCACTTGAAGAGGACCTTCTGGTCTGCCAGGCCTGTCCAAGATGATAACTTCGACTGGAGCCTCATCAAAGCCAGATTAATTTTCTGTTCTGATGGTGTATGTATCTGTGTTTTTACGTGAAGTATCTGTTATAGCCAACTTGGTGTTGTAATCTTCATTTTCAATTTGAACTGTGGCTGAATTTTCGAAACACCATATAATAGTTAGTAGAGGTTCACCCTTGACATCTACGTCGAACTTCACCAGTTGGCCTGCACGTATTTTTTCGAGGTTGATAAGTGGACGCAAATGGCGAGCCTTAGATAAATGTGGTTTTGTCGGGTCAGAAGGTTCTCCAGGTTGGCCTTGTTTACAGCCTTAACCCTTTGCACTCGTAATTATTTTTGAGACAGTTGGCCAGTAACTCGGAATTTTTTTTCACGTTCGATCAAGATGAATTTTTTTAATGAAAATGTGTTTAAATTTAACTAGAAGGTTTACATTCCTTAAATAAGAAATTTTAAAATATAACCCCTGAATACACCCCTTGACCTAGGATCACCACACCACATCGGTGACATAATATTTTATTTTTAACGTGTAAAAATAATTTATTGAGACAACTAAGAATACTTAACTGTAGTACACTACATCACATTAAAAATCTAGGAAATATAATTATATAAACAATATTTAAGGGCGGAACGTAATTCCGGCACCTCCACCATGGCAATACTCTAAACAGAAATGTTTTTGATATATCATCACAGGTTAACCAAAGAATTTCTGTTTTCTATAACTAGAAAGAAGTAAGCAACTGTAACAAAACTAACTAAAAGACAATAAAAACAAGAAACAAATTATAAAGCACAACATAAAGAAACAACTACATTGTATAATTTTGCAGAGCGCGATAACGCTCGAAACAGACTCCGGATGTAGTCCAGGATTTTGAGTAAAGGTACTGCACATATAACTAGTGTAATACGTGCAATTTGCCATTTAACCGTTCATTCTTATCAGTTGATGATGGTCTACAAGGAAGTTTGGAGGATTGTCTATAATGTCCTGTGAGTTCATCAACCAATTGCCCGACAAATTTTAGGTACCTCATGGGGCGCTTTTTTTGTCGATTTTGTAAAAATCGATTTTGTAAAACGTGGTCGATTTTGTAAAACAAATATGCAGCTAAAATACATGACTCAAGTCACAAAAAAAATAATATGATGCAGAGTACGAGTCAGCTGTATCAACACCCTCCATATATTTGTTGTATTTAATAACAACCCTGGGTTTGTTCACTTCCTGCAAATTTTCTCCAAGTATTTTTCTGTTTATTGGCAGAGTAATTCTAACTATTAACTGCAGTGACGACCCCAGGCTAATGATTTATAAATTGTATCATCCTCGGAAAATTACGATCTTTTTATAGAGTTGGGTTCGAATTGCAGGTTAATTTGGCAACTCATGAACTTATAGAATTTTCTGATGTCAAGCTTTCGTAGTAAGGCAAAATTGAATATATATGTTTCCAGTATTAGCATCTGCCAATACATATATCCAGATTCCACACTTATTTGGGTTATAAGTCAAAATCCAACTACAGCCTCATCCTCTGACGGAACAAAATTTTCCTTCAACTTTTTCTCAAAAAAATCTAAATAATGACCTTTTGTACCCGACTCCAAAGACTTTGATAGTTTGGATCTGTTTCATGCAAATGAAGCATACAAAAGATTTGCATGAATCAGTCCCTTCTAAATATGGCACTAATGAAAGGAATTTTGGCACTGAAGTTTTGGGACCAATATTCCTGCAGATGGCTAACCGTTATTATATTCATATTTAGAATAACTCCTAAAAAGGCCACAAATTCTGCCACTGTAAGGACCACCCATGTATTTCAGGTGGATCGCTTTGATAAGCTTTTTTGTTTAACTTTAATGTGAGCATAATTGTTCGTCTCTTCTACAATTTTTTCCATCAATTCATCCGAAAAAAAGTTTAAAAGAGTCAATGAGTTTTGAACAGTTAACAGGGAGCCAGTGGATCTCTAATATGGTGCAATGGAGAACAGCCAATATTATAATAGGTGACACGAGGCTTGTATGTAGGGTCGCAAAAGGTTGTCCACAGAGGAGAGTGTTCTCTTTACTATGGAACCTAGTCGCCTACGGACTACTCGAATCACTGAATAGGCAAAGCTTCTACACAGAATGGTTACGCCGACAATATCACGATCCTACTTTCCGGCAACTCGGAAAGTATGTTAACGAAACGTATGTCGGATACTCTTGATATAGTAAACACATGTTGCATAGACCAAAGACTATTTGTAAATACAGCAAAAACAAAACTGTTACTGGCCACAAGAAGGAAGAAAATCAAAGATTTCATGCTACCAAGCTGCCATCCTTGGACATGCATTTCAGCGAACAGGCAGCAGCGGCTGTTATAAGACTACGAGCAACTAAAAGATGGTTTGTAAGCAACGGAGGAGGTGAACACCACAAAATCTAAAAGCCAGATACTGTATGCAACTGTCCAGAGAAAACCTATGGAAAGTTATAGGACTTCTAACAGGACACTGTAATCTAAGATTGCACCTGAATAGATTGTGACTATACTCTATTTCGATCTGCAGAAGGTGCGAAGAGGAAGAGGAAACCGCCGAGCATGTGCTTCTGGACTGTCCGGTTCTATCCAACTTACGTGAATCCACACTGGGAAAGGGATGTCATTAGGCATCCTAAGAGTCCCTCTTGCTGCTATCCTGGCATTTGTCAATGCCTTGGGTTGGCTAGACCATAGCAAGGAATGAGGACTCAGATGGGAAGACTGCTGAACTCTCTGTCCTCCCATCGTACAAATTTAGATCCAGATCCAGAGTCAGAGGAATCTGCTGCTTGTACTGGGCAAAGGTAATGCCCGATTTATTTGGGTAACTATAATGTCTCTACCACTAGTATCATTTTCTGTAGCTTCTTCCCTGCAGCCTTCATTACTACTTTCAGGGCACTCTAATTCTTTATCATAATAGTCCACATAAAATTCATTGTCACTGCTCTCAAATTAATTTTCAATATTGCCTTAGAAACATCGCTTAGGCATTGCGAACATAAAACATAAAAAAAATATAAAGTAATAGTACTATATAACTATAACACAAAACTGTTTCGGGTGGCGTTCGTTATGACACTAAACTAAATTTGTAACCCAAACCTGGACGTCTATAAATATTTGAAAAAGTGAATAAAATATAAACATAACCGGATCATCAATAACGCATTAATTTAATTGAATTTATTTATTTTATATTAACTCGAGCGACAATAATATTTTGCTTATATAGACCAGAGAAAACCCTTCCGTCGCTAATTTATCCACTTGATGACAGATATATACTTAAAAAGATAAAATATGAAGTATTTAGTGCCGTTACAGCGATATAAGAGCGTAGAGATTCGATGTCCCCTGTGTTAACCCTTTACACATACGAGTGCAAAGGGTTAACACGCAATTAATATGTGTTTCCTTTCTTAAGTCCTGGTACAGTAGCATCGCAATCGGGAGTCTAAAATATTCAATTAGAGAAAGTAAATAATGTTTAAGGAAGAAAGTAATTCACTAAAATTTAAACGGTAAATAATAATGTTTCTAATAAAAGGTACACTTACTTTGCTGGAGAGGATGTGATCACAAGTTGTGGAAAACCATTCTTTCTTTTCGATAACATATCCAATGATGGAGGCACCTCCATTGGATTTAGGTGCGTTCCACTTAAGTTCGACACGGTCGGTTCTGGTAGACCAGGTTTTATAGGTGCATCGAAAGGATTTTTGGCAATCGTCGAACCATCAGATTCTAAGAGTTCAGATTCGCCCTCGTCATTGATGGCTTTCAACCTAAATTGATATTCATGGCCTTCTTGTAAGCCTTTTATGTTCATTTCAGTTCTTCCGACCGGATCTCAGCGACCAGTACCTTTGTTTAACTTAGTGGTATAATGAATATTATTCAGAGTTACAACGAAAGTTAATTTTTAAGAAAATATGATCTCCTTTGTTTAATAGGAAGCATCATAATGACGAAAAAGTGATTATTTGGCAACTGTGAACATTAAACATATTAATGAATAAACCTCTTCATAGCACGACAGAAATATGCAGAAGTTTCGATTATTTCTACCAACAGAATGGTTGCGATGGAATGAGTTGCAGGGTTTTGGAACTTTGGCGGAAAAGTTGAAATTTAACATAATAGGGATACCCAAATTAACCTACTGTTTGTCAAGTTTCAGAAGTATTTAACGACTACATAATTTCTTACTGAATTTAATAGTCGATTTCAACAGGCACTAAATATATTGCCTTGAATAACATCTGATTCAAAATATCTGTCGTCTTTAGCGTTGACGAAATTTACAATTCAACATATCCACAAGATTGTGCACACATAGTGAAAAATAAAAATTTCATAGATTCAATTTCAAAAGGTGCAAAGAACAACTAGTTATGGTGAAATGGCCCGTCATTCCTGCTAAAACCCAGTACAATTACTACTTTCATCTCTAATAAATCGCCGCTTTAATTGAGATACAACATTGCTACAATACCCATTGAGAATGTAATGTAAGTGATTATACTTTTATCATACGTAAAGTGTAAAGTTATTCAATATAATATTCAATAGTGTTGGTGAATGGTCAACTCCGGTTGTCTATATTCTATAAGGCTTCCAGTAGATTATAACATTATTAAACGCGCCTTGAAAATGGAACATCAAAGTTATGACATAGCTGCACTGATTTGCTGTGATACAGCGAAACCCGTGTCTGCGGATAGTCATATCAATTCCATGCCGTGGCTGGGAAACGACGACACCACAAAAATGTTACATAATGCTGAATGTAATTTCAGACATGTAACGACAACTAACAGTTATGTAGTTCAATACCTGGTGGTGCGTTAGTACGAGGAGTAGTTGTTTTAACTGTTAGTTGATTCTGTAGTTTTTTAATACTGCGCCTGTAGAAAGCTTATATGAACTCCACCTACATATAGTGAACCAGGAAGATATTTATGAGAAATTACGTTACTGGACCTATCGTAGGAAGTATCGTAATATATTTTGTGGTGTTAACCCACATATTCAAACACCAATATTTTGCACTTAACAAGTGCGACGACCATTTTAACCATTTGGCATAGATTACTGCGGTCCTTTAGTTTTTAAAGATTTAGTCGGTTTATCCAAGGTAGTTCCAAACGTATACATATGTACAATAACACAAAGTCAGTCAATATTGAATTAATTTTATATCCGACCCCTTGTCAGTTAGGTATTTAATGTTAGATGCCAGGACGTGTACAAGTGACAAACAATGCAACTAATTTTCTAGGTTATAAAATAAAGCACTAAAAATCTTTCTTCACACAGTTTATTGGAAACACCATTATGACCAGCCACCAGTGACCTTCATCAATGGTTTAATATTATTATTAAACCATTGATAATGGTTGCTTTTTCAAAAATTCTTCAACACATCTATAAAATGTTGAGGTTCGAATAGTTCTCAGAATTCCCTTCGTTTTCATTCGTTTTCTATTTTTTTCTTTCCGATTGTTTAAAACTTTTTATAGCTATAGATTATACCAAAAATATATTTTTTACTAGACAATAGTGGTGGAAATCATACTTCTTCAAACTTACAATATTTCTTTATGGACTTTTTTTCTTAAGAGGATATGCGTTTGCGCACCTCTCACCACCCCAAGTTGGGATGAGGGCCGTGTATGCGACTCACGCTAGGGATGTAAACTAAAACTAAACGCTGACTATGTCTGCCACCTTCTATTTTTCGGACGGAGCCTCCATATGGCATTATATCTCACCTTGTTTTCTCTTAATTGTTTTCCACGTTCTAATCTCTCTCTTTCAGTTATAACTTTCTGTATCCAAAGCTGAATCAGTTTCCAGTATTCATCGGATTGTATCATTCAGTCTCTATGTTTGTTACTATAGTCTTCTCGATCTTCGTCCTATATTTCTCCTAGCGGTCGCATTTGAAGAAGGAATGTATTTGCAGTTGTCTTGCTCTTCTAGATGGAATAGTTTCAGTATGCACCAAAAGCACTTCTATCCATTGAGAAATTCACAAAGATGGTAATCAATTTCTCCATGTTTTTTTCGATTTACTTGTCAAGATTGTTCATTAGTTATTTGTTCAGTTTACCTTGCCTGTTTGCGTTTTCCATTTATTTGCCCATTTCTCGATGATGGTTTGTCTCTCCTTTTCCTTATTGCGGTCATCTTTTTTTCATATGCTATGCGTCTTTGTAGGGCCGGTAGTTTTATTGGTGTAGTCCTAATAATGACTTGTAGTACCACATCTAATATTGTGCGATACGCTTGTCCTACCCTTAACAGCACTCGCCTTTATGCCTTTTTTCATTTCAATTTTTCTTGTACATTTCTGTCTTTAGGGACCCCTGCCACCTCGGGGATCCATAGTGCAGGATGTGTCAGTGAGTCTTCTAGTATGGAACTCCTGTATATTTCTGTCTTTAGGGACCCCTCCCATCTCCGGCTCCATAGAGCAGGATCGAATGTATCAGTGAGCCTTCTACTATGGAACTTAGGGCCCTTTTGATTAGGCATAATCCTGGCCATGAGCTTGGCTTATTTTTCGGCTTTGTTAGATATGTTATCAAAGTGTACTTTCATCCTAGTGTTTCTTCCTAAGTATACTCTTAGATATCCAATGTAGTCTTTTATTTTAGTTATTTGATTTTTAATCCTTATACCTGTTTCTTTAAACTTACTTCAGCTGTATAAGATAACTGCTTTTGTTTCTTTTTGGGTGAGGTTTATGGGTCAAGCTCCTTGATCTTAAGACTTATCTTATTTTCTGCATCATGTGCCTTTTCCAAAAATGTGGTTTTGTCTTTAGATTTGACGATGATTGCCGAATCTTTAGCATATCCGACCAGTTAAATCCCTTTTGGTAGTTTCATGTTCAACACTTCATAATAGAGTATATTCTACAGAACGGCCTGGGTTACCCGTCATGTTATTGGTATGGTTCGCTTTGTGCCGACGATCATTTCTCTGTCTGGTGTTAAAGATATTTTTAATGTCTATCGTAATAAGCAAGCACAGCCTACTGTTTCTGTATAAATGCGTGATTGTAGAGGCTTTCACTTAGTGATACATAATTTATAACTCGTCTTTGATGAGTGGGACGTCCAGATTACGTTTACGTTTTAAATTTCCAGAGCCTTTAATAAACCCATCTTTAATCTTCGTAGAGGCCCTGGAAATTTTTAAAGTAAAACTCACCTACGACTAGACTAACCTGATATATACCTCTTATTTTAATGCCATAAAATAGTATAAGTTGTGCAACAAGTACTAGTTTGATAATGATTAGCTAAAATGTTTTGAAACTACAGTCACTAAGTTAATAATAAAGTGTGTGATATAAACGAAGTTTAATTTGTGTTATTTAAAGTCTGTATACTTTGTCCATGTTTTTCCTCGCTATCTTAAAGACTTTTGCGATACTGGTTATTGAACAGGTTTTAGTGCTAGGTCTTTTTTCAGCCTACTTATTATGAGATGTTCATATAATTTCTCTGCGCTATTGCTGTCGATTAAGCGTAATTGCCTACATGTTTTCCCTTCATCAGCGCCTTTGCTTGGTTGTCAATCAATATTAGTTGGGCTTTTTACTATTTACTTGGGATGATGCCATATACACACATCATTTATAGGTGTTGAGAGTTGTATTGTAATCCTATTTTCATAATTTCCGAAGGAATCTTGTCAGGCCCACGTGCTCTTTTATCTTTGAGCTTTGATGACTGCGGAGGACAGTAAAATGGGGTGGATTCTTAAATTATATTTCTTTGGTTTGTGCGGTCCGTACGGTTGGAAACAGATCAGCAGAGATTCTGAGTTTTTTATCCTCCTCTATTGTTCCAGCATATTTCTTTAGCTTTCAAGATTTCCCTTTTTAGACTCTGTTTATTTCTTTTTTCAGTCTATAGTCCCCCTCTGGGAGTTCCAGTTAGTACTGTCCTATTTCTCTGGAGGCTCTGATCAAATCTCCTGTTCAGCTTAACTGATAGTTGCTTTATGTACTTTTTTTTGTTTACCGCTTTGATTATTATTTTCAGCAGTAGCTATTTTTGAGAAAATGTTGATAAATAATTCGATAAAACAAGCTCATTTACACACACACAAATACACAAATGACACATGGCGGAAGGACCACGTGGTCGATAGCCTAACACTACTACTACTAATTCGATAAATGGTTTGATTTTCGTCATCGATGACTGTTATGAATGTTTGGTTTCGATGTTCGCAATACTCATCATGAGATCAATATATGATTTGCCCTGTGGACCAAAAAAAGTTGGCTCTATGCCATCATTTTGTATTATCATCCATTCCCTCAGTATTTTGCTTCTTTGATCTTCCTTATTGCTTCCCCATAGTTGGGACTTTAATAATTTCTTTCTTTGTGGTCTTTATGCAGTTGTCACATTCGATGAGGGTCGATTAAAATTGAGATTGTGTATTTCCTGGTGGAATGTAGCATATAGCATTACAAGGTTGTTTTTGTTGATGGATAATCTACGTAATTTGGCTTGCAAATGCAAATGTCCATATTCTTATTTGTTATCTAATTCCTTTTCTTAGTTATTTTTGGTTTAGATCGACTATGATGATCAGATCTATGTGCTTTTCTCTAGCTCCTTTACAATGACCCTGGTTGCTCTGAAGTATTATTAATTAATTATTAATTCTTGTAGGCCATTGTTTCTTTTTAAGATATAACGTCTTATTTTCGACTGTTCTCTTCTATACTCCGCGCATTTTCCAGTTCCAGGTTGTACTTTTTGTCACAGTTGGGACAAAAGGCCTCGCTGCTACGCTCATTCCGTATGTGTCCCATTTGGCCATAATTTAGCCTTATTTGTCTCTTTGCAGTTTTTGGATTAATGGTCGTAATTCTAGCATTTATAGCAACGCCGTATCGCAATTCTGCGTTCTGTGCAACACTTGGACAATCCGACTCTTATATGATCTAGATTCAAGATCTTGTCTGTTGTTTCCTTTGACGCAGTTACCGTTGGAGTGTTGGTGTTCCTTTGATTGGGTCTTATTTTGACATACGTCTCGTTAAAAAGCCCTATAATGTCTTCAACAGATTTAGTTAGTTCTTTCCTGGTAGCCATACTATCCATGCCTCTAATATGTATTGTGTCTCCCTTGGTTTTATTCATACCCATCATGGATACTTTCTTACCTTCCTTCTCGAGTAGGATCTCGCTTATCGTGTTGTTATCCTTGTCCGTAGCTATCAGTAGTTGATCTTCTTTGGTGCTTCTGGATGTTCTTCTTTCCTGTGCAGCTCCTGCAGTTCTGTAGGAACTTCTTTACTACTTGTAGGGTTGCTTCATATTCTTCCCCTTTTTGCCTACAATTTGTGCGTAAGTATTTCTTTCTTTCCTTCTTTGCGTCTTGTTCTAGTCAGCCTTTCCGCACCTATTATTCGTGTAAATGATTACATTTTCCTTCATGTCGTGGAAAAAAAAATGGCCTCCGCTATCTTTTTTCATACTATCAAGATAATACATCCGTACTTATTCATTACGAGATGTTTCTTGCCTAAGCCTTCTTAGCTGGTCAACTAAATGTTCCTCTCTTCCGTTTAATGATTTATCTGGTAGTCGTACTTAATGGCTCCCCTGCCTTAATTATGCTTTCCTTGTCTACAATTGAGATTTTGGCGACTTCTGGATATCGGTCTTAATATAGTTTTTTGATGAAAGAATTCATGTTGTCCTCCGCTTCTATTAGGGCCACTTTAACTGTCGAGTCTTTAGTCTTTTTGGTTTCCTATTTTTACCGAGTTTGTATAGATTTCCTCATTCCTTTCTTCATTTATATTTTCCCATTCCTCCCATTTGTCAATTAGGTTTCTTCGTGTTGCTTGGTCTTCTGTTAGTACTTATTTTCTATGTTACTTTGGTGTGCGATTATGATCCGTCCGTGATGGATTTTGATGGAATGGAAATACGAAGTTCCGACAGTGTAAAAATGAACAAATTCAAAAACTCATTTAGTCATCTTTCCAACGTGTACTGCTTTAACACAAAACTTAACAAGCTAATGCATCTTGACAAACACGGATATCATTCTTGAAGCGATGCCATTTTTATAATTATACATAGACTCCAACTACTTCTAAATAACTTTGAAATGATGCTAGTTTATTTTTAAAACTACCTTCATTCCAGGATTCAAATAATTATTGTTTGAAGATCTCATACACATTTTTATATAAACATCCTTTATGCATTAATGAAACATTAATTTGTTTCATTTCATTCTTAAATATTTTGGAATTTCTAATGAACATATATTTTTGAGATTTTAAGCCAATTAAAATGAAATTGATATATAATTTTTTTACAGAAAAACAATAACATGGTCTTCAGCAATAACAACTTTTTGAGTTGATAAACATTACGGAGATTAAAATATAAATATTTAGTAAAATAGCAATAATCAGGAAAAAAAGTCAAGAAAGTTCATTGTTATTGAATGTAAATGTTTTATTATATTTAAGAAAAGATTTCGAAAAATATTGAGACCTTTAAATAAAGATTTATTTAAACAATTGAATTTATTATTCTTTAACTGTACTGAAAAAACACTTGTTTTAAAGTTTGTTTGCCCCTCTCTGTGATAGCTTAAAGTTAAAAGTAACCTCAAGTACACAAATTAACTATGCAGTTTACATTTACTTTATCTTAACAGTCCCCTCGATCCGAGGGGGTAAATATCCGGTTATTCCCTTTGGTTTATGGATACGTCCCGAAATTTGCAAATTAAGCCGGGCAAAAATGGCCCTCTGATTCCCGCTGGTAAATGAGAGTTAGCCGTTGGAGAGAGATGGATATCTGAATACTTCGATGTAAAATAATTGTGTATGAGAAAGAGACACAGAGAGAAAATTGAACCATTCCCACAGGGACGTTAGCCTGCGCAAGAGAGAGACCGAAAAAGGAATCGCTTGCGTCTTGCACAGATGTTTATAACTTGATTCTGATGGCCCTCCTCGGGAAACAGAGAGAGAGAGACGGGGAGATTTTCCCAATTAACCGAACAACCGTTTTTGGACCATTCTAGGGAATTACGCTCGTTTCCACTGAATTGCTAATTATTTTCCAACAGGAGGAAAAAGTCGCGACGAACATAAGGAATTCTATTATCAATGATTATCTCAACTAAAGCTCTGCGAAGTATCCTGAGAAATATTTTAATATTGAATAAGTAGAAAATAATGATATTAATAACTTTTCCCTAAAATTTCAGATATTATTGTAAGACTCAAAATAAAAGATATTATTAATGTCTAAAATATATATAAGTAATACCCTCATATTTCTTGCCCTTATATTTTTTCAAGATGTAAAAGTTATATAAAAAAAGGATAAAATTGAATAATAATAAGCAAATAACAAATATAATTTATAACGTGATGATGATAAGTTTAAAGTGTTTAAAATTGTTTCCCAACTTTTTTTCTACGTTAGTAGAAATAGTTTATTTACACTTGCTATTATTAATAATTATTAATATTATTAATTGATTGGCAATCTAAATTTTTAATAATATAAATTAATTTATTCAAATAAATTTCTTTACTTTCTAATATAGTACATTTTCTTAGTAAAAATCTTTTGTGTGTATAAAAAATGTTGTTTCATAAAAATCAGGAAAACCGTGGGGTATATGTAACGCTTATTATTATGTTGTTTATTTAAAAGGTGATTTTTTCCCCTTTGTAAAGACGCCGGGGGACGCGAAATAAAGGAGCCGGTGTCGCGAGAACGGAGGCAGTCTCGCGGAAAAGTTTATGCAACGGGGAATGGGGGGCGGAGGAGATAATGGGAAATGAGTAGTTTACTTTTTTCCCTCGTCCTTTCCATTTTAAAGTTTTTAAACGGCTATTCCGCGACACGAGGCAATTTCCTACACATTCATCAAAGTTACCCCGAGCCTCCGAAGTTAATGTCTCGAGAAATTAAGTTAACCATTTAATAAATGCCTCCACTCTTCACAAACAGACGTACGGGTATTAGGTCTAATTTATTTGTCTAAATATATATTTTTCTGTTGCAATTCTTGCTTTTAAGACGGTTTTGAGGTATTGATTAAAACATAATTATTTTTAAGCGCGCAATAAATTATTTAAATTTTATTTTTTTATTCATCTATTAAGTATCATAATGATTTGAATGACTTATTGATTAAATATTTTTTAAAGCATGACGGAAAAAATTCTATTCCAGTATCATATCGTAAAATACTTCATTATAATTTCTTGCTGCAATCCTACAATAAAAATATACAATGAAGAAGGAGACACGATAACTTTGTTTTACCACATCGAAAGTAATCTTCATTGTATTCAAGATGTACCACAAAGTAAACGTCCCTAAAATTAAACATAAACAAATATAAGCAATTGTGGACACTTTCACTTCGTGATACATTTTGATAAAACAATTAACTTTGTTGATATCACAAGTAATACCAACAAAGTTAATTGTTTATTTATTTTAAATTATAAAAAAATATAACAAAGTTGTCCTACAATTCTGGATATTATCATCGAAACATGTAAAAATAATTGTTTTAATTACTTCTTGTATTATAAGTTTCGAAAAGCAGTGTATTTTCCAATTTTATCTAAATCCCACGTATGTAACACATTCATTACACCTACTTTAATGATTTTTCAAAATTATCTTCTGTTTTTTGAAATGTTTCTTCTACTTTCTGTGTCGTCTTCTATCAGAGGTTGGTGACCATCATTTGATATACTTCTCTATTTGCGCTGTATGAATTAATACTGAGCATTGGGTATTTGAAACCATTCGAGGAGATTTTTCAGCTAAGATTGTTTCTTCCAGCCTCTGCCTCTTCTACTTTAAATTTTGCTTTCTACTATAACCGTTAGCAATAATAGGCTGATCTAAATAGGCTGATTTCCTCTTTGTTATTTATGTTAGTAATTCTTTAAACTTTTTAGTACTTCAAAGTTTGTTACTTTGTCTACACAAGATATTCTTCGAATGTGTTTGTAAATAATAATTATAATTACCCAAAACATAATTTAACGTTGTTTGAAAAAACTCCGATATATTCGATGATGCGTCTATATAATAAACTCCCTGTTACTTACCGCCAAATAACTAATGTAAAAATATTTAAGAAAGAAATTAAAAAATTATTGATAGAACCATATACTTTAAACGAATATTTTACATACTTTTAAGGTAATATTGTATTTTTGACTTTTTTCTTATTTATGTACTTACTGATATTTTTTTTGTAATATTTGTTTGTATATCCTTAAGAAATAATAATAATTATTATTATTCACGTCTCATTGTTGACATTTTTAAGGTCCACCCATCAATTGCATACAGTAATGTAGATAGCACGCAATAATTTGTTGCTCGCCATCGGGTACTTAAAATTAGGTTGAGGTAACATAATACTCTTTTCAATTTAAGAAATTCTGATCTTGCTATCTAGATTCGAGCCTTAATCTCCACATCAAGATCTAATATATCTAGGTATTTAAAGCGGTGTATTAGTTCCACTGGTTCCGATTCTATGGTTAGGTTTTCGTTTTCGTCTTCTCCTGATCACTATCATAAATTTTGCTTTCTTTCTGTTTATATTCAGTCCAAATATTCACTCATCGTGTTTATCGAGTCCAACTTTATCTGTAAATATTCTATGTTATCCGCGAGCTTCATCGTATCGTCTGCATAACGGAGATTACTGATTCATGTTCCGTTAATTTTGTTGCCGTTCTTCGAATATGTGTTAAGAATATAAGTTAAAGAATAAGGGCGGTCTCCTTTGGATATTTCCATGATTTGTCATCAAGTTTTATCTTTGCCATTTGTTCCCCGTATAGATTTTGAATTATTTTATTTATTCATTTCTTTGCCATTAAGACCAGAAAGTTTTAGTAGCTTTATTAGTTTTTTTATGTTAGACGTTGTCAAACGTCTTAACGTAAGCAACAAAACATGCGTACATATTTTTCCGCTGATCAAAACATTTCTAGACTAGAACCAAGTCTAAAGCCAGATTGGGTGTTATTTAGGTTTTGTTCTAACTTAGTTATATTATTGGTTTTTGAGTTACGTGAAGAGAAATTTCAATTAATTAAACACGTTAGAATTCACTTTCTTCATAATTTATTTTGTATTTACTAGATGTACATTTCGAGCACTAAGTGCTCATTATCAGTTAGCTATTGATAATGAGTACTTAGTGCTCGAAATGTACATCTAGTAAATACAAAATAAATTGTGAAGAAAGTGAATCCTAACGTGTTTTATTAATTCTAACTTATTATTATATTATTCTAGAATGAATTATTCTCAGGAATACATTCAGGGTGTAGCTTATTAAGTTTATTAGTATTATTTGCAAATAGCATCAGGTTGAGATATTTCTCGTTGATAGTCTTCAGAGATTCAGCTAGAAGTTCGTCACCTCCAGTCGCTTTTTCACCTTTAATTTGTTCCGGGGTTTTCATTTAATCTTCAGAATTAGTGGTCCTTCTGAGTTTATTGTTGCTTTATTAATTATTTTATGTGTATTGTCGGTTAATAAACTTTTGATGTAAATTTCCTACGCATTCAATTGATTTATTTCGTTTATAACACAAGCGTTCACGGTTTTGCACCTGAGCAACCAAAAGCTGTATATGAAGTAAATTGAAGGGCTGAATCTAAATCAGCAGCTCGTTTTTTAAATTGGTTCTAGTTTTCGAAATTTTCAATTAATTCATTGTTTAACTATTTTGGACCATTACCAGAAGAAATACATAATATTACTGAACATCCTTATTAAAATAAATATTGTGCTATTGGTTTCGGTTTCTCGCTCTTCTAATATTATAGAGTTTACAATCAACACTTTTAAAATTAATAAACTACTTTACACATAATCATAAAATTCAAGACATACCAAATTTTATTAACTGATATTTTTTTCTGTTGAAAGCCTAAGGCCGAAATCGGCAGCAAATATACATTTTAATAAGGAAGTACTTTTCTTTCACCCATAATACATAACCTTATTACGACATTCCACAATGTTCAATATTGTTGGTTAAGTCTTTGTTAATTATATTTGCAAGTTTGCTTTTCATCTCAGGGTTTCTTAGTTTGCCTCAGAATCTATGATTCGATTATGGGCTTTCTTAGATAGAGTTTTCATTCAAACTTTTAAGCTATCAGAGGAATTTATATCAGATCCGGGGTATGTTTTAACCCCTGTTATAGCATTCCGGAATCTCTTGCTTATTGTTTTATTTTTTATTTATTGTCTATTTGGTTTCTATTGATGTGTTCAGGTTTGTCTTGTGGTGACATCCATGTATATAATCTTCTTGACAGCAATTTTGATTAAGTGTTGAATTGTATCAAACGATCACCGTGATCGTCCATTCTTCCTAACCCAAACTAGCCAACTACATCCTTTACCTCATTTTCACCTACTTTTGAGTTGAAGTCTCCCATTACGATGTGTTTTTAGGCCTTTCATTATCTTATTAGTAAAATTGCGCGACTTATTCATCATTACTTTCTGCTGTCGGCATCGTGTGATTTTTATGTCTATCAGCCACGCACTTAACTGGATGAGCATACACTGTTCCAAAAATGGGTAAAGTTCTTTAGATAATTCTTCATGTTGAAGTCGGTTAGGATAGTTTCTACATGTCAGTGATATCGGTTTTAATCTCCACTGCCTGAATAGTATCATGTTGCGTTTTCCTTTTCACATACACCCCTATATCTACAATATGTCGAGTCTTTTCGTTTTTTTATATCATTTTGTAGTTTACTTGATTGATATAGAGTTCTAACGTTAGCTATTTAGATAAAATTGTTCCTCTCCAATCACATACTTTTCGCGCACAGTATGTTATTCGCTAATGCGCATCCGGTTGCATATTTCTTATCGCCAAGCCCGGAAACTTGATTACGCTGAGTGCTAGTTGGGCCATATAACATCTAATCACTATTTTGCGAGTTCGAGATGATGATAGTTCTGCTTGGAGTATTCCTGTGGATCCTTAATTGAGGGGTTCTCCTTGGCCTTTTTGCAAAAAAGACAAAAAGACAACAATTATTCAAACATTTTATTACTCAAAGGACTCGAACTCGCAAAAAAACTTAAAAGCCTCAGGATGTAACGAAATTATTCCAGATATTAAAGTAGAAACTAAAAACATAATCGACGTAATATTATGGAAAATTGACATATATTTCGTGGTAAGGAAGGCCTGCAAAAAATAGAAAACAAGCTAAGTAATGACCAACGCGAGTTCACTATAGAAAGATCCGCTATAAAAGCAGTACAAAATATTCCGAGTTTAGTAGAGGTAAATAAAAGATATTATCATAATTACGTTAGATGTTAGGCGTTTAACGCAGTCTCTTAGATGGGAGTACTCCAGTAAATGAATAAAATATTACTAAAATACAACAGAAATTTAAAGAAAGGAGAGAAAAATTAAATCAAACAGATATTCATGGAAAACCACAAAAAATATTCAAGAGGAATTGAAAATTAGCTACGTAAAAACAGAGGCAATATAATAGATGATGTTTGTTGCGCTACATTCTTGATGAAACCAAATATATAAATTTGATGGAGAGTGGCGTTCCAGCTTTATATTTGCAGTTTCCTGACACGTGTTTAAAAATTGACTGTATTACCTTTGATACAGAGCTCTCAAGTTTAAAACACGTGTCAGGAAACTGCAAATATAAACGTGGGATATAACAAGTGCTTTTCTTTGCCAAATAATGAGGCAGTAATATTATATATTATTGGAAAAATAAAGAGATTAACAACATAGTTTACAACAAATTTAATATTTGGGTACATGACTAGAAAAGAAATGTAACAATGAAAACATATATAACAATAGCCAAAGAAAAAGCCGAAAGAGAGTGGCAAAGTTTATAATACTTTACGGCTGAAAAGTGTGAGAGAAGGCAGCGAAGTTGAGAAATAACAATAATATGCTGGAAAAACTGCAGCGAAAATTAGGTATAAAAATAGCAAGAAGCTGCAGAACTATGACCCCAAAGGTCCTATCAGTTTCAATAGAATTCAAAATAAAGCAAAAAATTAAAAAGTAATTCCAGAAGAGAAATTGTTGAAACTTTGGAAAGAAGTTTAAAATAAATTTGAAATCTGTAGAAATCTGGAAGACAAATTCTTGCAAAATACTAAAAAAAAATTTTTTTGAATAATTAAAAAAGAAATAAGAAAAGAAATTTGGAAGAGCTATAAAATTGCTATAAAATACTGGACATTTCAAAGAGATATTTTGAATTTTGAATGAGAAATACATGCTGAAAGCAAAATTTGAAAAAGAAATTACGGTAATATTGGAAGAGAAGTTTGGATAAAGATAAAAGAATTATATGCTGAAAACAATTAAAATCAAGATGATACTTTACTATAAAATTCTGGAATTTTTCACAAGCAAATATTTGTTAAAAACTGTACGAGTGTGAAAGAGAACATGTAATTTTTGATGACAAGAATAGAAAAATATATACTTACTAAAATCTGGAAAAGAGAAGAGAATATTGAAATTTTTGATTGGGTCCATTTGAAAGAGAAATTCATGACTAAACAAAAAATCCAAATTAAAAAAAGAAATTGTAAGAAAATACTGTATTTTTAAGAGAAGTTTGAAGAAAGTTTGAAATTAGATTATAAGTTGAAAACTGTAAAAATCAGAACAAGAAATTGTTAGCTATTGCTGACATTTTTGGAATATTTTAAGAGAAGTTTAAAAGAAATTCAAAATGTTTAATTAAGGAGGCGTTTACTTTGTGGTACACAATTAACAAGAAAAGCAATGTAATTTTATCTCTTTCTTCATGAGAAAATTAAAAGTAAAACATATTTTAAAACTGCAAAAATTTTTTGAGAATAATTTGAAAAAAAACTTGAAAAAGAAATATATGCTGAAAATTGCTCGAAACACCTTTAAATTTTAAAGGGAAGAAGTATAATTAAAGAGCAATAAATAAAAAAAATAAAGAAGAAGGATTTCTTGAAGAGAAGAAGATAATTTAAAAATAAATAAATGCTATTAATTATAAAAATTGTAAGGTATTTACTGATATCTGATGAAATTTTTGAAGAAAAGTTTAAAAAAACATTATAAAGTAAAATACATGTTGTAAATTCAAGAAATCTAGAAGAAAAATTGCAGAAAAATATTATCTAGAGCATAGATCTTGAAGCCTGAGTTCACAGTTTCTGGTGTTCTTCCACTTGACACATCTTAGCTGATGAGGCCATTTCTGGTATATTTAGGTCTATTTTTTGAAGACATAAAAGACTGTAGATAAAAAGAAGGAAATACAAGACGGCTAAATATCAAGATTAAAAATTAATAAAATTGGACATTCGGTTTAGGCTAATTAGAAGGATGAATATATTAAAAGAAATTTACATGCTCCAAACTGTAGAACCCTAGAAGAGCAATGACTGGAAAAGATTTTAAGCGAAATTTGAAATAAATTCGAAGAAGAAATACAAGCCAAAATCTGCAAAAAACTGGAGACAAATTTGCTAGATTCTATTAAAATTTTTAAAGGGAAGTTCAGTTAAAGTTAAAAAGATAAATTCATGCTGAAACCTGTGGAAAGCTAGAAAATTATAGAATTCTGAAAGAGAAATTGCTCAAATATACTAAAATTTTGAAGAACAAGTTAGAAAAAAAAAAAAATAGAATAAATGCAGAAAACTGTGGAATTGAGCAATTTATAAAAATAATAACGTTTTAAAAAGTACTTTCGAATAAATTTAAAAAGAAAATAAAAACTAATTGCAGAATATTAAAAGTTTAAAATATTTTAAAGTTAATATTTAAAAAAAAATGTACTTTTTACATACACTAACATTCTCACAAAAATATTCTAGAGAATACTGAAATTTTTGAAGTGTAAGTTTTGAGATATTGAATTGGAAGAAAATTAAGAGATTAGTTTAGGAAAGGCTGACCGGAAAAGGTGTAATAAAATACATTGATAACTGGATCAACAGAACCAACAAGAAAACACTATGCAACACAATTCTTATTGATTGATTTGTTTTTAATACTCAACAATATAGAGTACAACACTTGCGGGCGAAGTTCATATAGTGTAACTCCAATTAGATCCATAATTTATTTTACGGATGATGGTCTCCTTCATTCAAGTTTTCAACTATATAGGCAATCTTTTTCAGTTGTTGGCCTATTTTTACTCATTTAAATTCATAAGTGAACATAATCCTAATATATACTAAAATAAATATAAATATAAAAAATGAGTGACATTTAGACAATTATCAGTTATTGATTGATTACCTGAAATTATTATGTAGAGTCTCAAGTGATACCTATCCAATTAAATCCAATTGTCCAGGAAACTGCCACATCATCTGGAGGTAATAATTATAGGATAATACAACACATCAGGAAACAGGAATCTCTGCAGTCTTAAGGCACATACTTCCTGGTCGGTCAGCTTCAGACTAAATCGCCCATTTTATCCTTGCCTGAATTGAAATATTCATATATTCAAGGTAAAAGAAAGACGTTTGCCAAAGATTGTAAAGTAGTAGATAATGTTGAGCAAAACTTTTTAGACTAAAAGAAATGGGCTGTATACAGTGTATACATCCTGTATACAGCCCATATTCAATGTCTTCACTTAAATTGAACACCCTGTATAACATTAAAAGAGGATTTAGGCCAAAAAATAAAGACAGGCAATATCGTAGATTTAATGATAAATTCTAAGAACGTTTGGAACATACATAGTACTTAAACGAAAGATGGGAAAAAGACGATTAGAAACAAAATCTTAACACTGAAAGCTCAAGTAGATTCTACAGTTCTGTAGGTAAAAAAGAGGGGAAGATTCACAGAGCATTCCCTAAACAAATCATTGCTGCCATTAACTAGTCTATAATATTTTACGACCGCAAAATGTTGAAGAAAGTAATACAGTGGAGGGAATACAAATATAACTAGAAAAACTACAGAACGGTCTTCCAAATTATAGCAAATGTAGTTTCTATAGAATTTCAAATCGAGCAAAATGTCAAAAGCTTTAGGCAGAAGAGGAATGCAAAGAAAGCTCTTTAATAGAGCCATTAAACAACGAAGAGATTTGGTCTTCTCCAATACTAATCCCTTAGCCCGAAAATATAAAATCTGCGGATTTTCTTCTAAAATCACTATAGTAAGTATAGAAAATCAATGAAACAAATCAAATGTTTAAAAATTTGTTTACCTATTATGAAGAATTTTTTGTCACAGAAATACTTCAAACCTTAGCTGTTTATTGATTCAACAGTTATAATAAAATATTTTGCTGTGGTCAAAACATGACACTTAAATATTTTGGGTATAGAATTATTTGTAACAACTTTATAATGTTTAGCAATGTAAAAGTTTTTTTGATCAAAAATCAATAATAATGAGTAGAACATGATATATAAATAGATAAATAACATATTTTAATTTAATTATTTATTAGAAGACTTAAAACAAAATTAGCTCCTTAATGATTCAGTTTAATGGAAAAACAGCAACGTATACAATTTATGTTTATTTTCCATTAGAGAATTTAAAAGGCTAAGTGAAGAAAAATCTGTGTTGATTACATTAAAAAAGCACGATAATTCGAATGCATATTTCATGTCTGAATCCTATCATGAATTACATTATACGTCAGCAGCTGCTGCTGTATTTTCTTTCAATTTCAAATTTGATTACATTTCAATTCGTAATGAGGCGTGAATCCGTTTCTTAAGGAGTAAGCAAACGGCCGGCATTTCCTGATTCGGATTCAGTAGCGGAGATGAAGACGATTTTTCTCCTCCCAGTCGGAGTAATCCTTAATTAAATCAACGAGTAGAGCAGTACACGTTTTAATATTTCACTTACCAAGCATTGAAATACAGTTGCGAATGTAAGAATAAAAAAAAGGAATTGTTATCCACTAGATAAATTCAAATTCTCAAGTTTTAAGCTATAATTGTCGAACAAAGAATGCAAATATTAAATTAAAACATATCAAATACTACAAAATACTAATATTAATCTTTATTAAAGAGTTACAAAATTGAATGATACCCGTATGATAATTTAAACATTGATTTTGATAACAAATATGCTAGTTTTATGATATGTATAGTAGATTTAAATAATCGTATTTTTTTGCAAGAAAGCGAATCAAATATTAAACGACAACCTAATATCTTCCTGCTTAAATCATATTGCATAACTAACGGGATGTTAAATTAATTAGTTTTGGTAAATCGAATTTATCTTGGAGAGCCAATGCTTTTGGATGGAAAAGATTGAACTACTATAAATATTTTTTGGGAATTTTCAATTAGATGTTGTTGGTTTTTATTGAATTATCGTTGATAAGTAGATGCATATAACTTTGGAAATTATAATTTAATAATATTTAATAATATTAACCACTTAATCATTATTTAACTTGTTTTAATCTTAAAAATTAACTGAAATTCTATCAAACAATAAACTTATTTTATTGGAATTAAGGCTGCCATTCAATATATACAAATAAATAATTCAGTAAAATCCAACGGATATCATTACTGTTGCCAATATATATTTTAATAAGTCAATTTCTGAGCAGGAATAGGGAGGGTTGCGATTCTCCAATTATAATATGGGCACTTAAAGTTTAGGGCGAGACATTTCACATCCGTCATAATTTATTAGAAAATTTGGGGTGTCAAGTAATTTCCTCTAGTGGGGATTTTTCACCTGTTCTCAAAAGGGGGGAAATGGAGGGAAGTGCCGTTTTCCGCCCGCAATGAAAATTAGTCAGATCGACAGGTGAAATGCGTAAATTTTCAATATCCTCGTGGCATCCCCCTTTCCTGCATCTTAAAGCCAATTTGTCAATAAGCCGTCTAATTTTGAGTCAATCACGATTGAAACAAAGCATTAATGTCATAATTTATTATACAAAACTTTTAATTAGATATTTAAATGAAACTTGCTCCTATATTAAAACTAAGAAGATATAACAAAAGGATCTAATCAAATATTTATTTACTTCACTGCGTCCCAATTTAATAGGTTATGGGCCCAGGACTCACGTGTTTTTTAATAAATTATCTTATAAAGTGTACAAAAATGGTTGGAAATTACTTGTTGAGCATTCCCAAGTTGAAAGAAAGGGAACACGTCAAATATAATTTAAAAAAATTGAAAAATATTAGAAACCACAATGAGCTGGTCATGTAGACTAGTATCCGAGGCCAAAAAAGAGTCGAAGTTGCTAGATATGGAGACAGATGGCGCTGGGAAAGCAAGCGTGCTAGCTGTTACACGGTTTAGTAACAAGAAGAAAAACTAGGTTGGTAACACTTTGGCGCCAAAGACGACACCTTCGCTAAAGACAAGTCAATGTACTAAGAAGAATTATCCCATGAATGAACAAAGAGGTTCAAGCGGAGGGGAAGTGAATGCTTTTAGTGCCACCCACTTAGCAGGAAAAATGTTTTTTGTGTTTCTGGTCGATCGACAAATCTATTGATCTCTCAGTCAACTCATTAAAAATAGAAATTCAGTGAACTTCACAAGAATTCATTCTTGCAACCATTTTAATAGAAATAGTGTACTAGTTAGTGTAGCTGAACTTATACAAAATGTATATAGACTAAACATTGCTATATCAAGTGAGTGATTGCTTGCTACTGCAAGTAATGTATCAGATGCCTTAGAATAAACGGCGCAGTAACAGAAATACCGTTTAAAGATGATGCTAACTATAGCCTCAAGAATTGCATATTTTGTTTACGAGTTTACCCTTCAACAAGCAAGGTTCTAGATCAAAAGCAATATTGACAGCCTTGTGCGAGCCAATGAAAAACAATTCTATTATAGGATCGAAATATTTTGTCACTTTTCAAGACGATTACTCCAGGATGGTATTCGTTTATTTTCTGAAATCCAAGGAACAAGTCTTAAATATTTTAAGATATTTAAGAATTAAGTGGAAAACCAGCATGAGAGAACAATTTTATCTAGAGGTTTTTCGAAGATCATGGCATAATACACAAAACAACAGCACTATATACTCCGGAACAAATAACCGCATTAGAGAGAATCAATAGAACATTGGTAGAACAGGCAAGATGCTTGCTTTTCGATGCGAATATTGAAAATAGGTTTTAGGCAGAAGCAGTGGATACTGCCGCATATCTAAGGAACAGATCATTTTTTGCAGGAATAAAGGATAAAACACCATTTAAAATGTGGAACAACAAGTAATCTAAGGTAAGTCACATAAGAATTTTTGGAAGCTGTGGTGCACGTTCCAAAAGCGCAGAGAACCAGATGGGATAAGAAATACAGAAACATGATTAGACTACAATGATCACCTGAAAGGATATATACTAGATGACAAAAGCAGGAATAAGGTAACCACCAGTAGAGATGTAATTTTAATTGAGAATGAAACTTATAGCGTGTTGGTCAGAACCTTAGATTTAGTGGGAGTGAAAACCAACAAGATACTTAATAAGAACAAATCCCAAATGATGAAAAAATACGTCAGGTAAAACATGAAGATAACACGAAAGCAGTAAGAAGATTATCTAGAGAATACAAAATCGTTTGAGAACTATGTAAAATATATGTGTGCAATAGATACAACTCTAGAATGTGACCCACGATCATGACCAGACAACGACTCCTGGTGGATGGCCATGAAATAAGAGGTAGAGTCCTCTTATGATACACATGCCTTGGATCTAACAGAACCACCAAGAACCGGTTGAAAAAGTAATTTTTGAGGTGAAGTGCATAGATTACGATGAAACTTTCTTCATATTAGCTCGTCATTCCACTTTTATTTGCGCTTTCTGTAGTATTAGGTCTTATATCTAGACATATGGGTGTAACAACAGCTATTTTGAACGGTATTTTGGAAGAAACTATCTATATAAGAATACTTGAACTCCTTTAGAATGACTAACGGTCAAAACTAGTTGAAGAAATATAAAAATTGTGAAACAAAACCATATGTTTTAATTAATCTTCTAATCAACAACAAACAACAAAGCGGTATACGAATTTAGACAGTCTTTCAGAACCTGGTACTAAAGGGTGGATGATCTTTTAATTTCAACGAACCCTAAAAGATCAGAAATTGAACGTTGTATAAATATATATATATATATATATATTTTTTTTAAATATTTTGAAATGATTCAAATAAAACTAAATCCTTAATAGATGAAAATAAAGGATCTAGGAGAAGTGAAAGGTGTCTAGGATTGAGAGACATCCGAAACAAGGTAGAGGGATTCATCACTCTAGACCAAGAAAAATATATTAAACAATTATCGCGGGAATTCAATATGCAATAAAGTAAAACTGTTAACACACCCATTGAAAAGAATGTAATCTTTAGCGATAAAGACATTAATAGAAGGGTGGTGTATTTTTTGAGCCAATATAACAACTGAGACAATTAGTCACATTGGAACAGTGCGAAGCGAATATAAGATACCCGATAGGTACAAACACCTAAGCCCAAAAATATGAAAAAGGGATCTCTTTCTGTGAATGTTATTGATAACAAAAACCATAAAGTTAAGTCTAAAAAACACTTCAATTGAATAAAGAATAAGATTCCGACCGTTTTTTTTTTATTTTTTATCCTCACGAGGTGTTGTCGCTTAGCGTCCCTGCACTGCGGTCTCCGTGGTCCTTTTGTGCGCCTCTGGCTGTTTTACTCCTTTTGAACTCCTGTATCTTCTAAGAAGTCCAGGAGTTTCTGCCAGGGGATATTCTTTAGCTGTTCTGCAGGAAGCATGGGCTTCCCGAGTTTCGCCTTGCGTTCTTGTTTGTATGCTTCGCAAGTGCACAGTAGGTGTTCGGGAGTTTCCTCTTCTTCCAGACACCCACGGCATAGGGGGCTTTTCTCAATGCCCATCCTATGTTTGTGCTTGTTCAGGTCACAGTGCCCAGTGACTAGCCCTGTGATTTTTCTTAGTTTCAGTCTGCTCAGTCTAGACAGCTTCAACATGCTGTCAGGTACCCGACCATCTAGGAAGAGTCTTGTATGCCTCATTCCATTTTGGTTTTGCCATGCCTTTTTGTGCTCCTCTGCTAACTTGCGTCGGATTATTTCCTTTCCGGTTTCATGGGGTATACCGAAAGCGGGTTCAGGTCCTATGAATTCACCTGTTGCTCCTTGTTTAGCCAGCAAGTCGGCCCCCAAGTGTCCAATAATTTTTTGGTCCTTGGGTACCCATACTAGCTGTGTTTCTCTTGTTGTCGCCAGTGCGTCCAGTCTGTTTATGCAAGTCATGACCAGCCTGGACTGCACTATCGGTGAGGCTAGCGCTTTTATGGCTGCCTGGCTATCTGTCATAATGGTAATTGGTCCTTTTTTAAGTCCCGATTCCATTAAGTGATGAGCACACCAGTCAATGGCGGCTATTTCGGCCTGGAAGATAGAGGCATGCTTCCCCAGAGCAATCGCGAATTGTTTGCTCCGGTTGCAGCCTCCATAGATACCAGCCTCGGTTCCTTTAGTATTTTTGGCCCCGTCTGTGTACCAGATGGTTCCTTTACTCGTTCCCGGGTATGTTCCATTTGTCCATTCACTCCGCTGTGGTATGATCGTTTTAAATCTGCGGGATGGGTGTACGATTTTGGTGAAATCGGACCTCATTGTTAGTGTCTCTTCTTCTTGTAGTACTTTAAATGTTGCCGGTCTTGATGGCCCCATATTTAAAGTATGTCCATTTATGTGCATCCTATAGGCTACCTGTCTAGCTTCCATCATTACAAATAAATGTAGTGGTGGTAGCGATAATATGTGTTCCATGGCTGCCGTGGGCGTTGTCCTCATTGCCCCAGTGATTAGCAGACACGCCTGTCTTTGCACTCTTTCGAGTTTTACTGCTGCACTTTTGGTTTGGGTCTTTTCTCCCCAAACGAGCGCCGCGTATGTCACTATAGGTCTTATGACCACAGTGTATAGCCATTTGGTCATACTGGGCCTCAGTCCCCATGTGCGTCCTACCATTTTTCGGGTCGCAAAAAGACCTCTCATGGCCTTTTTTTTTTTTTGCTGATGCTCTCTAGGTGGAAGTTGAAGTTCAATCTGGTATCAAGTATGAGCCCTAAATATTTTACTTCATTTTTGATTGGAACTTCCATTTCATACATACATAGTGATTCTATGTCATTGGTTTTTCGTCGCCTAGTAAAAGGGACGATTGCCGTTTTGACCGGGTTTACAGTTAACCCTTCATTCCTGCACCATCTTTTTACGGTATTTAGTGCCTTCTGCAACAAGTTTGATACAGTGGTCCCAAACTTCCCGCTTACTAGAATGGTCAGATCATCTGCATACCCCAGTGCATATACGCCCTGGCTTTCGAGTAGCAGCAGAAGGTCGTCCATGACGAGGCACCATAGGAGCGGCGAGAGAACACCTCCCTGCGGGCACCCGCCAGCGACTAACGCTTCTGCTGTTTTTCCATATAGGGTAGTCGTCACAGTCCGACTTCTGAGCAACTTGTTTACCCATTGTCGGACTTGCGGGTTAATTCCTCTTTTCTCCATTGCTGTTGCTATGGAGTTGAAGGTTGTGTTGTCAAACGCCCCTTCAATATCCAGAAAGGCTCCTAACGCAACGTCTTTGCATTGTAGGGTCCTTTCGCATCTGCTCACTAGCTAGTGGATTGCTAGCTCGCATGACTTTCCCGCTTGGTAGGCATATTGCTGACGGTGTAGTGGCGAGTCCTTCAAAACTCCTTCCCGTATGTGCCTGTCTACTAGTTTTTCTAGTAGTTTTAACATAAATGATGACAAGCTGATCGGTCTGTAAGATTTAGCCCGGGCATATGAATCACGCCCTGGCTTAGGTATGAATACCACCTTTACAGTCCGCCAGCTGCTTGGGATGTATGAAAGGGCAAGGCTTGCTCTGAGGATATCACATAGTGGTTTCCTCAGCGTTGCTATCCCCTTTTGTAGCATGATAGGATATATCCTGTCAGGACCTGGTGATTTGAATGGTTTGAACGTGTTAATTCCCCACTCAACGTCACCTGGTCTAATTATCATATTCGCTGTTTCCCAGTCCCGTTTTGGAGCCCCTGCGTTGGGCTCGCTTAGGTCCTCGGAAACAAGATTGCCAAGTATTGCAGAACCCGGGAAGTGCGTCTGCAGTAATACCTGCAGGGTCTCTTCTACCGAGTCTGTGTACTTTCCATTTTTGGTCTGCAGTGAGCCGATGTTCCCAGCATGATCTTTGCTGAGCGTCTTGAGTAGACGGGAGCTTGTGAGTTCACTTTCTATGTTCCCACAGAATTTTTGCCAAGATTCCCTCTTGGCTTTTTTAATGGTATTGTTATATGCCGTGAGGGCCGTTTTGTACTGCACCCATTCACCGTTTCTCTTGGCTGCATTAAACAGTCTTCTGGTGCGTGCCTTAGCCCTATCAAGATCCTTGTTCCACCAGGTGACCCTGGTTGAGGTAGGTTTGGTAGTTCTTGGGCAGCTTGCTTCAAACGCAGTATTGATAGAGTCTGTGATGCTTTGCACCATGAGCTCTAACTCATGCGTTGTTCTCGCTACTGTTGGACAGTCGGCTGGCTAGTACCTCTTTGTATAGGTCCCAGTCAGTTCTCCTCGGGTTTCTGTTTTGGATTTCAGATGCTTCTTCTGATTCGATATCGAATCGTATATATCGATGATCTGAGAGTGATGGTTCCTCAGATACATGCCAGTGTTTTACCATTTCACTTGCCTTGCGAGAGGCAAGTGTTATGTTAATTACTTCGCTTCGCACCGCGTTTACGAACGTGGGTACATTTCCAATATTTACTATTTCAATGTCATTCTCTAAGATAAAATCTAATAGTTTCTCACCTCTTGGATTGATGTCCGTGCTCCCCCATATAATGTGGTGCGCGTTGGCATCGCATCCAAGGATCAGCGGTATTCCCTTGTGGCTCCCGCTGTGTATCAGCCGCTGAATCTCATCTGGCGGCGGTGGTCCTGGTTGGTCGTAGGGAAGGTAACCGGATCCGAGTATAAACTCCCTCCGCGTTCCCCTTTCCACTACTTCCAGCCGTGCTGCCACTAGGTCTCTGCAACATACGTCCCATAATGGCATTAAATTCAGTCCATGTTTTGCTATTATACATGTGCGTGGATTACACATTGGTTCGGCGACAATCAGTCGCCTGCCCTGTATGTTTAACCCCTTTACTATTCCCTTGGAAATCCACGGCTCTTGTACAAGTGCAATGTCAATATTTTCTCTTAGGATATATGCACTGAGGACAGCAGATGCCGCCTTACAGTGGTGTATATTAATCTGTAGTAATTTGAATATTACTTACCCTTCGGCGATTCGGGCAACGGACTGTCGTCCATTGCTCCCTCTCCGGGCACTGGAATTCCTTCCATTGCTACCTCTTCGGTCTCCTCAGGTCTGCCGACGGTTTTTGCCACCAGCGCCCTGAGGGTGATGGTTGAAAGGCCGAAGTGCAACTTCTTCCCTTCGCTCACCTTCCCCCAAGAGACTTTGTCCATCAGTATGATGTACAGAGTTCCCTTGGGGTCCGGTTTTTGGTTGACTACTCTCCAGAATAGACTGTAGTAACACAACTTATAGAAGAGGAATTGTCAACATACTTTTAGAGTGATAATTGAGATTAACCATAATAATGTAGAAATTTGTTCCAAGGATAATAAAATAATAACTAATTCTGTAATTTCCTATAGTGAAAAGTCGTTGAAGGTGAGAAGATTGTTGACGTTAATTCACTGGTAACTGTCACTTGATATTTTCAATTGCTATTTAGTTTTTACTATTGATATGATTCGTAAGGATCGAAACACATGTCTTTTTATGTGAATAAATATAGAAATGATACATAACAAGTGCATTAATTATCCCAATTTTAAAGATCAAGTAACTTAAACCAAGATTAGACTTGTCACTGGAAGTGTCAGAACAGTGCTTATTAAAGTGCCATATTTTAAAAATCAATATAATACCACTATTAGGTTATTTAAAAAAGCACACGTAACTGCTAAATGGACTGTATACGAATTAGTGGTATTAGCTATGGTACGACAAAAAACTTTAGCAAAAAACTTATATATCGCGTTATGTTGCGAAGTAGAATTTTATTTTTTATTAAAATAAAAGGTCAATTTAAATGAGCTATTAGTCAAAAGGCTATTTTCAGCTGATTGACCCTGTAGTCTAAAATTTACAATATATTGTTAATAATTATTGATTCTGTTTTTTCTCGTTGATTGTTGAGGCACTTATATTTTAAAAATCTGATAATGGATTTTTTTAATATAATAATAATAGTAAACTATTGATGATTTTTAACTTTTTATTTTACTCACTACAATTGTTTTGCTACACTGTAGATTCTTCAGGTGAAGAAATATAATAAATAAATTGTACTGAGTAAAATAAAAAGTTGAAAATCATCAATAGTTATTATTATTATTATATTAAGTCAAAACTTATTTTAATGGCTGTCATCTTTTTATATTATTTGTAATTGTGTGTACTGCCACCATAAGAGAAACTTATGTTTTTGATAGACATCCTCTATCTGAAGAATCTTAGATACAAGTACTAATCCCAAGTTCCCCACAAAAAGCCTGTTTCAAGTTTATGAACTTTCCAGTTTACCAACTATTGTATTGTTATTTATCTGTTCTCGTTTTACTAAAGTAAATATCAATTTTTTCAAATATAATCTGGTTGTAGGATATTACGAGAATTGTCATAACAGCCTAGTCCGTGCCACCAACTTAAAAAATTATCAAAAAATCTAGTACATTGTTAAATTAAGTCGAATGTGGGTACCAGAATTCCAAAGCATCAGTTTCTTTTAACATGAGGTTGTTTTTTACATGCGAAATTAGTAACTATAGAATAAAATAGAGAAGTACAATCTAATAAGTAATATAAACGAAATTTTTTAAAAGATAATAAAATCACGTATTGTAAGTTTTGCATAGAAGAAGAAGCATATTTGGATTCTAGGACGGTATTTCGAGACAACATGCCATTGCCAAATTAACTTGAAAATTTTATAAATCCCTTTTTTCTGGTAAGAAAACCCTGTATGTATTCATAGAAAAAGCGTTTGAACACAAATATCTTCTTGATGGAAATGTGAAGTAAAGCTCAAGATCTCTTTCAAATCTAACGGGTGTCCAACAATTATTGCAGTCCCGGGTGGCGTTGGAATAAAAAACGTAGGTCGATTATGTTTGACAATTAACATGTCAGTTCATTTATTTGGCACATGAAAGAATTGACCTACGTTTTTGATTCCAACCCCACCCGGGACTGCAATAATTGTTGGACACCCGTTACTTGGCATCAAGAACACTAGCTGTCTAAATTGGAAGGAACAGTTTCAGGGTCGCTTCTATTTATATTGTATATACATTTTATTTTCAAATTAACTATCAATGGGGAAATAAATGCTTTCGCAGACGATACAGCAATCTTCTATGATGGTGATACATGATAGTTAGTAAAAACACTAGTTGAATCAGACCTAGTCGCTGCAAAAATGTTTTTTATGGCCAGCTTGTAACTATAAATTTGACTGCATACATGCCATTTTCAAAAAATAAGAGAACACTTCCTCTATACAAATATATTGAATCCATACTCTACCTCTAAATACATGGGAATCACATTTGACAGCCTCCTACAATGGAATGAACATTTAAAACAAACAATAATGAAACTAGGGAAAATTATCTATCCGTTTTAAAAAAAATAAGCGAGATTCTGAAATCGGAAACAACTAAATTAATTTACCATGGATTAATTGAATCACATATAGCGTATGGTATAATAGCATGGAAATGTTACACTAGCTGTCTTGAAATCTTACAAATGAAGCTTTTAAATCATGCTGCATAAAAAATGAAATATTACTTTTTAGGAAGTCAAAAGTTTTAGACATTCGTCGCCTATACATTAAGACGGCATTATTGCTGTAGCACCAACCATAATGTAATACCCCAAGACCTAAAAATGGACAATAAGACAGCATTTAAAAAGAAAATCACATCAAGGATCCGCAAAATGGGAAACTGCCAACTACAAAGAATATTACACCTCCAAATTTCTCATCCTAAGATAAGTCTGATTTAAATTTCACAATAAAAATTGGCAATCAAATAAAATCTTAGTTATCTATTATTAGGTGTTTTGTCTATATGTGTATGTATGTATATAAGCAACTATCTATGTATGTAATTATTATTCAATTTATGTTATTATATTTGTATATTTTAATGTTTATATCAGAAAATTGTATTCTGTATCTATTTACAACATCACATATTTAATATACGATCATACACAAGTTTTATTTTAGTGGTAGTTTCTTCTTTATTGCTCTACTAATCATATATTCGTTGTTGTTTTTTTATGCCAGATTTTTTTTAAAAGTTATTATTATTATTATATAGTTACTGTCGTAATCATCATCATTATTAATAGTATATTTATATTAAAATAACATATTTATATTTTTAATATTTTGAAAAAATTAAATATATATAATTTTTGGTTAGTTGGTGATGCATTAGAACTACTAGTATTATATAGTATAGTATACTACTTCACATAAACAGTTGTATATTCATCTGTCAGCGGTCTGGGAACTTTATTACCCATTACCCCAAAATATTTTTGCGTAAGTTAATATTACCCATTTTGAAAAGAAGAAAATAAATGTAAATTTAAATTAAATTTTATTTATTGAATTAATTTACACGGCAAATAAAAAATGTTACATGAAAATAGTAAGTGTGTAAAATTAATTGAAAACTTTCCCCTTTCATGTTTTGGAGAAATGATGTTGCTTCATGTTTGATACAAAAACTTCAAAATTGGGGCTTTTTGATGTAAGAGCAATTTGGTTACAGTCTCCGGCATTTAATCGATTTCTGTTCTTCATTTTTATGTTCATTAGAGTGAAAAAGCCTTGTTCACAAAGGTAGGTTGTTGCAAATGGCAGCAACTTTTTTACCGCCTCCTCATGTGCAATTTTGAAGGCCTTTGCAGCTTTTGACAACCAAAAACACGACAGATTTGCTTTGCTCTCAAATTGAATACGTGCTTTAGTATTACATCGAAGTTCAAGAATTTCCTCTGCCAAACCGGGAGGATCTTCTGGTACGCTAGCAATGTCACATTTAAAAGGATCTACAACTCAACTGACAGTATTTATATCTAGATCTGAAAAGTATTCAGAGAAACGCTATCTGAGTTTGGTAAGAAGTTTGATAACTGTGTCCTTGATGTCATCAAAAGTAATATTTTCACAATCTTCCAAAATCAAAGCTAACTTTGAAAAAGAAGCTATCTTGTTATGTTCTGCTTTCTGTCTCCAATATTGAAGCTTCAATCCAAACGCTGACACTATTTCTCTGGCTATAATGATATTAATATTTTTTTCCTTGCAACTCTTTGTTTAATATATTTATATTCTCAAAAATGTCAGCTAAATATGCGAGACGTACAACCCATGAGGTATTTTTAAACTTATTTGCGAGAATATTCTTTTGATCAACCATAAACATTTCGAGTTCAGTTTTGAGCGCCCATACTCGATTTAGAACATTTCCGCGAGAGTTCTGTATGATAAACTAGGTCCGTATATTCATCTTCGCCGTCCTGGCATAAGTCACGAAATAGTCGCGTGTTTAGTGCATGTTCTTTGATAGCATTAACAATCTTGATGACATCATGCATGACGGCTTCCAGTGTAGGGTCCAAATATTTCACAAGAAGTGCCTGGCGATGGATGAGTAACTTCAATATTTTGATTATTTTTTTTCACAAAAGCCGAAAAACCATTAATATGACCCAGCATAGCTGAAGCTCCAGCAACAGACACAGCAATACAGTTTTTCCACTTTAAATTAATGCTTTCATTATTGAAGTAGTCATTTACCTTATTATACACATCAATTCCACGACATCTCAACTCGCGAGGAGAAGAAAACAACAATTCCTCTTCAATTTCATCTGTACCTTTGTAGCGAACATACACCATTAGCTGTGAATTGCTACTAATATCTTTAGTCTCATCAAGCTAATTAGCAAAATATTTAGCCTGTTTTAGTGAGAAAATAACCTGTTCCTTCACACTTTCCGCCAAGATAGAAATTCTTTCTTTTACAATTTTTGCAGACATGGGCACTGAATTCAGTCTCTTCGCCTCTTAGTGACCACACATGATCTCTGCCATTTTCACAGCTGATGGTTTAAAAAAATCTTCACTAATAGTATATGGTTTTTTGTTTCGGGCAATCATCCAGGCTACTTCAAAGCGCTGATCAAAGGTACCTAACAAGTTGTTGTCCAATCTTTGCCTTTTAACAGACATTTCTAAATTTTCAAAGTATTCTCGTGGTTTGGAAGACAAATGTGAATGCAAATTATCCAAATGTTTCTTCAATTGACTTTTTTTGAAACATTCTGAAGTCAGTACTTTCAAACATACAACACACTGTGGTTTCATTGTACCTTTGTCTTCTATTTGTGTAAAACCATAATTAAGGAATTCTTCCTGGTATGTTCCACATCCTATGCCACTACGAGGGTCTAGCAAGCTGGGCACTACAAACCCAAGCGCGGAGACTTATACCCAAGCCCCTCTGGCAGGGCTAATAGGACTAATCAAAGAGGCAAAGCTAGAGCTGGTTATCTGAGATAAACAGGGATCGACAATAGATCTGAAAAGGTCGCGGTGGAATAGGCGCTGGTGCCACCCATATAACATCTATCTATCCTGGTATGTTCTTTTTCTATTTCTATTTGCTGCCATCTGAACGGTGACAGAACCAGTGGTTGAAAAACGCTTTCATTAAATTAAATTTTTAAATGGCAGCTTACCTTGATCGTTGAAATTACTGATGATATGATCTGCCTCGTCAACTATAAACTCAAGCGCTCAAGGCGGGTGAGCATCACGACGGTCTCTATAATACAGTATGCACGGGCATGTTCACATGCACGATTGCGCGTTCACGCCGATCACCTAATGCGTGATGGTCCAGACGCGCCCTTTGATTTTAGTAGTGGTGGGGAGTCAGGTGGCCCGGTCTGTATATCTCGCTGAATTGTTTAAGTTTTAAGATTGGTTTGTACAAATACTAACACGGTTATGAATTAGCAAATTAGAAAGGAGTTCTTATTACCCCCCAAAATTTCTTTTTTACCCCATTTGGGGTAATTTACCCCGGTTCCCCGACCACTGGTCTATGTAGATTTTATCCCATTGGATGGCTACAAACATCTTCATCAATAAACCATACTTTAATGTAGCTGCGCAACTGGTTTACTGAAGCAGATATAATGTGACAGTGGAGCGAGTATGGTTTTTCAAGTAGACACCTGTACTAAGATCAAACTATTAACGGTGCAGGCTTCTACTTCATTATACATCATTATTAATAAATGAAACACAATTATACAAACCAAGTTAAAAAAGGTGTTTCACCTGTACTAACAGTAATGAGAATAGAAATGGCATATTTATATGTCAAGAAATAGCATAGGTGAGAATACTTCAGAAAGTTCAGAAGGTTCTGAGTGTAGTAGCAGTACTTAAGGTGCTACATCAAATGTCTGGTGCCTCGAAATGTTTTTTTCAGAATTTATAACAGGGAAAAATTGATAGTTATTTTAGAAAAAAGTTCAAACCTCAGCTAGACTACCGTCTGAATACCGTTTTCCTCCTAGACTATAAGGCTAAGTTTCTGCAACGCCTGTTGGTTGCTGGAGGTGAAAGGAATGGCGAGAGAGACAGATACTGGCTCTGAAAAGCACGTCAATGGAATCTACTGTAGTATCTCCTAAATATGATAGTTACTTACGTACCCAAAATAATTAATTATTGTGTAAGATACAATGGTGTTATGGAGGAGAAAAAATCACAGATTATCCTCGGGCTCTAATACTATTTCAACGAGGTGCAGAGATAATTAGATTTAACGATATTCTAATAGCTATAAAGATACAGACGTGGAAACCTTTTAGAGGTTACAGGAGAATCAGTGAAGCGGGCAGAATTATTTTCCACCAAAGTTAGTAAATCATAACGTTATAACAGTTATTTTCTTCAAATACTGGGGAGTCACGATTGAGATGAACATGTCTAGTTTTTTCGTGGATGCGGTTAGATCATACTGGGAATGACAAAGATACTAGAAAACAGCATTTGAAATAAACGCAACCATGACATGTTTTGGTGAGTACTTCATACAGGGATGTTAGTGCAGCCCTTTGTTAGAGGGAGAGAGAGACTCAAAATAGAAAGGATATCAGGAGATATTGGTATTAGAGAAGAACGCTCTTGTGCTTATACCCGATGAAAAAACATGTCTACTACTAAAACGAACTCAGATGCTAACCTGGTACAGGAGTTGAAATTCATACAGCAAAATTGTTAAAAGAATTAACCAAGCCATTACCACTGCTATTCGGATAGATTGATAGAATGTCTTCTTTCAAAATATTACTCTCAATCAAAAATAAAGAATTAACGTTGTCTAGAAGCGAAAAAGAATTAATTTACGTTACGGGGGGTGAAATATGGCCGATGGTATTTTCCTTAAGTAACATTTGTGTCCTCTCAAGCCCGTCAGAGTGCTAATCCGCAGCGATCCATCAACTGATCAGAAGGAAAAAGGGCCTCCCCAATAAAATTCCCTCTCTTCATTCCGGCCACCGGTCCTTCCCATCGCTCCTTCCTCGTTATTCCATCTCCCCGCCGTTCCTACTGGATACGAAGTACAATATCAATCCGAGTTTCTTTCAAATAACTCTGCGCGCGGATTACGCTTTGATTAATCGCCCTGTGCCCTCCACCGAGTCCACTTATTATTGCTCTCCCTCCATCCGCCATCGTGGAATGTTTCGGATGCGAAATATAATCCCCATTGTGCAATAAAGCCGGCAGAAACTTATAATAATGCCGGTGGTTTTGTTTCGACAAAACGGAGAGCACTGCGTCCGCGATTTGTTCCGGACCCCCCGACCAACTTATTGATGGAATTCTCTTCGATCTCTACAGCCAGAAATTAAAAGGTTAAGTACATCAAGTTATTAAGTGAACTGAATTAAGAAATTGATTAACTTTGATAATAAAATTTCCGATGAAAAAAGAAAAGTTTTAATAATTATCTACTACTACTACTACTACTACTACTATTTCTGGGTAATACGAAATAGTAGTAGTAGGAGTAGTCTTTGGCTAGCGACCAAGTGGTGCTTCCAGCGTGTTGTTTATTTATTTATCCGTGTGCAAATTAGCCTGCTACTTTGAAGCATGTTACATAGAACATTTATTATATCTCAATAGCATAATCACTTTTATAAGAACAATATTTCTGGGTAATCATTAGTCCTGGGCTGCAACCAACACCGGGGTCCGGTGATGTTGGACTAATGATGACCCAGAAATATTGTTCTTATAAAAGTGGTTATGCTTTAGAACTATTCGTTTTGGTTGAAAGTTCCAGGGTTCCTCAAAACGGTATACTTTTATTATAAGTTACAACACTAGTAATAATATTAAATGTTATGTATAAGCGTAATTTTTAGCAAAGAAAAATTCTTGACTTGTAATAGATTGATATGAAAAATAAACATTTCTATTCTATTCTAAACTAATTTAATCAAAAGTTTGAACAGTATAAAAATGTAGGTATATTATTCTTTCAATGAAGATTTTTACAGGTACGTGAATGATACAAATGGAATCTCAAGCCAAAAGAATAGACATGTACGAATATTATGAAAAGAAAAAGTTTTAAAGCACATTTAATCATTTTATACAAAGATATTTGGTTTGTTTAAGATGCCAATAAAAACACTATATTTCAAAATTGCGTTTTATATTACCTTACTACATAGAAATTCAACGTCTTCTAATAATATTTGTGAGAGAAAAAAGCAACATTATTTTTGGTACAATAATAAGCATACTCGTCCATCACTTGTTCTTTCATCCATCAACCGTCAAAAATAGTTACGCGTTTTGTACAGCAATATTTGTCTCATGTGTGTGAGTGTCAGAAGGGGTCGATGGGCGGAGAATGATTAATGTGTCTTTTAACTTTTCAACTCGTAACTGAAAGAGATAATTTATTTCCGCGAACGGGGGCACATATTGAAAACACTCGAGGGGCGAAGCACTGTCATTGCCGTTATTGCTGCTCGGTGCAGGGGGGGCGGTTTTAACGTTCCGTTTCGTCGTCGTCGCCGATGTCGTTTTCTTTTTTTTTTTCCCGTCTAAGAAACTCGAAACGCGTTTCGAAAAGCTCATGAGTTATGTCGAACGATTTGTTTGTCGGACGAGGGAAGGAAAAGCGGGAGGATTGTCGCGCGGAGGCGGCACGACTTCATTATATATCGTCTCGTTGCCATGGGGGATGATCGGGGTCTGAGAGCACGTGGAGAGCAAACACGTGCACTAGTTCGGCAACAAATGGATTTCGAACATTGAAGTGTAGAAATGATATTTTCGGTCATTATTGTAAAAATGGCGATTGTTAATTTATTATATATTGTGCAGATATATTGTCGCGGACAGGGGATATTTGAGACAGGAAATATCATGTCGCTCCCTGTCCGCGAGTATGTACGCCCGTGTTCAGCGGAATTCAAGGACTTATTCGATAATTGTTAATAAGTAATTTTTATGCTGATTAGGGGAATCGAGGAAGATCCGTGGGGCCGCTGGGGACGGACAGTCGCGAATTAGCTTGCAAGCAAAGAGGTTGCCCCAACATCTAGTTCTAGTTAAGTGTAGTAATAAATAGTTCAGTTGAAAGTTTGTTTTCAAGTAAGTAACCTTCCATTCCCTAATAATAATTAGTCAGTAATCCTTTTGCCTTTGATCTCGAAGTCGCGACGACCCCCACGCGACAATATCTAAACAAATAAATAAAAAATACCCTTTTACATAAAAAAAAACTTGTTGGTACCTTTTTAAGAAAGTAGTGTACTTTATTTTTTCTATAGGGTGTCCAGGAAGTAAGGACGAATTTTAATTTGGTGGCATTTTGTCATTTGACGTTTGGCTGTCGTACTTATTTCATGTTTGTAATTTGCTATCCTTCCCATTATCAGTCTGATAGCTTTTGTGTGGTGATCATTGTAGTTTGATGTTTATTTTCGTCAATGAATAGATGACAACTAAGCAATGTATCCAAGTGATAAAAAGTTATTACAAAAACAGTGAACGACCAACGGCAACTATTCGTGAATTGCACGTGACACTCGAACGTAATGCTGCTGCAACCGAATTTTCAGTTCGGAAGTTTATCCGGAAGTTTGAGACCATGGGTTCTGTTGCAAATGTTAAGAAAACAGGATGACTGTTTTTGGTTCAATCCGAAGAAATCATTGCTGCCGTGTGTAATAATGTGACCATAAGCCTTTGAAAATCGGTTTGCCGACGAGCCAAACAACCTAATTTATCACGTTCAATGCACAATCCTTTCAAAAGATACCTCAGTGGGTAAATAAACAGTTACAGAACCCATGCATTCAAAGAAGGCCGGGAACAGAGCACCAATGAACCCCATTATGGACGTCCAACAAAGGCAAGAACTTCGAGTTTCTCTTTGTTAAAAATGTTTGGATTTGATTTATAATGAGCCGGACTTTTGTATCTCTGTCGTAACCGGAGACGAATCCTAGATATTCGAGTACGACCCAGTCTAACAACAAAACAATGCTCATTGTCTTTTTTGACGTCTGAGGAATCATCCATTTTGAGTTTGTACGATCAATAAATATATTTTTTCTAGAAAATGCGCATTACTTTTATAATGGACCCTGTATGTTCCAAAAAGTTACTCGCGAAAAATGGATGGAAATCATTATATATCAGTCTTGTAGGAGCCAGTGAGAACATCAATATATTAAAACACACGAGCACTACATCAACTAGCTTTAAAAGATAAATAAACTTGAACAAAAATAAAAATAGATGTACCCCAAGCCCTCTATTCTTCTGGTGACAGTTGCTCATATTCGATACATAGCTTTTATCCAACAGTAATGAACTTCAGTCGAACCGAAATAGAACTCTTAATTAAAGCGTACAAATATTCTTCGGCTCTAGGAATCCGAAACAAAATCTGGAAAACTTACCGCCTGAAATAGAACTCACACTGAACCGGAGAAGTATATGATTTATTTCAAATTACATTCACTAATATTATCAAAAAGACTTGAAAATTCCGCTAAATATCTACATTTACCAAAAAATATACAATATACGAATAATAAAAGTTATTTACTTTTGTTATTAATCTAATCATTTTAATACTATTAAAATTCTGAAATAAGGAACAAATATTTAAAAAGTTAACATTTTCAATGACAAAATTAACGTTCAAACCAACCAAACAAAAACACAAATATCAAGGTTTCGAATCAAATAAATCGGCAAACTCCAGAATTCTGGATAATGAAATCTATAAATACAAAATTACATATCTTAGAACACTCACAATACCTGGCTTGACCAAAGTGCATAAACCTAACAACCTAATAAGACTAATTTACTTCTATATCAATGCGCTTGCATATAAAATAGGCCTCTTTGTATATAAAATCCTATCAGAAATAATCTTATGTAATATATATTTAATATTGAAGATATGGAAGATATAGAAGGAGGACCTCCTCAAATAAAATAAACAACTAGTTGGATCTTCATCTGGATTTGTTCGATAAGAGGCCAGATAATTACGCTGCACGGACGTCCTCCTATCAGAGTCCTCATTCCTTGCTACGTTCAAGCCAACCGAAGGTCCGGCTCTTATACTGTTACCTCTGCTGTTATTTTGTCCTTTCGCCCAATGTAGGATCACCTTATTGTCAGGAGCTACTTCATCTAGGTCTTCTCAACATTCCATTGTTAATGCTGATGTAATTTTTTGTTTTTTTTCGTTGACGACTCATCAGTGTATATATGAATGTCTTTGTGTTTGCTTCCTACTCCCGAATCTTCGTATCTCAGGTCTATTTGAACCTTTCTAGTGAATATATATTTTCGAAGAATGTTGCCCACCGGCGTCATAATCTCGGGATTTTTTTCCTGAAATTCGCTAAGATTTGTGGTGTTCACCTCCACCGTTGCTTGCAAGCCATCTATTTGTTGCTTTAGCCTTATAGCCACCGCTACTGGCTGTTCTCTAATAAATATGTCTAAGGGTACCACGTGTAGCAGGGCTTCCATAGCCGCTGGTGTTCTCAGGTCTCCTTTCGAGCTCAATAGAGCGCTTCGTTGAACGTGATCTAGGAGTCTTATGACTGTTTTCGTAGTCGTTCTTGGCCACTATATTACTGATGCATATAGTTACCTTTGGAGATAGTCCATGTTTTCCATACAGCTCGTCTGCATTACCAGAGGCCTAAGCATGCTTTCTTTGATCTTTCCGTAAGATTCGAGTTTAGTTTGTTGTCTAGAAGAATGCTCAAGTATTTGACTTCTTCTTTCAAGATGAGCTCTTCACCCCGAAAGCTTGGTGGTTTGAAATCCTTGAACTTTCTTCTTCTTGTGAACAATACCAGTTCCATTTTTGTTGGATTTACGGATAATTCTTGTTCTATATACAATTTGTTTACTAGGTCGAGAGCATTCGACATACGTTTCGCTAACCTACTTTCCTAGTTGCTGAAAAGTAGAATTGTGATATAATCGGCGTATCCTACCGTATAGAAGCCCTGCTTATTCAGTGATTCCAGTAGTTCGTCGACACCTAGGTCCCGCCTGTGGACCACACTTTGCGACCCGATATACAAGTCTCGAGTAACCTATTATAATATTACCTGTACTCCATTGTAGCATGTTGGAGATCCAATGGCTTAAGGCCACCGGAACGCCTGTGAGTCGAAGTTATCTTAGGGAAGAAAGTCTTATCTACCATGAAAGTCCCAAGGGTGAAGGCTTTTTGCTCAAAGGATCGGCAAATTCTGCTCACCACAGTGTGGAGGGTCGAGTTAAAACTAGTTACTTGATATTAAGATCTCTTACGTCAATACCTGTTCCTAAATTAAAAGTTATTATGAATAGGATGTGCCAGTGACGATCAGTGAAATATCATACTGATGGAATCACTAGTCTTGTAACTACCTATATCGATTAAAATTACTATTACTTTAATGATAACTTTGTTGTGTAATATGTAGGATTGTCCAACTCACACACAGGATTGAGAAAGTAATTTCTAACTTTTCAGGTTCGAGCACTTCAAAGGGTAACAGGAAAGTAAAATATATCAATCTGAAAACAAAAAATCTTTCGCATTAACATCATATACTTCTCATTCAATCAACATCCAACAATAATTAGATTTAATTTTATTTATTTTGAAGGCATCTACTTCGTTATACATGTTGAATATAAATAAAAACACTCTAAACTTTCGTTTATATTACACTTTATTAATTAAATGTAATTTACTAAATAGCCACAAACAATTATTACAGCAAAAAATAAAGTAGGTACAATATTAAAACAGGAAGGAAAGATTGAACTGCTATTGAGAGTTTAATGGAAAATCAACTAAAGAAGATAATAATAATGTAAAAAGATAGCCAGAGTATTAACCAAGAACCACAACGTCAAAGCAATAGATAACAGTAGATAATATGAAAAATACATTCGATTATCAACAAAATAGGGACATGGATGTACCACTAGAGAGAGAGAGTGAGGCAAACATCTGTATTTATTTATTTTTACGATATTATTACAACATAACGTAACATTTAAATTTATTCGGTTATCGATCCGCGGTCTTTTACCCTATCTCTATTAGTTAAGTGGTTAGTGGTTCAAATAATTAAGTACAGTTATATTCCTTAATATTAATAGTTAATCTAGTGTTCGAAATGTTCATATAGCGGCGAACATAAAAGATGCTACTTACATCAAGTCATATTTCCCGGAAGCAACTTGTGAAAACCTAGAGAGCAAATACCCTGAATACTACGCATCATTCAAAGTCACCATTGACAATCGAGACAAGAAGTCCTAAGACAGCAAATGAAACCGCAGCAAAACAAGAACACTAGGGAGTTAATGGCTGTATTTCATCAAAATACTCAGTCAATTAAAAATAAAATAAATGAACTAAGCAGAGCATTGGGTGGTAAACGGTAAAATATTTCCCAATATAAGAAATTTCCGACAAATTTCCAGTTTCAAGCGAATGAATCACGGTTATGGAGGTTCAGCAATCCTTGTAAATAATAATATTAATCCTTTTAGTAGGTTTCTAGAGTGAAATGAATATAGAAATATACTGGGTTTCTACCTAAACCCGATAAAAATTTGCTATTCAGTTTGTCTATCCTCCACCGGATGGAAGTTTTAATGTTTTTATGGATGGTTTTAAAAATATTTTGTATCAAATATTAGTTGTGGAAACTAAACTCAAGTTTTGTATTTAGTATTAAAACATTGATAATGGTCACTTTGTGAAGAAGTGTTTTTAGTGCATTGTTAATTAATCAAGGGAGAGTTACTTGAAATGGAAAATTACAGACCAATCTCGATACTGCCGGTTTTCTCAAAAATAATTGAGAAAGTTATTTCTAACAGGATATTGGATTATGTCAATTGTACGCACGCCATATATAACGTATCCAATGCTGCCCACCTCACCTAACCTAACAGTTGGTGTTCCGCAAGGTAGCATCTTAGGTTCATTGTTGTTTCTCCTGTTTGTTAATGATTTACTACTTTCTTTAAATACATATATAATTATGTTCGCAGATGATACTACTGTCAATAAGGAATGTCAAAGTTTCTATGATCTAAATGCTGCAGCAGACAACGGCGTAAATGAAATAATGAAAATGAATAATGAGATAAATCAAATATCTATGAGCATTTCTGCACTTATGTTTTACAATAATACATTTATTGTAAAACATAAGTGCAGAAACTCCAGTTAACAGGAATATACAAAATTTTCTTTGGAAATAAATACAAAAACAAATAAGAAATATAACTGTGCTTAATTATTTAGCTTAAGATTAAGGTGAATCATGAAGAGATAAGAATTAGAAAATTGTAGGAAAAAGTTGTTTAAGAGTAGGAATGCATAAGGGATTTTAGAATATCTTCGACATCAGGGTTGGTGGATAACTTTGTGGCAAGATGTACTCAGTGATGTACGGGATTACTTGGATTTTTTTTGAAGAGTAGTGTATTGGAGGGGTTAGGAAAGGGATTATTACGGTGCCTTAAAGTATTTAAAATACGAGGGCTGTAAGTTTTTCAGAATAGGAAGAAGAGGGAAGGAGTCTAAGAAATTTATAGAAATACTTTGTTGTTTCTAGCTCTGTTTTTATTTTCATGTCAAGGATTTCGAATTGGGTCAATGAAAATATAGGTGTATTTTGATGAACGAATATGACTATTTCATATACATAGGTGAAGACTAATGTTAAAATCCCACAATCTTTAAAACCTTGACAATATGAGTCCCTAGAATTTATAGAGCATAGAGCTCGAATGACACGTTTTTGTAATACAAATAGATGATGAAAAAACATTTTTACAACGCTCGTAACCTGTCAATGGTAACTGTTTAGACTATTTTTGATTAATAGACATAAGTAAAAAGTATATTCTACTTAATTTCAGTGTTAAAGTTTCAATATGCTGTTCCCAGATTAATTTGAAGTTAATTGACAATTATAAAATTTTCATCATGGTTGATATTTCGATGATATAACCATCTAATAGAAAATTATGCTGTACGGCCAAATTTGATCTAATAAGAGACAGCATGTCTTATCATCAAAATTTGGAATATTTTTTTGGCACCAGGTCTTTAGATTTAATTGTTTTGTGTATCAAATATGACTTGATCAACTCGTTGATCACTGATAATAGCCGTAGCATCGTTAACATACACAGCCATATCAATTGACGCCACTCTTTGCAACTTGGCCCTAAAATTGATCCCTATAGAACACCCATTTCAACAGGCAGTTGTGTTGATATCACTGTACTCTACTACTAAGATATGATCTATATTGTTCAAGTTTAAAAGTATACTATAGTTAACCATGTCGAATTCCCTAGGTAGCCAGTCCCATAGAGCATTTATAGCATCTATAATTCTTCTGATATTACTAAGAGCAGCAGTTAAAGCCGTGTTTGTATTTTTGTTTGTTTTTAAAAACCATGTTGCAATTCTGTAATTATATTATGTTTCATATAAATCTCATTAAAATGTTTGTTTCTTTGCTTTGTTCTGGTATTTTTGAAAATACTGACAAAATACAAATAGGCCTGTAATTTGTTAATTTATTGGGTTCACCTTATTTAAATAAATTAATTTTAATTTTAGCTAATTTTAAACAAGTAGGAAAACTATCAGTTTCAAAAACTTGGTTTATTAAATATTTTAATGGTATGGCTCAAGGAATAATATCAGTACTGTAACTATCGTTCATTTTATTAGTTTAATATATTATTTCTATTACTGATTCAGGAAACAGGCAAATGGAATTATTATTGAATTTAACTGAATTGTAGATTGCAGATGAAAGCAATAGCACTAGACTTTTTTTAGAAAAAAATTGTAATGGACAAGTGGAAAGAAATTTTTAGCTAAATTCTTTTCTTGTTTCAAATTTATCATGTAATAGTCACTCATGATCTATTTAACGTACATTCAAACATTATTAGTTTATTTTTTATAAATAAATACGTTAGGACTAGTGTTGCTTTGATAGCCTTGTTATTTGTAACATGCATATTAGTTTTGTATCATTCAACGTCTGTTGAGGTATTAGCCAGAGAAGTAGTTGTTTCAAAAGTGATTTGTTTTTTGTAGTCTTAATGAGACTAATTTGTTGTAGATTTACAAAATGTTTACGTGTTTTTTCTAATTATTAGTTTATTTTCTACAACGTAAAGGACTTTACATTTTTACTGTTAAGGAAAGTTAATGAGAATTTTTGTATTTAATCATAAATTTCTATATTTTTGTTAAACACAGCAGTATATAATTCTTCAAACGTGTATGGTTTTAATTTATATATTATGATTTCAAGAATTTACATAGATATAAATTGCACATGGAAAACATTAGAACCAATTATTAATGATTAATAAATATACTTTTAGTAGATGTCACGAGAGCTCTTGAAGAGGAATTGAAGAATGCAAGCTTATCGACGAACTCAATTAAGTTGATTGAAAGTTATTTAACAGTTAGACGTAACTTTGTACACTATAACGAATACTCATCTAATACATTAGTCTCAAAATCAGGTGTTCCCCAGGGGTCAAACTTTTTTTTAATTTATGATATTCATAAATAATTTATCATTTAGCTTAATTTGCCCAAATCTTCTTCTCGCTGACGACTTTAAGATATTCGCAAAGGTAACCAATGAAATCGACTCTACATTCCTGTAAATCCGATTGAATCTAATTGACAATTGGTGCTTACACAATAGACTTCACCTAAACATAACTATATGTAAAGTTAAAATGTATTAAAATCCTTTAGTTCGTTGTAGAAAATTAAATAATAAATTTAAAAATACGAAAACATTTCGTGAATCTACAACAATGAGTCTTACTAAGACTGCAAAACAAATTAATTTGAAACAACTCAAATTAATTTGTTTTGTAGTCTTAGTAAGACTCATTGTTGTAGATTCACGAAATGTTTTCGTATTTTTAAATTTAATATACAAAGTTGTTTCGTACACCAGAAAGAAGATTGCTTCAATTTATCATTATCATCTGAACAATACTGAATTTGAAAGATGCACATCTATTAAAGACCTTGGTGTATTCTTTGATCAGGGTTTTAATTTTAATATTCATGTAGAACATATAACAAAGTCTGTGCATAGAATTATGGGATTTATTATCAGAATCTGTAAAGGATTCACGAATATTAAATGCTATAGCGTTTTATACTTTTCGCTGGTGATGCCGAGGATGGAATACTGCTGCCTGATACGATATCCTATATCCATGGTTGATGGTTCTATTTCTAATAGAAAACATTCAGTGAACATTTTTTAAGTACCTATAATTCAGAATTGATGTCGTTTATCCACCCTAATGATATGACCACTTTGTTCTGCTCAGGAGATTTAATATTACTCCTTTAGCAAAAAGAAGTTGAAAAATATTATCTAAATGTTAAGTATAGATATTGTAAGAAACTGCAAGCTCAGTCCAGCTATTATTATCTCATTTAATTATTTTATTTAATTTGTGTAATTATGTACTTATTACTAATGTAATACTTTAATTAATTCGTAAACTAGTTTAGAGGGTAATTTCAAATTTATATCAATAAGTACACTACCTGTACTTATTATTTACGAAAAAATATTAATTTAGACGCCGGTGGTGGCGCATTCGATTACGGCCCGGAACTTACGTGCAGCAACGTTGATTCGGGTCAGTAGTTGGATGGGTGACCGGTACCATTCACCATTGGGATACAATTAATGGTACTTTAGAGTGAGAGGGCGATCCTCAAGCTCATTTACACACACACAAATACACAAATCACACGGCGGAAGATACTACAACTACTACTATTAATTTAGTTAAGTTAATATTTTTCTATTCAGTAAGCTTATGTAAGAAATTAGTTTCAAACATATTGATATAGCGGTCTAACTATTATAGTCACATAATTCTCTTCATAAAGAAAGGTCCCAACATTTCCCAATATTTCACTAAAGCAAAATTCAGGGTATACAATGACCGTAAGAATTTTATTGCTCATTAGATGATTAAATCTTTATTTACAAAAAACCATCAATAAGTAGATAATTAAAAGTGAAATGTTGTAGTAATTGGTAATTCTGCTCATTTATGAGTAAAATTTGATGTACCGTAAAAATACGTACGTCTCATAATTTTTGCAATAAAAAATTTAACAATACTTGTGTGTTGGGTAAATTGAACCATATTTGACAGATATAGGAATTTTTAAATTTTTGATTTGGGATTATACGATTTCAAAATACTGCAAGACTGCTTTTACAGAAACAAAAAAGTAAATTAACTTAGAATCACTTGCGTTTTTTAAAAAAAATTTGAGTCTTTTAAAATGTAGGATTAACATTATTGACCAAATTTACAGTGCTATAAAAATTCCATCTTAAAATTTTTTATCAATTACTTCAGGTAGTTTCGATTTCAACCTTTATTATTGCACAGCCTTTTTTCTGGGTCACCATTTAAAAATTCTGACCATCATAGTAAAAATTTAAATATAAAAACAATTATTATATTCACTAATAAGATTTCTTGTAAAGAAAATTTTATCAACCAGTATTATAAAATAATACTAAGCTGATATGCCAATTAAGTATAATTTAAAATTAAATAAAGCATAATAGAAATGAAGAATAGCATATCCCCATTGAATAGGGATTGCTGTTCCAGCAGATTGTTTTCTTAAGAGCATATATTGTAGTAGTTGCCACGGCAACCGCTGTATAATTATTGTGGCATAATGCGAGTCGAGCAGTTCGAAAGTAGTATTGAACAAATCAGGGGAACTGAATGTCTTTTATGCGCCCTTAAAATTCAAGTGGAGGAATTTGTAGCGTTTTTTCTGCCGTGCCGTACTCGACGGCCCCCGGGGTGGATTTTATGGGACAATAAAGCGGGGCTAATTTCCCTCTTTATACATTTTTTTTTCTTCTCCCTCCACCGAAAGTGCTCGAGTTTCTGTACGCGTCCGCCTTAATCCCCTAATTCAAAACGCAAATCCGACAGGTCTTAATTGACCCACGTTTAAACCTTCTCCGCACCACCCATCTAGTCACGTGGATCGCATCCTAAAACAGGGGAAAGTTTTTTTTTTAACTTTCAGATAGCGCAACCTTTCGCTTATGTTTGAGATGATAAGACACGTTTTTGAAAAATATTTTTATACTCGCATATAAATAAGTTTATTAATTTACAACAAAAAAACACCTCCTTGTAGTAATTATATTCGATTTAGATAATAATAATAATATTAAAACAGATCTCACATAGATATTTTTCGCATAAATTATCTTGTAGTAACTTTTTGATTCATTACTAATAAACATACTAAATAATAATAAATAGTTTTTAAATTCTAACGTGTATAATTTAATAATACGAAAATATTGTGTTTTACTAAGACTACAAAATGAATTACTTATTAAATAATAAAATGTATTAAAATCCTTTAGTTCGTTTATTTCATTTAATATTCAAGAATCAGTTTAAGATGGGATAGCGTTAAATCTCTATTTGTAGTAATTTCCTAATCCGGAATTAGTAATTTATAAAGAACATTAATCTTTAGTTTGTAGTAAATCTGTCGCACAATGGAGAGGAGGACGAGGAAAAGAACTAGATGCATCGTTGCACTTTAATCCGAGGGGGGCAATAATTTCCGCAGGAGTGGACCCTGTACAAGCCCGCTCATGCGGAATATAAAATAATTCCACGGACTGCACACACTTCGGATGACATATTGATGAGAATTTGTCTTTTTTCTTTCCCCAATGATTGCAAAAATAAACTTGAAACTTTGTAAATTTACTAAAAATAATAAAAAAAGTTCTTTCAATAGATTTCAAAATAATCACAGAAGAGCTACGTAAATTGTATTTGTAAGTTCCGTACAATGCGAAAGCTACAAACTTTACACATTTACTCAAAATCGATTGCACTTCATAATCCAGTAAACATGCGATAACACCCTTTTCAATGATTTCGGAAATACAGAATTACAAATTGGATAAAACTTAAAACTATTTAATAGTCTATAGAGAGTTTCCTCTCGTATAAAAAATAAATTTATCTTTTTCATGTAATATGTAGCAGCTAGATTTGGCCAATATCCAGTTATGTAAAGTATATTTGATAAAAATACACATATATCCACAGGATGTGAAAGTTTTTAAAGTGTCACGTTATCGATAAACTCATTTGTAGGCCCGGTGTGACCTCAAAAAAAAAATGTGTACTACGGCAGGGGAGAGTCAGGTCACGTTCAGGTCACCGCAACGAAATCCGGAAGTTCCGGGATCAACAAGGGCCCGCTCGTCCCCGCATCACTTATTATCTACGCCTCCGTCCGATTATTCGCACCTCGCACATCCCCTAAATATCCCTTAATATCCACGCGGACGCATCCCGAATATCAGAATCCGATAATAATCTGCAGGTGGCGGTGGGAATTTATGGTATTTATTCGTCTTTTATTAAAAACATCGACGTAAATAATTATTTCTGTAATTGGTGAATCTGACATGATAATGTCATTCTTCTAATCAATTATTGTTTAGCAGCAATTATTAATTTTATTTATATTTAATTTAAATATCAAATGTGCTAATATGCAAATATCTAGAAAGTTTTTTTAGTATTTTATTATATAATACATTATTTATAATTTAAGGAATTGGCTAATTAAACCTCTTCAATATAATTGATGAAGGTTTGTTCTTATAGAACTGCATTTCAAAATAATTTGGTGGATAAAAACGTTTCATAGTTACTACACAAAACTCTAATTCAATTTGACCATAAAGAAATAAAATAGTGATGTGGCCATCATAGTAATTTCCCTATATTTTTTCGAAAACTATAAGGTTTACTCGAAATTTTGGATTCTTTACAATTACTTGTTAAATCTCATGTTTATTAGTAATAAGCAAAAAATGTTAAAATTATTCATTTTCATTTTTTTCTAGGACGCTAAGAACTTTATGAAAAATATATTTTAATAAAACTTGTTCAGTCTTTCATTATCTTTAACTATTGTTTGTAAAATTATGTCAAATTTTTCAAATTCTATATAGGAAAAGTTAGAATAAATACAAGGTTCTAGAATCCTCAAAAATATATAAGAAATTTATTCTAGAACCACCAAAAAAGTATCTCAACGATTAGAATAGAAATTCATGAAAATTTCTAAAAAATGTTTGTGGAAAATAAATCTTAAATAAAATGGATAAAATACAGCAACTGAAAAAATTGCAATAAAATTTTCTACTGATGTACTCAGTTTATCTCTCATAAAAATTTTGTAGGAATTTCTCTTTCAAATTCCAAACACTAGTATCAATTTTTTATAATCAACATTAATTTTTTGTGGGATTTTCTTCCCCTAATTGCAAGATTTTTTTAATATATTTTACGAGAGGTTTTATGCAGGTTTTTATTTTTTAAAGACTAGAATTTTTAAGCCTTCCTAGAAATTCTCTCCTAAATTTCTAAGCTATCTAGAATATTTATGGTCGAAATTTTCCAGTATAATTATGTTCTAAATTTCCAGAAATTGCTCTCAAAATTCCTAAACAAATTTCAAAGATTGTAGAATTTTTAAGGAACTAATTTTCTACTAATTTTATTTAAAGGATTTTAGAATATATAAAGAATTTATGCTACAAGTGTGCAGTTTTGAATTTTCTAGGAATTTCTTCTCCAAAATTTTCACCTATTTTACTAAAGACTTTTAGAAAGGTTTTTGGTCAATATAATTTTTATACCTTTATAGAATTTATTCCCTAAATTCCTAAAATAATTTTTGTGATTATTAAATATTTATGGGATTTATTCTATTTTTTTTTTAATTGCAAACATTGTCATCAATATTAATAATTAAACTATTAGAATCGCAATAGCTCTTCTTTATTTTCTAAATATTTCATTTCCGAATTCCTAGAACATTTTCGAGGGTTGTGGAATTTTTAAGGAATTGATTTTATAATTTTTAAAAATTATCTTCTACCATTTTAGAATCTATAAAGAACTTATGCTACCAGTGTGCCATTTTGACAATAATTTTATCAAAGTTTTCTAGGGATACCTCCTCCAAGTTTTTCCATATATTTTACTATTTTTCAGGAAGTTACAAAAATTTCTTGCTAGAATTTCTCTCCTAAATTTCTAGAATATTTTTGAGGATTTTTAAACATTTATGGAATTTGTTCTACAGATACTAACTTTAAACTTCGTTGCAATCAAAATTTTCTAGATATTTCTTTTTAAAATTGCAAACATTGCCATCAATTTCTTATTAGCATGAGAATGAATAATAAACTATAGTTTTTTTCTAGATTTTTAGAATCTTAATTCTTTATCTTTTGGAGATTTTTCTTCTAAATTTGTGGAACTTCTCAGCATTATTATTATTTATAATTATAAAAATTGCTCATTTACATTTCTTAAAAATTATCTAGGGGTGTAGAATTTTTTAAGAATTAATTTTCTTATTTGTAAATATTATCTTTAAGAATTTTAAGATTTTCCCATTTATTTTACTAGACTCTTTTGGGAAGTTTTTTCTGATGACTAGAATTTATAAGCCTTTCTTGAACTTTTCTTCTAAATATCTAAAATGATTTTCAGGTGTCTTACAATTAAAGTTTTCTTGGAATTTCATTTCCAAGTTGAAAGATTTTTACATCTATTTTTCTAGAAGCTGTTTGGATTTTTTTTGATGACTAGAATTTGTAAAACTTTCTAGTACTCTTCTTCTAAATTTCTAAAATATTCCAGGAGTCTTACAACCAAAGTTTTATAGCAATTTTTACTCCAAATTGCAAGATATCTCGATTTACCTTAGTACAAGCTTTTAAGAAGTATTTTTTTTTGATAACTAGAATTTGTAAGCCTTTTTAGTACTCTTCTTCTAAAATATTTTTCAAGAGTCTTACAATTGAAGTTTTCTAGGAATCTGTTCTCCAAATTGCAAGATTTTACAATCTATTTTACTAGAAGCTTTTAGGAAGTTTTTTTTTGATGACTAGAATTTAGCCCGTCTAGAACTCCCTTTCTAAATTTCTAAAATAGATTTCTTTCTCCAAATTACAAGATGTTTCCATCTATTTTACTAAAAGCTTTCCCGAAGGTATTTTTTTTAAAGAAATTAATGACAAAGTTTAATATTTAGAAGAAAAACCTTTAATTGTAAAGAATGATAAGGTTAGTTTTGTACAATAAATTCCATTAATATTCTAGAAATTTAGGAGAAACATTCTAGAAAAGCTTGAAAATTATGCAAAAAAGTTATTCTTAACAATTTGTTTAGTTTCAAATTCTCTATAAATATTTATAACATAAGTTTCATCTAACTCCCGTAGTTTATTAGCAATTTCCAAAAAGTGTCAAAATTTTCAATTTTTTTTCTCGAAAGTTAAGAATTTTATGAAAAACATGTACGAATAAAACTTGTTTAGTTTTTTATTTTCTTTAACTTCTGTTAGAACCTTTTTTTAAAATTTTCATATTTAGAGAAATATCACCAAAAAACAAAAAAAAAACGCCTCGAGTAAACATCCACTTCCGGTTTATGAATGTTTACCAAAAGCTTTTCAGTTCCAGTTTTTAACGACAAAACCTTAAGTTTGAAGTTTCATCTCAAACAGATAATTCCTTTCGGAGATACAGCGCCCACCGACAGACACATTTTTTTTCCAGAAATTAGTGTTTTGGGTTCAAAAACGGATATTTCCGCAAAAAAAAATCACGAAAACAATACTCCCCCTATATATACTATATAGGGAAAGTAAAAATTATAAAACGATTAGAAAATTCTTTATTTCTTATATTACAGAAAAATTGATAAAAGAAATTAGAAAAATGTCTAGCAAAAGAAAAATTCTTAATTAATAAAAAAAATAGTAAAAAATTATTTAAAAAATCACACGAAACTTGCTGAGAATTTGTAGAGATCTAGAAGTAAAATTATTGGATTGCTGAATCTTTGGAAAGTCTAACAAAAATACTACAAATAAAAGTAAAATTTAGAAAAGAAATATTTGAAAATTTCAAATATCATAAAAGCAAACATTATTTGAAATATTAATAACATAAAAAATTCTAAAAGTAGAGAATTCTTATAAAATTAAGGAAATATTCTAAAATTACCAAAAAATATGCATTCTTGAAAAATGCTGATGACATAAAGCAAGAAATATATAAAACTCTTGAGAAATAACAGAAACATTTTAAAACAATTAAAAACAGTTCTAGAAATCTAAAAAGAAAATGTAAAAAAACTTGTGATGAATTCTCATTAAATTAAAGAAAAATGGTTGCAAAATTTTGCATTGTTGAAAAATTTAGATGATATAAAGCAAAAAATGTATAAAGTTCTTTACATATTACTGAAAAACTTCTGAAACTAGAAAAAACTGAAGAAATGGCGATAAATAAAAAATAGAAGAAAGTTCTAAAAATCAGAAAGATACATTTCTGCAAAATTCTAGAAATTCTAACTAAATTTGGAGTAAATTCTAAAGTATTTGAGAAACTCTGGAAAGAAAATCTTGCAATTTGAGAAATACATTCCTGAGATTTGGATAATATAAAGCAAAATGTGTTGAAATTTGACATAAAAATTGGTCCAAAATATATCTTAAGAAATGGCAGAAATTTCTCGAAAAATTGAAGTATTTTTTTCTAAAAAAACTATGCATAATTCACGAATTATGCAAATAATCTGTCAAATTCGCGAATTTTGGAAAGATCAAAGTATATAATACTAGGGTAGCCTTTCGTCACAGAACAATCTTACTTCTACAAACATATCCGGAAAGTGATAATAACCATAGCAGTTGAATAAAATATCAAATATCTGTTACTGATAAAAAATTTGAAACTGCTATTGTAGCTTGAGTTTAAATGCATATGTAAGGTGGGAGGGTAGCCTCTATCATACTCTCCAATCAATCAAGTATATTCACACATTTTTATAATTAAATATATATTTAGTAAAATGTAGAATCTATATTTAATTACAAAAATGTTTACTTTACTTGTTAAGAATGTTTTACTTGATCAAGTTTCTTCTAGAAAAACCCTTGCTAATGTCATATTGGTTGGAGGGATAGTGGCCACCCACCCACCCTACATTTAATTCAGAACATTGTTTTTTTGGTTTAAAATTCTTTAACATCCACTCAAAGATATTGTTATAATTTAATAAACAAAAAAATGGTAATGTGGCCATCATAGTATTTTCCCTATATTTTTCTCGAAAACTATGAGATTTACGCAAAAAGGCTATTCTTAATAATTTATTTATTTTTTAATTCTCTACAATTATTTGTTAAATAAATTTCATGTAACTCCAACAGATAATTAGCAATTGGCAAAACATATCTAAATATTCATTTTTTAATTTTTTTCTCAAAAGTTCAAAATTTTATGAAAAATACGTTTAAATAAAACTTGTTCAGTTTTTTTATTCTCTTTAACTTTTGTTTGAATCGTTTTTTAAAATTTTTCATATTGAGAAAAGTATCACCAAAAAACAAAAAAAACGTCTCGAGTAAACATTCACTTCCGGTCTATGAATGTTTACCAAAAGCTTTTCAGTTCCAGTTTTTAATGATAAAACCTTAAGTTTAAAGTTTCATCTCAATCGGATTATTCGTTTTTGAGATACAGCGCCCACCGACAGACAGACAGACAGACAGACACACACACACAGACACAATTCTTTTTCCAGAAATCAGTGCATTGGACTCGGGGGACCTCAAAACGGATATTTCCGCAAAAAAAATTTCAAAACAAATCAAGATCACAATACTTTCCCTATATTTCATATAGGGAAAGTAAAAAAGAAATACAGTTTAAGTATATGATGAAATAAAGGAATAATAGGACATTCGAATTCAACCTTCTTCCTAAAGAGGTTAACGCAAGCACATGAAAAAATTGAGGCAGTTATAGATTATAGAAAGCTTAATGAGTTGACGACAAACATCGCCAAAATGTTTGATAAACTCTGAAAAAAGGAATAATAGGACATTCGAATTCAACCTTCTTCCTATCTTCCTAAAGAGGTTAACGCAAGCACATGAAAAAATTGAGGCAGTTATAGATTATAGAAAGCTTAATGAGTTGACGACAAACATCGCCGAAATGTTTGATAAACTCTGAAAATGTAATTATTTTACTACCTAGAACCTTTCTAGAAGTGACATCAAACCAAAATGAAAAATGGTGATGTGGCCATCATAGTACTTTCCCTATATTTTTCTCAACAACTATGAGGTTTACGCAAAAATGTTATTCCTAATAATTAGTGCACTTTTGAATTCTCTACAATTATTTGTTATATACATTTTATATAACTCCAATAGTTTATTACCAATTGGCAAAAAATATCAAAATTTTCAATTTTTAATTTTTTTCTCGAAAGTTAAGAATTTTATGAAAAACATGTTCAAATAAAACTTGTTCAGTTTTTTATTCCCTTTAACTTTTGTTTGAACCGTTTTTTTTAAACTTTTCATATTTAGAAAAATATCACGAACAAACAAAAAAACGCCTCCAGTAAACAACCACTTTCGGGTTTTAATTGTTCACCAAAAGCTTTTCAGTGCCAGTTTTAACGATAAAACCTTAAGTATAATGTTTCATTTCAAACTGATCATTCGTCTTTAAGATACAGCGCCCACAAGCATACTCAATCACGAAAACATTACTATTCAAATGGTGATGTGTCCATCATAGTACTTTCCCTATATTTTTCTCGAAAACTATGAGGTTTACGCAAAAAGGCTATTCTTAATAATTTGTTCAGTTTTGAATTCTTTACAATTATCTGTAATACAAGTTTCATGTAACTCTATTAGTTTATTGTGAATTGACAAAAAATGTCAAAATTTTCAATTTTGTTTTTCTCGAAAGTTAAGAATTTTATGAAAAAAATGTTTTAATAAAAGTCATTTATTTTCTCATTCTCTCTAACTATTGTTTGAGAAGTTTTGTAATATTTTTCATATTTAGAAAAATATCGACAAAAAACCTCATTTTCATGCATTTTCATGCACAATACTATTAAAATTGTGATGTGGCCATCATAGTATTTTCCATATATTTTACTCGAAAACTATGAGATTTACGCAAAAAAGTTATTCTTAATAATTTGTTCAGTTTTAAATTCTCCATAATTATTTGTAATAGAAGTTTCAGGTAACTTCAATAGTTTATTAGCAATTAGCAAAAAATATCAAAATTTTCAGTTTTTATTATTTTTCTTGAAAGTTAAGAATTTTATGAAAAAAATGTTCAAATAAAACTTGTTCAGTTTATAATTCCCTTTAACTTTTGTTTGAACCATTTTTAAATTTTTTTTTTATATTTAGAAAAATATATCAAAATTTTCAATTTTTATTTTTTTTCTCAAAAGTTAAAAATTTTATGAAAAGTATGTTTAGATTTTCATTCTCTTTAACTTGTGTTAGTAAAGTTTTGTAAAATTTTTCATATTAAAAAAAATATCGATAAAAACAAAAAAAATGGCTCGAGTAAACACCCACTTCCGGTTTATGAATGTTTACCAAAAGCTTTTCAGTTCCAGTTTTTAACGATAAAACCTTAAGTTTATAGTTTCATCTCAATCGGATCATTCGTTTTTGAGATACAGCACCCACCGACAGACACACACACATACACACAGACACAAAAAAAAAATTTCCAGAAATTATTTTTTTGGGCTCAGGGAACCCCAAAACGGATATTTCCGCAAAAAAAAATTTTCAAAAAAAAATCACGAAAACAATACTCCCCCTATATATACTACGTATATAGGGAAAGTAAAAATGGTGATGTGGCCATCATAGTACTTTCCCTATATTTTTCTCGAAAACTATGAGGTTTATGCAAAAATGTTGTTCTTAATAATTTGTGCACTTTTGAATTCGCTACAATTATTAGTTATATGAATTTTATCTATCTCCAATAGTTTATTAGCAATTGGCAAAAAATATCAAAATTTTCAATTTTTATTTTTTTTCTCGAAAGTTAAAAATTTTATGAAAAACATGTTCGAATAAAACTTGTTCAGTTTTTCATTCCCTTTAACTTTTGTTTGAACCGTTTTTTAAAAATTTTCATATTTAGAAAAATATCACGAAAAAACAAAAAACGCCTCGAGTAAACAACCACTTCCGGTTTATGAATGTTTACCAAAAGCTTTTCAGATCGAGTTTTTAACAATAAAACCTTAAGTTTAAAGTTTCATGCCATTCGGATCATTCGTTTTTGAGATACAGCACCCACCGACAGACAGACAGACAGACAGACAGACAGACACACACACACACACACACACACACACACACACAGACACACAATTTTTTTTTCCAGAAATTAGTGTTTTGGGTTCAGGGGACCCCAAAACGGATATTTCCGCAAAAAAAATTTTTGAAAAAAAAATCACGAAAACAATACTCCCCCTATATACTACGTGTATAGGGAAAGTAAAAATGGTGATGTGGCCATCATAGTACTTTCCCTATATTTTTCTCGAAAACTATGAGGTTTACGCAAAAATGTTGTTCTTAATAATTTGTGCACTTTTGAATTCGTTACAATTATTTGTTATATGAATTTTATCTATCTCCAATAGTTTATTAGCAATTGGCAAAAAATATCAAAAATTTCAATTTTTATTTTTTTTCTCGAAAGTTAAGAATTTTATGAAAAACATATTCGAATAAAACTTGTTCAGTTTTTTATTCCCTTTAACTTTTGTTTGAACAGTTTTTTAAAAATTTTCATATTTAGAAAAATATCACTAAAAACAAAAAAACGTCTCGAGTAAACAACCACTTCCGGTTTATGAATGTTTACCAAAAGCTTTTCAGATCGAGTTTTTAACAATAAAACCTTAAGTTTAAAGTTTCATGCCATTCGGATCATTCGTTTTTGAGATACAGCACCCACCGACAGACAGACAGACAGACAGACAGACAGACAGACAGACAGACAGACAGACAGACAGACACACACACACACACACACACACACAGACACACAATTTTTTTACTTTCCCTATATGAAATATAGGGGAAGTATTGTGATCGTGATTTTTTTTTGAAAAATTTTTTTTGCGGAAATATCCGTTTTGGGGTCCCCTGAACCCATTACACTAATTTCTGGAAAAAAATTTTTTGTGTCTGTGTGTGTGTCTGTCTGTCCGTCTGTCTGTCTGTCTGTCTGTCTGTCTGTCTGTCTGTCGGTGGGCGCTGTATCTCAAAAACGAATAATCTGATTGAGATAAAACTTTAAACTTAAGGTTTTATCATTAAAAACTGGAACTGAAAAGCTTTTGGTAAACATTCATAGACCGGAAGTTGATGTTTACTCGAGACGTTTTTTTGTTTTTTGGTGATATTTTTCTAAATATGAAAAATTTCAAAAAACGATTCAAACAAAAGTTAAAGAGAATAAAAAACTGAACAAGTTTTATTTAAACGTATTTTTCATAAAATTTTTAACTTTTGAGGAAAAATATAAAAAATGAAAATTTAGACATTTTTTGCCAATTGTTAATTAACTGTTGGAGTTACATGAAACTTATATAACAAATAATTGTAGAGAATTAAAAAATGAATAAATTATTAAGAATAGCCTTTTTGCGTAAATCTCATAGTTTTCGAGAAAAATATAGGGAAAGTACTATGATGACCACATCACCATTTTTTTCCAGAAATTAGTGTTTTGGGTTCAGGGGACCCCAAAACGGATATTTCCGCAAAAAAAAAATTTGAAAAAAAAATCACGAAAACAATACTCCCCCTATATACTTCGTGTATAGGGAAAGTAAAAATGGTGATGTGGCCATCATAGTACTTTCCCTATATTTTTCTCGAAAACTATGAGGTTTACGCAAAAATGTTGTTCTTAATAATTTGTGCACTTTTGAATTCGTTACAATTATTTGTTATATAAATTTTATCTATCTCCAATAGTTTATTGGCAATTGGCAAAAAATGTCAAAATTTTCAATTTTTATTTTTTTTCTCGAAAGTTAAAAATTTTATGAAAAACATATTCGAATAAAAGTTGTTCAGTTTTTCATTCCCTTTAACTTTTGTTTGAACCGTTTTTTTTAAATTTTCATATTTAGAAAAATATCACGAAAAAACAAAAAAACGCCTCGAGTAAACAACCACTTCCGGTTTATGAATGTTCACCAAAAGCTTTTCAGTTCCAGTTTTTAACAATAAAACCTTAAGTTTATAGTTTCATCTCAATCGGATGTTTCGTTTTTGAGATACAGCGCCCACCGACAGACACACAGACACACAGACACACAGACACACAGACACACAAATTTTTTTTCCAGAAATTAGTGCAATGGACTCAGGGGGCCCCAAAACGGATATTTCCGCAAAAAAAATTTTTGAAAAAAAAATCACGAAAACAATACTCCCCCTATATATACTACGTATATAGGGAAAGTAAAAATGGTGATGTGGCCATCATAGTACTTTCCCTATATTTTACTCGAAAACTATGAGGTTTAGGCAAAAAAACTATTCTTTATAATTTGTTCAGTCTTGAATTCTCTACAACTATTTGTTATATAAATTTCATATAGCTTCAATAGTTTATTAGCAATTGCCAAAAAATGCCAAAATTTTCAATTTTTAATTTTTTTCTCGAAAGTTAAAAATTTTATAAAAAACATGTTTTAATAAAAGTTGTTCAGTTTTTTACGCCCTTTAACTTTTGTTTGAGGAGTTTTATAATATTTTGCATATTTAGAAAAATATTGGTAAAAAACAAAAAAACGCCTCGAGTAAACATCCACTTCCGGTTTATGAATCTGTACCAAAAGCTTTTCAGCTCCAGTTTTTAACAATAAAACCTTAAGTTTAAAGTTTCATCTCAATTGGATCATTCGTTTTTGAGATACAGCGCCCACCGACAGACAGACAGACACACACACACACACACACACACACAGACACAGAATTTTTTTTTCCAGAAATTAGTTTTTTGGGTACAGGGAACCCCAAAACGGATATTTCCGCAAAAAAAATTTTTGAAAAAAAAATCACGAAAACAATACTCCCCCTATATATACTATATAGGGAAAGTAAAAATCACGATAACAATACTTCCCCTATATATACTTCGTGTATAGGGAAAGTAATAAAGATTATATAGAAAAAATAGATTTCTCTACAGACATTGGAAAAAGTTAAGCCCTTTGGCCTTAATGCACACTAGCAATATTTCAACGAGCTATTGATAATATATTAACTGGACTTCAAGATATATATTTTGTTTACTTAGATGACCGTAGATGATTTTTTCAATATCCCTCCAATACATATTCAAAGCCTAGAGTTTCCGATAGATTTCGAACAACTAATTTCAATTGATTCTTGAACTTCATTTTGTTTTACCGCAATTTACACTGATCATTATCAAACATAAAGTATGTGTATTTATTTTTAAGTTCAATTGAATTATTTTTCCCTGTCAAAAATAGTTTCGATTTGCTACCAGTGACATGGCCCCTCGCAGCACCACATTGTATCCCAAGCGACCCACTACCCCACTTTACTCCCACTACCACACCCCTGAAGAGAGTCAGTCTGTTAGTGCTTGTCAACTCAGCCTCTCAGCTCGTCTACTTGCCCGACGCCAATGAACTTTCCCGTTCTGACGAAAGCCCTTGCTCCACTAAGAAAAGTATAGAGAGGTGTTTCCCAACATGGCGCCCACGATTCACAGGAGGGCAATTTGATTGTTAAGGGAGGCAATTCGAAAATGGCCTCTTTCAAATCCGACTTTAATTAAACCGTCAAAATCAGCACTTTTTAAAACGGTTCTTGAATAAGATTACAAAGATGTAAAAGCTTTGCCAATTAGTAACAATACTGTTAGCATTATGTTATTCATAGGGAAAACTTGATAGCTAAAAACATCTTGCTTGTTCTAAATAAAGTACTACATTCAGTAATAATGTGTATCAATGCTATTAAAGCTAATGCTAATTCTGAGCGTCTCTTCAAGCTATTTTGTAATGAACAAAACGCAGACCATGTGAGGGAACTGCTTGAAAATTTTTATGGGACTGTTTCATACTCTTTAAGCGACAAACTGGAAATGAAGTATCTGTTAACAGCAGCAAATAGCTACTCACTACACACTACTAACTCTACAAACAAACATTTTTTAAATATACACTTTGTAATGATTATTACTAACGATTAGCCTTAGTTGTAGAGATATTTGCCTATCCCACCGAGAATAATATACTACTATCTATTTATCTACTATTTATCTTTTATATGTATACTTAATCAATAAATCATTTTTTGACTTGACTTGACTACTCGACTTAAAATGACGACTATGCTGCTTATCGTCTTCGAACCCCAGCTTTACACGACGCCTAGTTGCTCTAGCAAAAACCTATCATTTAAGTTTCTTAAGTGGACATTTCAATTTTCTAATAATTCATAAACATTAGGTATATGTTACATATAGGGCGGCATGGCACAAAACGGTTGGGAAACACTGGTATAGAGTAACTCGATCGGCCTGAACGGAGTCAATCGCTAATTAAGCCTACACCTCCTGAAGTTATCACCTTAATCACCAATCTCTTTATTACTAGCAAGGCGTACTCACCTCCCTAAATTCTTACTGTTTAATTCAAAGCATAATTACAAGCCACCAGTACGATTTTCGCATCGCTGGAAGTACTTCAGAACCAGCCATCCGCCTGGTCTACGATGTGTCACGAAGCACTAATCAAGGTCATGTTTGCTATGCCGTACTGCTTGAATCGAAGAGCGCCTTCAACACGTCATGGCATAATGGACTCATCTCCAAGATGTCTGGTCTCCAATTCCCGGCCTGGCTAAAACAACTAATCACAGATTTCCTTTCTAGAAGACGATGCCCGAATATCTGCTGCTTCAGTACCGATGACCCTGCCTTCTAGACAACGCCCCATCTTCTAAACTGGCTAGCCTACAGTACAAGCAGTACACCTATCTTTCGTTCTGGTGGCTGAAAATTAACCACAACAAGACATAAGTAATCTGTTTCCGTAAATGCTTCCGAAAATGTAAACTACCTCTACTTTCCATCTGGGATAAATCAATAGTAAGCGTCAGATATCTTGGATTTCTCCTCCGAGATATGTTAATTCACATGGCCTTAATGCATCTAACATAGAAAACGTGCAGATCTCGTCTCCGGCTCATAGCTACCTTGACATCCACCATAAGTGGAGATTAATAAAAATTTTATCCGTGCTGCTGCAGACTGCCAATTCCCATTTCTGACCACCTAGTTCATTTGAGGAATAAAATCGTGTTGTCGACAGAAGACAGAATTATCCGCCCATACTTGCGCTTACACTTCCGTCACCCAATTAAACAACTCCATTCCATGGCAGGACTCTATTTATTCTTAAGGTTAGAGGATTGCCTCTCGAGCCTTCCATCTAAACCATGACACTAGCAGACTCCTACGTAAAGTTCCTAAGAAAAACATCCCCGACGTCTCCTCCAAGCCGCCAATAATCTCCTTGTGCAGTTTTAGGTGTGACCTAATAAGAGTGACAGAAAGAGTTGTTAAACTATGGACATTTGTAAAATCTGTTGTCTTTCTTTTAATAAATCCGAGCATTTTATTTGCCTTGGCAATAACAGTTTGAATATGATATGAAAATGATAGTTTCTTGTCAAAATAAACTCTCAGGTCCCTAACAACCTCTTCATATTTGAGACACACACCGTTTAAGAGGTATGTAAATCTCTTGTTATTAGATTTACGACTAAAAAGCATTACGTGACATTTATCAATATTAAGGGACATATCAATCCTTGAACACCAATTACATATATTATTAATATCTAACTGTAACAATAAAGCGTCACTGATGAGACTAGTCTGCACACCTTTAAATCATCCGCAAATAATAAGATGGGAGATTTTATTCCAACATATATATCATTAATGAATATATTAAATAAGAGAGGACACAAATGTGACCCCTGGGGAACTACAGATGTAGCATCAAAAATATCAGATAGAAAATTGTTTACACGGACTTGTTGAGTTCGATTTGTTAAATATGAAGCAATCCACTTAAGAATGGATCCACAAATGCCATGCTTCGCCAGCTTAGCTATCAGAAGTTTTATGTTAACTTTGTCAAAGGCCTTACTAAAGTCCTTATAAATAGCATGAACTTCAGAACCAGCATCAAAAGATTTTAAAATGAAATTGCTGTATAAGAAAAGATTCGTATCAGCTGAGCGTCCACTCATGAACCCATGTTGTTGAGATATTATAATATTTTTGAAAGGACTTGATAAATATTTAACAATAAGTGATTCAAAAAGTTTGGGAATCGCTGATAGTATGCATATTGGGCGGTAATTTTTAATATCGCTTTTCTGGCCTGACTTAAAAATAGGCTATACGAAAGACGTTTTCCACAGGACAGGAAAATTACCTTGTGCTAATGACATGGAAAATAGTGTATATAAAGGTATATAGAGCGTTATAGTAGCGGTATTAGGTCAGGACCAATCGCGCCCTTAACATCAATATTTTGTAATGCTGACTCAACCTCAGATGGGGAAATGTTTATTTCGTAAAGATTAATATTTGATTCAAATTCTACATCACATTGGAACGAACGTTGGTCATTAAATACAGATGAAAAATAAATTCCAAATGCATTAGCTATACTTTTGCCATCATTTGCTTGATTATCATCTAAGAACATACACGATAGAAGTTTACCAGAATCCGATTTAGATTTTAGAAATTTCCAAAAATAATTTGGATTTTTCAGTACTGATTTTTCGCTTGAGCAATATAACTATCATAACATAGCTTAGTTTTCATTTTACATATTTTACGAAGTTCAGAAAATTTCATATAATCCGTCTGTAGATTTGACAATTTAAATTTTTTATGCGCGTCGCGTTTCTGTTTTATTAGTTTACGAAGTTCAGCACTAAACCAGTGAGGAAACTTTAATTCCTTTATAACTTTTTTTGGTACCAATTTTTCAAAACAATCGAACAACAAGTATAAAATATATCTACAGCCATATTGACTTCAGTAATACACTGGAATGCTCTCTTCCAATTAATTGATAGAAAATTAATAGCATTGTAAGGTGCACGTTCAAAGTCATAAACTACAGTATAATCTGAATTTAGACAATCGGAGTCCGCACATGAAATTATTACTTCCAATGAAGGATGATAAACATCACAGGTTATTAGGGGTTCACATTCAAGAACAGATTTAACAGGATGCGATGAAAAACACAAATCAAGCACTTCTCCAGAACCGTTTTTCAAATTATTAAATTGTGATAGACCATTATAAGCGTACATGTCACACATTGCATTTTCGATTGCACTTTTTGTGTTGGTGTTGTTCTTGACATTGACAGGAAACCCATGTAGTCGTCAATTTCAGTCCAACGAAGATCTGGTAAGTTGTAATCCCCCATTATGATGCATCTTGATTCTGGAGTTTGAGCCTGTATATTAGATAATGATTTTAAATTTGATTCATAAACTTCCATTCCAGATTTTGGTGGAATATATACGCCACCGAATATAAAATTCTGATTGTTAATTATTACTTTAACCCATAGTCCCTCTGGACTACTATTTGTAGCAATGATTGACGATTTTAATGTATTTAATACAGCGATAAGTACAACTCCTCCGTGCAGTTTTGAGGAACTAGCTGTAGAGCGATCAATATGATATACAGTATATCTTTAATCAAATAATTCGGATTTGATTAATCCAGGCTCAAGCCAGTAATTTAGTTTTTAGCCCTCTAATATTTTGGTAATATACTGTAATATCTTTCAGTTGTATGGGTTTCTAGTTGCAGATGGTTTAAATCCACGCCAGGGAAAAATTCTTTGATAGCGAGGCCGACAGACCACAATGTTGCATCCAGCAGACTTTCCACCAATGATTCTTTAACTCCTAATTTATAGGAACATATATCATCGTTCTGAACGAGTTCAAAGCATATAAAATTCTTGATGTTGAGCACATTTTGCACATAATCAAGAAGAAGAATCAACAGTTGAGATGGGACTACACCTACCAATGTAGATCCATTGACGTCTCTCGGCAGAAATTAAAGTGTTTGTTCTGTTTCCAATAATGACCTTATTTGAAGGTTCGGTATTTGTTTTGGGATTTTCTTTGAGAAATTGAGTAACATAACTACCAGTAGAATTATTATCTGATGAGGATTTAGATCTAGATTTATTTTTATTACTTGTTAAACTATCAGATCTATTTAACGTTTTTTTTAACGGAGTTGTTACTTGTGGACATTTTGGTAGTTAACAATACTGGATTCACTGTTGACTTCTCAAGTAGTTAGTAAATTGCTATATTTGAGCCACCCCGGAAAATCGATCAAGATGAAATGACACTAATTCATTTCTACGCGGAGCCGGTGGAAATCGCCATAGTCTCACTACAATTAAGAAATGATGAAGGCACATCCCTGATCTTAACAGAAAGACAAATCATGAACGCAATTATGAAAATACGTTCAACAGCCAGCTACCACCTACTACACTAGGTTGCTATCAACTAGATTCAAATTCTATCGGATTTCGCCGCCAAGAAAAGAAGAGTTAGGCCATCAAATTAATTCCTCGAAGATAATGTATTTTAATCTTCCTCATCACCATGGGCATCCCCAGCTGTTTAAGTTCCCGTCACAATTCTAGACCTATATCAACTTCCTAGGATGGACGATTTGCTACATTTCTTCTAGAGATTTACATGATTTTGGCAAATCCCCAGCACCGACGCTGGCATTGAAAAAATGGATTTCACCTGTAACTCTCCTGCGATGTTTCAACAAATCATGAGTCGTTTTTAAACACGAGTCGACCACGTTAAGATGCTAGCGTACCTAGATGAAATTATTATTCATTCGAACACGTTCCAGCTATCCTGAAGGATAATTTTAATTATTAGCTAAGGAATTGATGTAAATAAATCTCACGAAAATCATTCATGTGTGCAAAGAGCTTTCAATTCTTGGATCACGTTAAGCGACCGCTACTTGGAAAAGTCAATAAAATAGTATCTTTCATCCAGACATGCTCATGGTACCAGTGATTCATTTCAAACTTTGCCGATCAGCGTAAAGCCTTCACAAACCTCTTCAAAAAGTACGTAACTTGAAAATGGTAGAACTCCGGCAGGCAGCAACGGATAATTTAATGCAGCCTTGATTTGAAATCCTGAGGTTGCCGAAAAAATCTCCCTGATCCGCACTGAAGCTAGCGACTTCGTATTGGGAATAGTTGTAATCGAGGGAAAGTGATCTGATTGGCATCCCGTAGAGTGCGCGAGCCGACTACAACTACACCGATGAAGAATTCAACTACACCACAATAGAAAGAGAAGTTTTAGCCATAGTATGGGTACTAAATAAATTTCAAGGATACATTGAGAGATCTTCTATTTAACGTTGGGACGAGAATCATGAACCGCTCAAGGCGCTGAGAGCGATTGTTTCTTCAGAGAATTTCACCGACAAAGTGACACCTTGACACCCTGGAGAACGACAATTGAACCGCCGAACCAGACAAACAAATGCCGCTCACCGATCTTGAGTACTGGCCTGGTGACCACGTCGCTTTCATGGAGGACTTAACATTCTTTAGACTGACCTTCAACCTATCTACTCCCTTTGCAAGAGAGAACGTCCCTGCAAAGAGAAAAACGTTCTGGTTGCTTCTTCGGGACCAACCCAGCACAAAAGATGGAGCACGTAACGTTCACACACACCCAAGAGCACGTGCACTGATAGAAGATAGAAAGAGTAACACCACTCCGCACCTCTTCTCCATTGGACCTAACTCCCCACTTTACTCCCACTATCCATAGCAGAGGTATAAAACCAACTGCATTTCAGAAGGAGGTTTTGTATTAAAGGAAACGGCCTAAAAAGAACCGTGTAATTAATAGTGGTAGTTTATAAAAAACTATTTGAACAGTATGAGTGAAGGATACCTGATTATTTGTGAAGCACATAATTACCAAACAATTATTGATAATTTCAAAGATTATGCAAATAATCAATTAGAAAGTTTGATATATTTAATTAATTGATCACTTAACACGTGGTGAAACATTTTTGAAGCACTTTCTAATCAGTTTTGATATATTTTTACCTGCGATTTTATGCAAAAATATCTCAAGTGGTATTTAAGTTTTAAATATTATAATTGTGTAAATCAGCTTTTCATTAGATTTTTATAAAGATTTTACTCCTTTAGACATTCTAAAATAATAACATAAAATTGTGATGTGGCCATCATAATACTTTCCCTATATTTATCTCGAAAACTATGAGGTTTACGCAAAAATAATTTTCTCAATTTTGCATTTTTTACAATTACTCATTATATACATTTCATTCATGGTAACTCCTATAGTATATTAGCAATTACGAACAAAAATGTCAAAATTATTAAATAGTTATTGTAGGGTGAGTGGGAAGTACCCTAACCCACCCTCCGATCAGTAACACATAAGCCACAGTTTTAATTAAAAGTTGTAAAACGTAAATAATCATAACATTATTGCAAAATTTTATAGATTAATTCAAACAAATCGTTCATCATAATTTTTGATGAAGGGTGGGGTAGAGGCCACCCACCTATCCTACATATACACAAAACATTTAATTCCTTATCGTCTCGCTGTATCCAATGAAATATCTTACAAAACTTGAATAAAAAAGGAATTCAAAAGGTAATCTTTTGAGTGAGTAAATTGGTAAAAATTTGATACTTGATGGGTTATTGAAAATCATTTATATTTAAACTTAAATTTTGATTTTGTTTTATTTTTTATTACTAAAAGGGTTTGACTGTTTATAGCAGCAAAATCATCAACGATTAGCAATTAAAGTTATCATGTATATGTAGGGCTGGGTGGGTGGCCTCTATCCCACCCTCCAATCAGTAAAACATAAGCGAGTATTTTAGTTAGAAGTTGTAAAATGTAAACAAACACAAAAAGTTGCATTTTAAACTTGATGCATTTATACAAATAATTTTTTATGTTTTACTGATGATGTATTGTGCGATAGAAGATTTTATAATGGTCGAGAAAAAGTTTGAAAAAATCCTGGAACCCTTGAATAATCTAAGAGCTTCAGATAAGATAAAGCGAGGAACGCTAAAAATTCTACAATTTTATAAGAAAAATTTGTAAGAAAATCCAGAAGTTCTTTAAATTACAGGGAAAATTGATAAAAACATTCAAGATTTTGATGAATCTAGAATTAAAATTATTAGAAAATTCTATAATCCTAGTAAACTTTATATACAATTAGATGAACAATATCCTAGAAAAATGTAAAAGTCTAAAAGAAAAAATTGTGAAATGTTTTACAACTATCAAAGAAAACGCTTGCACATTGGTGAATCATTAGTTAATAAAACTGCGGAAAAGTTTTAGATATCTAGAAAAAAAATGTTTGTAAATTCTTAAACTATCTATAAAATTTCTAGGAATGTAGATTAAAACTTACTAGAAAATTTTAGAATATTTAAAAATTCGGATAGGAAAAAGCAAGTAAAGCTAGAAAACTCTGTCTGTTACTCTACCTACTCCTGTAAATACCTAGGCATCCTGCCCGACCCCCCAACTCTTCTTCAAATCTTAGGCACAAGCTATAAAGGTCAAGATCAAAACTAAAGCTCGACATTTTAGAACACTAATCTATAAAAACCAAGATATTTCTACTAAAACAGCAGTTAGGATATACAAATCACTTTAATGTAGCCGAAAGATCAGCCCTTCGAACCCTTACAAAACTTAGACATCCAATTAACCCTTACAATAAACCCCTAAATGTACTCTTTTTTACACGCAGGTTACTCCTATATCCCAACGTATACATAGCCTTATTTATAAATTCGTCAACAATCCTTCTAATGTAACTTCTTTTTAACAAATTTTGCATTCTCCGAAATCCCAATATCCCACCCAAATTTAAACACCCTTCAGTCCTACATCAATTCATTAGTTAGAATCATCCAGACAGTTAAGCTAGCAAGCAAAGTTATTTATTTACACATAATTAGAGTCAAGAAAAGGCAGAAAGACCGATGGTAGACTAACACATCATATATTATTTGTAAATGTTTTTAAATTGTATGTTTATATGTTCGAATAAAGATATTATTATCTTTCCCTTTCTAAGAGTCTGAAAGAAAATATTTCTGGAAGAAAATCTCGAAACAATGCAATTCGAAGGATTTTTTTTCTAAAAACCACTTTAAATAATCTGGACCTATTTTTGTTGAAAATTGTAAACCTTTCAAAACCTAATGAAAATTTCAAAAAGAAAAATTACTGAAATAATCTAGAAATTCATATAAAAAATTTATTGGTATCTTGGACATAAAATTAGTCGATATTTCTAGAACCCTTGTAGGAAATCTGAAAACGTTAAAGTAATAAATGGTCGATAAGAAAAATGTTTGTAAAATTTTCTCAAAAAAATTCTTACAATTTGGAGAAAAAACCTGAAATAAAAATTATTAACGTTATAAGAGTCTAGAAATAAAGAAAAATCTAGAAATTTTGACAAATTTTCTGGGAATCTCAACTTTAAATTACATTAAAATTCTATAACCCTCTAAGAAAATCGTGGCTAATCCTGATAAGATTTTTTGTAGCAGTTTTTCCTAAAAGGAGAGCTCACGACCAAATTGCTATAAATTTGGAAATTAGAAACTTCAAATTACTGAAATCCCAAGTATCCTTGTTAAAATCCTAGAGATTTTTGGAGAAGAAAAGCAAATAAAAATATCGAACATAACAAGTGCTTTTCTTCACCAAACTTATACATCCGGTTCCATCAAGAATGTAGCATACAAAGCATTACATTTATTTAAATCCTAGAGAATTTCAATAAAATAAAGCAAGTAAAGCAAAAAAAACTCTTGATGAATGATTACAATTGGAGCGAAAATTTCTACACGAAAAAAAAATTCTAGAAATCTAGCAAAAAAATGTTTGAAATTAGGTATTTGGACAAGAAATTACCAGAAAAAATTTGGTTTTAAAATTACTTGTAACTATTTTTTTATTTATTTATCGATTATTAAATAATTATCTCTTGAAAAATTAGGATGAGATAAGAAATGCTGAAAATTTTAAAGTCTCAAAGAATATTTTTGAAAAGTTCCAACACTTAAAAATTATTCTTGCAATCTGGAAAAAAAAATTGAAAAAATTGTGTAAATAAAGAAGAAAAAAATGCAGAAAATTCTAAAACCCATGACAAAATTCTGGAACCTGTTTAGAATTTTACCAATATTCAGAATTTTTACTTATAAACCTTTGAAATTTTCCAGAATTTATTTTTGGAAGATTTTCCAAAATTTATAAAGGAAGACATTCTGGAAATTTTTAAGGGCCTGTACGTAAACATTTGGGGAGTTTTTCATCGAATCTTAAAAAAAGCCTTATATTTCGAAAAGTCTCAACAAAGTTTGTAGAAGCGGGGACACAAAATTACTTGAAACTTTCTAGAAGTTTTCTAAAAAAACAAGCAAATATTAAAAAATACAGTGAATTCTTAAATGAATAACAGAAAAACGTTTAACTTTTTTATACTACTTTTTATTTTTATACAACACTTTGTGACTAGTTTCGAATTACACAGTAATCATTATTAAACTAAGTTTTGTATAATTCGAAACTAGTCACAAAGTGTTGTATAAAAATAAAAAGTAGTATAAAAAAGTTAAACGTTTTTCTGTTATTCATTAAAAATGTACTACGAAGTGAACGCCTCCAAAATTCAAGATAGAATTCTTAAATTCTTGAAGATAATTCTACAGTTAGGGTGAGAAGAAAAATTTCTCGAATATTTTAAAGACTGGAAAGAAAAACTGTTAAAAATGCTTGAATCCCCAATAATTTGTAGAAAACTATTATTTATTATTAAAATTATTTCAAAATTCATTAAAAAAAAATATTCTTCACGAATTGGTTACATTTTTTCATCAAATTAAAATCTAAATATAAACTACTTGACATTTCTAAAAGTCTTGACAAATGAGGAGGTAAAATTACTTGGAAGTTTCTAGAAGTTCTCTAAAAGAATCAAGCAAATTTGAATAAGGTAAAATAAGAAATAATAAATAAAGTTTCTAAAAAATAAAAAATTAAATCAGGAAAATTCCTGAACTGATGAAAAATTGCTGGAAAATTTTAAAGATTGGTTAAATAAAACTGTTGAAAATGCTTGAACCCCAGACAATTTCTAAGAAACTACAGTTAAACAATGTTTTTAAAAATAAACGCGGTTCAATTCCTTTCTTCACTGTTTTAATTTAATTTAACCGCGTTTATTATTAATATAATCTTCACATAAGTCAAGAACACATACAAATGTTTTTAAAGATTATATTTGCAATTTTGTGTGAGAAATTGAAAGAATTTAGACATTTAAAAAAATTGCTTCAAAACAATATTTTTAGAAAGATCCTATAAGCTACTGATGACATAAAACAATGGTGGAATATTTTACGAATCTTAAAATTTCTTTTTCCACCCTACATATACATATTAACTTTAATTACTGATTGCGTCGTGGTTTGCAATAACTTTAATTACAAAATTTGAATAAAAGAAATTGACAAAGTAAAATTTTGAGTGTGTAAATTAATGAAAATTATATACATGATACTTGAAAAGGCTCTAAATCAAGCTTTGATAAAATTAGCTATAGAAGGTCATTTATATTCAAACGTAAATTTGGATTATGCTTTATTTTTTATTACATCCAGGGTTTTATTGTTTTCTAAGCAGCAAAATCATCAACGATTAGTATTTAAAGTAATCATGTATATGTAGGGTGGGTGGGAGGCCTCTATCCTACCTTTCAATCAGTAAATTAAAAATAATTAGAAAAATATCGACAAAAAACAAAAAGTTTATGAATGTTCACCAAAAGCTTTTCAGTTCCAGTTTTTAATCATAAAACCTTAAGTTTAAAGTTTTATCTCAATAGGATCATTAGTTTTTGAGATACAGCGCCCACAGACATTTTCATGCACGAAAACAATACTTACCCTATATATACTATATAGGGAAAGTAATTATCAATGGCATATAATAAGGGTTGTTCGTATATTTATCATTATTTTTAGAAAATTGTTATATATTAAGATTAAATTAAAAATATACATCCAATTTTCACTTTAACTAGATTAATTTACTTAATCGTGCCGATTCCTCATTTCCATTTCAATTAGGAACCGCAGCTTGTAATTTTCTTAATGCGTCATGAGTTCGTTCGTAAATTACCAAGAAAACAAAGTAGTTTAGCAGTGTAACGGCTAGATCGACCTAGTCGACATTTAGTCGCAATTAAGTTATACTTTAAAAGTTAGGATTTATTGTAAGAAGCACCCGAGAATTATTACTATAAATCGTTGACTCTAGCTACGGAGAAATTAGGGAGGTTTGAACTAGTTTCAGTTTTCGTTAAGTTTGCACCCCGTGAGATGAGGGAATAACCGGGGTTTGTGGGGTGTGGAGGAAGGGTAATGGCATGGCTGACGACTTGAAGCGCGTCAGCTGCCGTGGAGCTATGTGCTACGTGTAATTACCGACTGTGCGCTAATTACTAATGTAAATGATGGTGCGCTGCACGCTGATGCTTACCTGCCAGCTGTGTACTGAACATGGACGTTACATTTAAAAAAATATAAGCGCAATTTGTGTTATAAAAAAATAATCGCTTGAATTTTTAATTGACCGAAGCCAACCCCTGCCTAAACGAATCGATATATTTCTTTATGGACAGAAATAGATGATGAACATCAACAGGATGTAATTAGGCGCGTGAAAATTAATTGAAAGCAATGAACAGCGAGACGGGCAAGACGTTTCCTTCCCGTTCTCTTGTTTTTCTTTTTACAACCTTTCCAAAGGCGACTAGCATTTTCCTGAATTCAAGGGAAACGAACTCTAATTGAGTAAACAGTCCTTTTCCATTCCATTCATTCGAATTATTAATTTATTTGCTAATTTGGCGTGAAGCTTCCTTTGATCAACTAATTAATATAGACCCTTCCTTCCTTACTGCTTCTCCTGTTTGCCTATACATTTTACGAGTAATATCCGTCTTTTAAAATATGTTGCATCAGCAAGCAATTTTACGTTAATAAACACGTTTGTATTCATCCTGCGGGGATGATTTTCGTCTCCCCATTCGATCAATTATAGATGGTGTCAGGAGAGAGAAGAGAATGCAGTCTTTTCGCCCGAGTCCTAAAAATTTCATGCGGTTGCTTAGAATGCAACGGCGTCGCCGTTATGCATAATTGATTCCGCGCTCTCCCTGCAGGATTTCACATATTCAGCCGTTGATAATGGAATGCCGACGCACAAAAAAATATTATTATTATTTCTTTGTTTATTCAACTCCGTGCGCGAAAATGTACAATTTAGTTTGCTGGATTTGTTTAAAGAACGAGGTGTCAGCTGCAGGGCTGCAGGCGCGCGATAACGGAAGCACAGTTGCAGCGCGCGAGGGGATGATTGGGGGCGAGGGCTTCAGTAAGGCTCAGATGGCATTCGGGGGCGGCGGGATTATCGGAGACAGCTTAATTAAATCTTTGACAGGACGATCAGATAACCGCGAACAACTCCTGCAGGAAAGTATCGTTTTCCGTGACGGCGAACGCGAAGACAAGGCGAAATTGATTTTCAGCTCAATAACGAGGGAATGAAATTTATCCGGAAAACTTCTAAGTATACAGAGGGGCACTACATTTTTACTTAGATTTAGTGTCTATTGTTAAACTCGCCGAACTACTGTGGATGCATACCGTTGCAGTTATTGAAAACTTTCATCGTACCCATTTTATTGACAGTCATTTCTACTATTCCATTCATATTTTTATTACTTTAGTCATAACAAATGTATCTAATTATAATCAGATTTATATATAATAATAATTCCGATAATTATTATGTCTTTAAAAACTAGTACACTTTGATTTTCTATCAAACAATATATATTTAAATTTATGAGGCTGTTACATGTTGAAACTTCATATCACTTAATAAAATACTGACATGGTTTTAAAAATGTTTTTATTTCTACGACAATGTTTCACCACCTAACGAAGCCACTGTGTGGTGAAACATTGTCGTAGAAATAAAAACAATTTTGAAATCATATACTGAGTATTTTATTAAGCCTTAGATTTTAATAAAACCAGAATAAAAACATCTACCAAGCTTTCACAGGTTTAGAAAGCATACATAACAAGTAAAATTAGAGATTATTGTTGAAGTCACATCATTTTTGGAAATGCGTATAGAAACTGTATAAATATACCATAAATATTTGTTTGATATAAGACGATTATATCAAACTGCTATGAAAAAACTTTCGTAAAAAACATTGGATTCTACTAATAGTGAAAAGTATGCTCATTCAACACCGATAAGGACGCCAGAATTTTGTAAAATCGTCGTATTCAATTGTATATGCCATAATTCATTTTGAAGGTTTGTATAATCTCACTTTTAATTTTCCACAATCTGATTTTAACCCTGCGCTACATAAATGGTTTAAGATCGTTATTTTAAACCTTTAACTGACAAAGAATTGCTACTGCTGCTGTAAAACGATAATTTCGACCTCAATATATTGAGTGACGATGTTCCCGAGGGTTAAGACGAAAATTCTGACAGATCGTTTTTTTCTAGATATGGGGAGTGAAGTTAACTGTGTCACTTTCCTGATTACTTCAACTCATCTTAAAGAAGCTATGAAGAATAAGTAAAAATAGGTCAAAATTGAAATATTTTCCCTTGTGGTTAAGAATCTAATAAAACCGACAATAAAAGGAGTGGTTACATTATTTATTTATTGCTTTGTTTCTCTTCTTAAATAAAAACCACTATGAAAACTATTACTTAAATTTTAATTGAAGAGACCCGGACAGAGTTCATTTCTTCGAGATGTTCTTCCACTCTGACCCATTCAGCCTATTCTCGTGAAGAATTATTTGTTGGTATCCTTCCGGCGGCTATTATTCAGCTTTAATATTAAGCTCATTTGTATTTTAAATTAAATTCTAGATCCATCAAAGTCATTTAAATTTCAATATGTAAAAATAATTTGTATATTCTGTCAGCATGACATTTTAAGCTTTTATTTAATTTTGAGATAAAATGCATGCATAACTCCGGATAATCTATTTATTTGGTATTCCCAGAAAACAGAATACCCACTGATCATTGAAGGAGCAAGTACTAGATACGCGAGTATAGAACAGGATGATGCAAAAAAACTGTGAGATGTCCGACTCACCAGACCTACTCCTTCTAGTCTAGAGATTCTAAGATGCCAACCAGTACAAAATTAACAAAATCTATTTGGCTGATTCTCTTGACAGAGGGAAGCAAAATATATACATCATTTAGATAGAATAGAAGATCAAATTAGTATTGAAGATATTAAATGGGTCTTTTTAGACATTTTTTAGTCCTCACCTTAGGTCCAGAGATGTTTGATTTTACAATCAACTATATTGAGACTACACGAATAACCACTTGTACCTCTACAGGTGGATTAAGGTTAGGATCGTCGAACTGTAGAAGAAATTGAAGATGCAATTTTCGAGAGTAATATCGGAGAGTAAATTGGCAAAAAAGAATAAATACCTTCTGAAATAAATGGAAAGAAAAAAAACATATCGGTTATAAGAAAGTGTGATTTTATTATCTGTTCAAGTTTAATGGCACGAAGAAAAGCGACAAATAGGTATCAATGCACAGAAATTGGAAAGCTTAAGGTAAGTTTGGGCAATTATTTTACTTTTATCAACCTCTACGTATTTTAGAAAGGGACTAAATAAAACCTTAAGTTTAAAGTTTCATCTCAAACAGATTATTCGTTTTTGAGATACAGCGCCCACCGACAGACAGACAGACAGACAGACACACACACAGACACAAAAAATTTTTTTCCAGAAATTAGTGTTTTGGGTTCAGGGGACCCCAAAACGGATATTTCGGCAAAAAAAATTTTTGAAAAAAAAATCACGAAAACAATAGTCCCCCTATATATACTATATAGGGAAACTAACAATAGTTCTGACGCTCGTTCAACACATTTCTGAACCGAATTTCTGTTTATACCTTGACCACTACTTTAGCATCTATAATTTGTTGCAGTACTTGCAGAGTAATAAAAAAGGCCGTGGTTCATCTGAAGAAGTGATTAGCAAGTCAAAGGGTAAGACAGCAAGATCGCCGTAATGGCATCACATTTTAAAAGAGTTTGAATTGCTGACATTAGTCAAACTTGGGACAAGTCGCAATAAGAGTATTTGGACAGTACTGCATGTATATCAGAACCAAAAATTGAAACACAAACAACGAAGTGAAACTTTATGTATTCCAACAAAAGATGTTTTTGATTTCTCGGGATTCAGAGCCCTCGTTGCAGAAAGTTATATAAAATCAAATAAACCATTTTCGAGAAACATCAGATGTTTTCAGGTATTGTGAATATTCTGAAGATTCTAAAAATTCGGAATACCTTTAAGGTTATCTTTATCTGTATCTTTATTTTTATTTAAGCTTTATCAAAACATGGTTACAATATAGATATTTAGAAAATTGGTGAAAAAAAAACATACATATAATTTTAACACCATGTTGACGGGCGGAGTTCACGCTTGTAGGTGTTCTTCCACTCAAACCCAAATCCTCTCTTCCGCTGTTTATACAACACCAGCTTCAGATATATATATATATATATATATATATATATATATATATACATATATATATATATATATATATTTAGCATTTAGATGCTTATTTTCACCTTATTGTGTGATAAAATAAAATTTTGTCATTTTGACATTGACAGAAGAAAAAAAAGGCTCTAATAATTACTACGAAATCATAAAGTTTTGAAGATTTAAGGTAAAATCTCAAATAATTAAGTTTTATGAATACTCTGGCAATTCTAAATATTCTAAAGTGAAGAGCTTAATTACTAAAATGTCCTTCAAGATTTTAATTTAAACTATTCTAAAGATTTTAGAGATTTTCAAGATTCTAATAATTCTAATTACTATGAAGAAAAACCGTAAAACCTCAAATTGTTCTAAGGGTTCTAATAATTGTTGAAAATTTGTTATAATTTATTTACAGATTTACCTTTCTCAAAGAATTGGTGATATGATCTATAGAATAGTCTTAACCTGCCTTAAGATATTTGACATAAACCTAGCATGCTTTTTATTTATATAAAATGTGTATAAACTCAGTGCACGTTTGATTTACTTGAATTAATTCTATATTTATCTCACATATTCTTGAAATATCTCAATGATATGAATCTTAAATTATTGAATTTGCTAAGCTAATGTAATGTATTTAAGAGTATGCCAAGTAGTAGTAGTAGTAGTGTTAGGCTATCGACCACGTGGTCCTTCCGCCATGTGTTATTTGTGTATTAGTGTGTGTGTAAATGAGCTTGTTGCTTTAAAGGATCGCCCCCGTCACTATAAAGCACCATCCAACTGCTGACCCGAACTAGCGTTGCTGCACTATCGCTAACGCTAGTTCGGTTGCAATCGAATGCGCCACTACCCTCGTGTATGCCAAGTAAATATATTGTTTATTGAGATAAGTTAGGCGACCTCCTGACCTACCTTGCTATATTAACTTATAATTCCTTGACCTATCCTAATATATCTGTGTGCATGTACACGACCTCAATATAAAAAATATTGCGGTGTGTCAAGTGTAGGCTAGAAAATATATTATTTATGAGAATATAGTAAGGCTACGCTAGGTTCAAATAGCATATGTGGAGGTAGGTCAAGAGTACGCTGGTATAATATATTTTTTATTGAAACAGGTCAAGAGCTGATAGGTTAATATAGCTTATATTGAGGTAGGTTAGCAATACAATAGCCTAATATTTCATGTATTTTATTAAGGTGGGTTATTAGGATTAGTGGAATCTTATAGGCAAAGCACGGAACACCAGAAAATTCCGATAAAGACTGACTGAAATTGTAGGTATATTTTTGTTTTAACATTGAGTATAACTTATTGATTTGTTTGTATTTTATGTAATCATGTCCGATAAAATTTAAATAAAGAATAAAGCATAGCAAGAACTAAGATGCTAAAAAGAAAAAAAAAATTTGCACTTCAATAAGTACAGAGGTTTGGAAAACCTCTAAAATATACAATCTTTTTTTAAGAGTAACTTTATTTAATCTTCTTTGGATGAGCACTTCCTTTTCTTTAATTTTGCACTTCAATAATTACACGGGTTTGGAAAACCTCTAAAATATACAAACAATATTTTTTCCAAGAGTAACTTTTTTAATCTTCCTTGAATGAGCTCTTTCTTTACTCTCTGTTTTGTTACATTTCAATTTTAATTTTATAATATTGCAGCATTTTCTTATACAAAACTTGAGCTAATTCTGCAGGAAGTTAAAAATTCTTCCCCAGGGATTGACAGTATCACTACGAAAAACGGAGCGAGAATTAATAATTCAAGGACAGTAACATATAGCGCGCATAATACAATAAAGTGGCCGAACTAAATATGCAAATGTGCTTTACCTTATTTGATGTCTGACAGATGAAATCCTTGGCTTCGAGGTGGTCCCAATTCTTCACACGTACCTGGGGCCTCTTTTCTCAGGAGAAGCGGTGACGATAGTAAAGTAGTAAAAAAGGGGCGAAGCGAAGGAGAATGGTCAATGATGGAAAGGGAGTAACACAATCCACTTAATAATAATAATGAGATCACTACACCCGCCGTGTTAAAAGGTCACAAAACGAATGAATTCAAAAATGTCATGTATCGTTCACACAATGATAACAAAAACCGGTTTGGTTTTTGAATGTTAATAGAAAAAGTTACGCTGCGGAAGAATTGCGCGCTCAGGGCAGTGTGGAGAATAATTTTATACACGACGAAACAGATGGATAGTATCCAATGATCTCTTACTTCAGATCCAGGCTGCTGCTATGGTTGCTGAAGTTTTTACATTTTCTAGGAATCTAAAATCATTTTACCATTTTGGCGAAATGGGATAGAAAACATAATTTTAATTCTTTTATTCAGGTGGTACTGGTACAAAGAAATAGTACGAGAAAACTACAATGCAGTTGTTTCGAGCAGCGGCCAACAAGACTATTATGATTACTTGATAGCCAACATGATGTTAACCAACGACCGTTAAACAGCTGTGGTACCCTAAGAAGAATGTGGTTCTGACAAATTCGTCGAAACCTTGATAAAGAAAATATTTCACTGGTGGCCTGAAAAAATAATAAAATCACCACCTCAATGTAGTTTCAGAAAAGGCATTGGTTTCTATAGCAGTATTTTTATAAGAAAAATCCAGTGTGAATTAACATACTAATAAAATATAGTTGTAGTTTTCTTGTACATTGCTAAGGTATATGACTCCTTTATTCCTTCCTGATTGACAGATAAATAAAAAAAACTAAAATTAAACCATTTCACATAATACGATACATTTGGAAAATCAATGTCGTATAAACAATAACGAATACTAATACCGGCAGAAATGTTTGACCTGTTCTAAAATCAATAAATGATTGTTGTTTGTTGGGTAACAAGTCATCTAGAAATAAAGAGAAATATCTCAATGAATTATATTTTTATCTCAAATCTTTATTAATAACAGGTAAAGTAAATATATATATATATATATATATATATATATATATATATATATATATATATATATATTTATTGAGTAAGGTCAAAGATTTATTATTATTAAGCTTATATAAAATGTATTTTATTAGGTAACTAGGCCAAGTAAATATATTATATAATTATATTGTTTGTTTTTGAAAGAACGTTTGTTTATTATTATTATTATTATTAACCTAGCGTACCCGTGACTTAACGTAATCTAAAATACAGGTATTAGGGTAGATCAAGGTACACTAGAAAATATCTGGAAAGTAACTGTATTCTTAATACTAACCAATATGGTTTCACGGGAGAAATACAACCACTGCAATATAAGCACTCATTCAGACTATAAACGATGGTTTAGCGATAAATCAAATAATCTCAGCCCAGTTTTGTGATTTGCCCAAAGCCTTCAACTGTGTATCCCACGATATTCTCTTAGATAAATTAAGCAGATACTAAATCACCGGATCTAGCTCAAAACTATTAAAACCTACTTAAATAATAGAAAACAAGTAGTGTCGATTAACAATACCACTTCTGGCACCAAAGACATAAATTGTGAAGTGCCTCAAGGCTCTGTACTTGGGCCTCTACTTTTTCTTATGTACATTAATGCAGAATATCCGAGTGGTATTGTTTGCTGATGACACTACTCTAGTTAATACAAC
>OZ018389.1:59753345-60022513 GCA_963969525.1 Ontholestes murinus | reverse complement strand
TAAATGGTGGAAAATAAATTGGTTTACGCTCGATTAAAAAATTTTAACAACTAAAGTAATTAGCTTTACAATTTTAGGAATTGACCTCAATTAAATAGTTTTTGAATTTACGTAAAAACAATTTCTTAATCTTAACTAGAAACAAAATGCCAGTATTCAGAATTTGAATAATGGAAAATAATAGTACATTCTTCAACGAGCGTAGAATGACGGCTATTATTCACGTGGATGAAGCTTCGGACACGAGCGAGCGTAGCGAGCGAGTGTTAGAATCATCCAAGTGAATAATAGCCATTCTACGCAAGTAGAAGACTATACTTTCTCTACGACTATAATAAACTTAATCATAGTTTTTAATACAAATCTTTATTAAAACTTTAAATTTTAAACATTGCAATTATAATATGACCTGCCAAGTATATAATAAGTAATTTAATTTTACTTTTTGGCAAAAGTTATAGTAAAGTTGCTACAATTACTGATATTTAATACAGTCGGTGTTGAATCTTGATCAAAACTCGCCTCATTTAAAGTGCTAGTCTGTGCTGTGTGTTGTATATTTTGTGCGATTCTAGTACTTTGTTCTACCGACTGAAGTATTTTGTTGGCCGTGTTCATTCTATTTGTCATAGAATCATCCATGTAGCCTTCAGCTACGGAGGTACTCTTCCAGCCTCCATGTCGTTTGAGAGTTGTAATATCTCCTCCTGCATCAACCAATAAGGTGGCAGAAGATCTACGAAAGCTATGTCCGGTGTACAGATTTGCATTCGGTAAATTTAAGTAGGTTGCTATTTGTCTGCCCATTGATGCAAATTTGTTAATTCCAATTTTTTGAATAGTGCATTTTCCATGTTGGTAGTTTAAGAAAAATAAAGGAGTTATTACATTCGCTGGGCGTAGTGCAATATACTTTTTGCATATTTCATAAAATTTACCTGTAACAGTAAATTTTCTAACAATATTTGTCTTAGTGTAAGGTATGGTTATTAAAAGAGCTGAATTAAGGTCTTGAATGTCTTCCATTTTCATTGAGTGCATTTCATTATTACGGCAAGCTCCCATTATTCTTACGATTAATGCAATCTAATAAAGTAAAAACTTTAATACTTTTAAGTTTAGGCAAAAACAATTACATTTGTTACCTTTGTTCCGAGATATATATAATCCGGAGATTCTGTAATGAATTTATTTATATCTTCTGCACTAAATATTTTCGATTTCTTCGCCTGAAATCCTTCTCCTTTTCGTTTAAGGAAAGCCCGCAATTTTGGATAATTTTCAATGTTAATTTCATTGTAGACATTTAATGTACTTCTTAACATGGAGTATATTTTCCATAAAGATGACGATTTGTATTTTTAGGAAAGTTTTGTGAAATATGCTGGGAGAATGTTTTCCGAAAAGGAACTTACATTATTGGATTGTCTCCATTCCATAAATTTCTGGACTTTTCCGGCAGTAAATTCATTGTAGATGCTTGTGCAATTTCTTGAATTTCGGGAGGCTTACATGTTAGTTCATTATCACTATCACTACTAACGTCCATTGTAAATATTATATTAATAATAATTATGCGATACAACAATAAATAATGAGTGTACTATACGTTATAAATAACTGGTGTATTTGACGTTTTAAATGGCGACTTGTTAGGAGGTTGCTAAGATACTCTCGATTTTTCACATTCAAAGCAATGTGATTTTTTCATATTAGCGTGAATTCTTAAAAATCAAAGCATGTGATTGGCCAATCTAGAGTGATTTCTTTGTAGGAATTCACGGTGTGAAGAATTTATGCTATTATTCAATTTAATATACAACAAGAATGAGTGTATTATTTAATAGTCGTAGAGAAAATTGTTTTCGCTTGATAAAATATTGTAGAAATGTTTGTACTGAAGGAACTACCTTTAAAATTTAAGGAATTGTCCTGAATTAAATAGTTTTTGAGCTTATGTAAAAACAATTGCTTAATCTTGGTTAGAAACAATATGACAACATTCAGAATTTTAATGATGGAAAAGAAAATTTTTTTCGCTCCATTAAAAATTTGTGAAAAAGTAACTACTGAAGGAATTAGCTTTAAAATTTCAGAAAGTGTCCTCAGTTAAATAGTTTTTGAATTTACGTTAAAACAATTGCTTAATCTTGGTTAGAAACAAAATGGCATCATTCAGAATTTTAATGATGAAAAATTAAAATGTTTTCGCTTGATTAGAAAATTGTAAAAAAGTAACTACTAAAGGAATTAGCTTTAAACGTTCAGGAATTGTCCTCAGTTAAATATTTTCTGAAGTTAGGTAAAAACAATTGCTAAATCTTGGCTAGAAACAAAATTGTTTTCGCTCGATTAAAAAATTGTAAAATGCTAACTAAGGAATTAGCTCTAAGTTTTCAGAAATTGTCCTCAGTTAAATAGTTTTTGAATTTACGTAAAAATTATTGCTTAATTTTGGTTAGAAACGAAATAGAAGCTACCAGAATTTGAAGGATGGAAAATTAAATTGTTTTCGCTCGATTTAAAAATTGTAGAATAGTAACTACTAAAGGAATTAGCTTTAAAATTTCAGGAATAGTCTTCAGTTAAACAATTTTTGAATTTATGTAAAAACAATTGCTTAATCTTTACTAAACACACAATTTCAGCATTCATAATTTGAACGATCGAAAATAAAATTGTTTTTGCACGATTAAAAAAATGTAAAAAAGTAACTAGTGAAATAATTAGCTTTAAAATTTCAGGAATTGACTTCAATTAAATGGTTTTTCAATTTATGTAAAAATAATTTCTTAATCTTGGCTAGGAACAAAATGTAAGCATTCAGAATTTGAATGATGGAAAATAAAATTGTTTTCGCTCGATTAAAAAATTGTAAAAAGGTTACCACTTAAGGAATTAGCTTTAAAATTTAAGAAACTGTCCTCAGTTGAATAGTTTTTGAACTTTGCGTAAAAATATTTGCTTAATTTTGGATAGAAACAAAATGTCAGAATTCAGAATTTGATTGATAGAAAATAAAATTGTTTTCGCTAAATTAAAAAATTGTGCAAAAGTAACCACTGAAGGAATTAGCCTCAAAATTTCAGGAATTGTCCTCAATTAAATAGTTTTTGAATTTATGTAAAAACAATTGTCAAATATTGACTAGAAACAATATGTCAGCACTCAGAATTTGAACGATCAAAAATAATATTGCTTTCGCTCGATTAAAAATTGTAAGAAGGTTACTACTGAAGGAATTAGCTTTAAAATTTCTGGAATTGTCCTCCATTAAATAGTTTTTAAATTTATATAAAAACAATTGCTTTATCTTGGTTAGAAATAAAATGGCAGCATTGAGAATTTGAACGATGGAAAATAAAATTGTTTTTTTCAGGAGTTGTCCTCAGTTAAATCGGGTTTCAGTTTATGTAAAAACAATTGCTTAATCTTGATTAGAAACAAAATGGCACCACTCAGAATTTAAATGATGGAAAATAAAATTGTTTTCGCTCGATTAAAAAATTGTAAAATAGTAACTAGTGAAGGAATTAGCTTTAAAATTTCAAGAAGTATCCTCAATTAAATAGGTTTTGAGTTTATGTAAAAACAATTGCTTAATATTGGTTAGAAACAAAATGTCAGCATTCAGAATTTGAATGATGGAAAATAAAATTGTTTTCGCTCGATTCAAAAATTCTAAAAAAGTAAGTACTTAATAAATTACCTTCAAAGTTTGAGGAATTCTTCTCAATTAAATAGTTTTTGAATTTACGCAGAAACAATTGCTTAATCTTGGTTAGAAACAAAATGTCATCGTCGAGAATTTGAAAATTTTTGAGGTTCCCTGAGACCATTCCACAATTTTATGGAAAAAATGTCTATTTGTGTGTGTTTCTGACACAGACTCTTCACTCACAAACTATCTAAAATTTGATAGACCAGTTGAAGAAAACTTTTCATTCTTTTTGATACGAAAACTTATTGACTTTTAAACCTTTAAATTTTCGTCAAACTATTGAAAAAATTGTGCATATTTAAAATATTGTATCTTAATTTAGGCAACCCAATATACTCAAGAGTTAGCCCAATGTGTAGCCTATTGAGAAAGGTCATGGGTACGCTAGGTTAATGTACAGACTATTGAGTAAGGTCAAGAGAACGCAAGCTAATTAGTAATAGTAATAGTAGTAATAGTAATTTATTCGTGCTAGCACAATAAGTTTACACACGTCAATACATATATTAGGAAGTACATAGGAGATAATATATAAGTTTGATAACAACATATGGAATATAAGTGAACAATCAGTATACAGAGCATTGATTATACAATTGATATGAATAAAATTATAATTGTATAAGCGGAATGTGTTTGTTTAATATAAGTAATCATTGGAGTTAGTATATAAATAATATTTGTAACTTTTGAGTGATTAGAAATAATAAATAAATAAAACTTAGGAGTAGTATATAGATAAAATGAATTAAAATCAGTGAATAGTTAAGACTTAAAACTAGTGTATAAATAAAATCCTCGTATAAATAAAACTTAAAAACTAATATTTTAATAAAAACGGTGTAGAAATAAAACTTAAAACTAGTGTATAATAAAATATTTGTATAAATAAAACTTAAAACTAATATCTTAATAAAATCAGTGTAGAATAAAATTTAAAATTAGTGTATAAATAAAACCATTCTATAAATAAAACCTATAAATAAAACTTAACAAACTAATGTGCGAGAAAAACAATCAGTAAAATATATAATTAAAGTATTGTATAAATAAAATTTTGAGGTTTTTAAAATAAAATAAAATAAAATAAAATGTGTGCATTTCAAAGGTCTAAAAATTTATTTGAGATGCACTCATTAATAGTGTAAAAGACTTTATCTGTTAAGTATGTTTTGAGTATTCTTTTAAACTTTCCATGGGGGAGCGATTTCACTGCCTGTGGTAGTAAGTTATACAGTTTAGGCCCATAAAAATTTAAACTGGTCTGGCACCTAGACAACCTCAATCTTTCAGGATATATTTGCTCACAGGTTCTGGTGTTATATTCGTGTATTTGGTCATGAGTTACATAAGTTTCAATATGTTTGTGGACATGTAATAAACATTTAAATACGAAAAGACCCGGCAAAGTAAGTACTTTGAGGCTACGAAAGAATTCCTTACACTCATCTCTATATCCTATTCCCGCAATGACACGGACAGCTCGACGTTGCAGACTAAATATTCTAGAAACAACACTCGAGTGTCCCCAGGCCAGTATGCAGTAGCTAATTCTGGATTGAAAAAGAGCATGGTATGCAGCTATAAGTGTTGATGGGGGCACAGAATTGCTTAGCATACGGAGTAAGTAAATGACGCCACTTAATTTACTGCTGAGTTCCCTCTCATGTTCCTTCCAGTCCAGCTTAGTATCAAGACACAGGCCTAGGAACTTGCAAGACCCGTGTTCTTCATTATCAAAGTTTAGAGAAAATGTGAGCATTTCGGTCTTGGATACATTAAGAGACAGTTTGTTGCAACTAAACCATGTCAGTACTTCTTTATTTATGTCCATTCTTTGTTGTAGCGCTCTTACAAAACTATCAGATTTGGTGACTGATGTTGTGTCATCTGCATACATGATTATAGACCCGTTATTTATATACGACGGTAGGTCGTTTACATAAATTAAAAATAGCAAAGGCCCCAAAATCGAGCCTTGAGGCACACCACAAGTAATCTCAGCAAATTCCGATGAGTGATTCTTAAATGTTACGCGCTGAGTTCTATTTTTGAGATATGAACTTACTAGCCGGCAACTTTCTGGTCTAAAGTTATAAAAATACAATTTTCGTAACAAGACGTCATGAGGAACGCAGTCGAAGGCCTTGCTGAGGTCAAAGAATGAGGTTGCTGAATACTGGCTAGCTTCAAAGCCAGCCATGATTTCCTCAACAAAAGCCATAACCGCGCTCTCCGTTGAGCGGCCAGCACGAAAACCATATTGATTGTCGGTTAGTAGTTCATTTTCATCAAGAAAAGATACAATTTGATTGAAAAGCAATCTCTCAAATATTTTGGAAATGATAGGCAGTAAAGAAATCGGACGATAGTTGTTTATGTCTGAAACAGATCCTTTTTTATGTATCGGTATGACAGTAGCTATTTTTAGACATGTCGGAAATTCTTGGTTTCGAATACACCTATTTATTAATTTAGTGAGAGGTGTTATGATTACATCTGTCACATATTTAATTGCCCCACATGTCATACCATATATATCCCGAGCATTTGAATTTTTTAGAGACATTATTGCTTCGCGTACCTTATTTTCACTCACCTCCCTAAATTCAAAGTAATTTGTAAGTGTAGTTCTTGTATTAATAAATACCAATGGATCTATCTGCAAAGGTGGCAAGTCGGATTGTATGGACCTAAAAATAGTGGTGAAGAATATATTAAAATCATCAGGTTGTATATCACAGTTTATGTTATCACAGTTCGGTTTTTTATATCTTATTAATGACCACATTGCCTTTGCTTTATTGCTTGATTTTGTAATATAGTTTGCATTAGCATTTTTTTTAGAATTTCTTAGAGCACATTTGTAATCTGCTTTTAATTTAGCATATGTTTGCTTCAGTTCAGCATGCCTTATACTCGCTTCTTTTACCAGAGAGAGGTTCTCGCGCATTCGTTTAAGATCATTATTGTACCAAACTACATGGTTCGTTTTTGATGTGGTCTTTTTCAATGGAAAGCAGTTTAAAAAATATTGTTCTAATAATTCTATAAATAATTTAAACGCTAAAGCGCATTGGTAGTTATTAATAAAAGAAAAATCTGTATTTTTTAAGTAATTATATAATTCGTATTTACCTCTTTGTGTAATGGGTCGTATTTGTCGTGTAATGGGCAAATCTTCTGAGTCTGCTACTGATATGTTTACATGTATTCCAATATGATCGGATAAACAGAAATCAATGGGGGTAACATTTATTTCTGTTGCCTTCACATTTGTGAACACATTGTCCAAACAGTTGTCCATTCTAGTTGTAAAAGTGACCAATTGCTGGAGCCCATATGAAGCCAGAAAATCGATTACGTCTGTTGCTTTGTAATCTTCTGTGTGAAAATGTACATTGAAATCCCCCCCTAGGATAATATTCTTGTTAATATTATTATTCAAAAAATTACCCAAAACATTTAAAAATATGTTTAAGTCACCACTGGGTGAACGGTATATATTTACAACAATTATATCATAATTTGAAAGATAGGATGCAACAATTTCACAATGTTTTTCAATCGATTCAGTTTTAATTTCTACAAATGGTGTATTATGCTTAATAAGTTGCATAACACCACCGTGCAAGTAGTGTGACCTAACAAAATTGGTTCCAACTGTATACTTATTTAAAGAGAATGTTGAAATTTCTAGTTTACGGAGCCAGTGCTCACAAATACAAATAATATTAAATATATTTTTATGTTCAATCAAAAATGCTTCTACCTCATTTATTTTATTTCTAATACACTGAATGTTTATGAAATAAATGTGTAAATAATTACTTTCCTCGTGTTCTATTTGGGCTGCTGTGGTGCCGACTCGTTTGGAAAATTTCCTGTTTTCGTTTTCGGAAAATTAAATCTTCTTACTTTTATTCGTTCCGGCCACGTATCAGCTGACATCAATATAGGAAGATGATTGTAGTCGGCTCCTAATTTAAATGATTTATTTCTACCTTGAGTTTTCAGCTCGCTAATCTCCTTCACCGAGACTAGCGGATGATTTCCTTTTAAGTAGTCCACAATTGATTGCGATGTGACGGATTCCATGCAATTTCCAATGTATATCCATGCGTATTTCGGTGGCGCCATTCTTATACCACTCTTTGAACCTACTATTGTGTTTTGGGGCGTTCTCTTTTTCCGTTTTGATTTCACCAAGTTCCATTCACATTCCGTTTTATTTGGTTCAGTATTGATTATTATATCGGTATTTGACGATGATTTATTATCGATAGAGATATCCTTGCTAATAATCGTACCTGGGCTAATCGCACTACGTGTATTATTTACCGAGGCGGCTCGAGGTCTCGTTGTATTTATCGCTTTTCGTTGTATTGGGAGCGCGTTACTATTTATTTTTGTATTACTAGCTTCAAGACTATTTACTTTAGAAGTTGGCGGGAAAACGTTAACCTCCAAGCGTAGTTTTACATTTTCTTCTTCTAATTGTTTAACTTTCTCCCGTAGTAACATATTATTTGATTTTAGTTCGCTTACCAGTTCTTTTAAATTAAGATATGCTTCCATTTCGAAATTAACACATCCTTCGGTTAGTTCTGAAGTAATTTGAGGGTTAAAGTTAACTCCACAACAGGACTTTGCTTTCCGCGCACAACTTGTATGGTATAATGTACCGCAGGATATGCACTGGGTTCCTGATTTAGCAACTGATCCACAGTAGCAGCTTTTTTTATTATTTTCTCCGGATTTAAGATTTATTTTCCCACTGACAAAATCACGACCGTCGCACTCGGTCGCCATTTTAAAGCTCCTGACTACAAGATGTATTACAAAGTAATGACTTTTAGCTTAAAGTTTCAATGAAGTTTCAATGAAGAATTAAATCTATGTTAAATTTCGTAATTTTAAAACACATCATGTTTGATAATGACTAGCTGTTAGTCGAAACTATAGTAATTTGTAATTTTAAATAAAGTGGTTAAACAAAGTCATCGTTCTTTTCTTCATTACATTCAAGATGTACCACAAAGTAAACACTCGAATAAACATTTAAAAAAGTTTCAATTTTTCTAATTAGAAAAATCTAAAGTATAAGTTTAATTACAGTATTAAAGTAGCCTCAAAAGTTCTTTTATGCCAGAAACCGTTATAAAACTTATTTATAATTTTTTCAATCATACAGTAATTTAACTTAATTTTATTGAACGGTTTATACACATACTAATAAGTGTCAACTAAATATGTTTCACATAATATGATAACTTTACTTATAATATCCCACAGGATGATCAGTGTCGCTCCAGACATTTTGTATATAAATCTTGCTGATGGTGTTAATTGAATTCCCTTGTCCTTGTCCATGCCCTTCTTGCGGAACATGTTAAAATATCCGCCTTTCCCTAGTCGTACAAGAACTATCAATATTAATGTTGTCCCCTTGTTTCCCCCAGTTTCTAAGTTCCTCCAGACAGGCCACGCTAAGTGAGTGGCCGATGCACTCATCTCCTCTGTATAAGTGATGATGTATTAATTATTAGGGATGATAACAAGCGTTAAATTAACAACCACTAAAGACTTAATTATTCATGACAGCAATCAAGTGCGTCTAATTATAAGGGGAATACTTTTAAAGGTAAAATTCAACTTGGATGGTGTCATTTTTTTAATCATTTTTTTTATTAAAACCAACAATATTTGTCCGTTTAAATATGACATTAATTATATACATCATTATTCAAGAATTATAATTACCTGTTATGATAGTCGACAAGTTCTCAATGTTATGGGTATAGAATCTTTAAATTACAATCTTGATATAAATGCCATATAACTTATGTTGTTTATAGGCATGGATTATATAACTATCTACGTGTATTTGATACCAGATTTTAATAATAATTTTGACGATTGTTGAATTCACAATGAAGAATTGCTACCACTATCACCAATTAGTGAAGATGGACCAGCTACTTACGGAAACCTTTTTTTGTTAGACACACTTTTTGAACATTTATAGTCCTTTATTAGTTGAATTCTTATCAACTCTATTTTGTTTATGTTTAACAATATTGAGTTTGGAAATGTTATCTGAATTTATTCAAGTGCCCCAAGTTTTTTACTTTCCCTATATAGTATATATAGGGGAAGTATTGTTTTCGTGCATTAAAATGTCTGTGGGCGCTGTATCTCAAAAACGAATGATCCGATTGAGATGAAACTTTAAACTTAAGGTTTTATCGTTAAAAACTGGAACTGAAAAGCTTTTGGTAAACATTCATTAACCGAAAGTGGATGTTTACTCGAGGCGATATTTTTCCGAATTTGAAAAATATTACATAACTTTTCAAACAAAGGTTAAAGGAAATGAGAAACTGAATTTATTATGTGAAGTCCTACTATATTTTATTTTATATAATGACGTTTGTATCTTTTCTTAATTTGTTATATTTCTATATTATGTTATTTCTACATGTATAAATGAAGGGTACTTATATAAACATACCCTTTCGTTTATAAACATATTTTTTTAAATAATAATTGTGTGTTTTCCATATTGTGATTAATTTACCGATTTGTTTATTTATTTGACTTGTGTAAAGATGTATTATCTGTTAACATAAATAAAGTGATTGATTTATTGAAGAAGTTTTATTGAGACATGTTATTCGTAAAATTTTTAATTTGTGAGAAATACATTGACCTCTAGCATTTTCCAGAAAATTCTTGAAATTTCAGAAAATTCTCTTTCACACTTTTAGTTTTTATTGCAACTTCCTTTCCAAAGAATTTTCATTAAGAATTCTACAAATTTTTACAAGTCTAGCAAAGATTTTATTCAAGTTTCAAAATTTTTCAGAAAGTCATTAATTTAAATATATTTATATATAGAAATTTCTTCGTGGTTTTTCTAGAATATTTTGTTCAACTTTTTCTATAATTTTCTCAAATGATGCATTCATTTTTTTTACATTGAGGTTTTTAGAATTTTTCACAAGATTTCATTTTAGATTTATAAAACTTTTTGAGGATTTGAGATTCTACAGTAATTTCTTTTTCTTATCTAATAAATAAATAGATAGTTTCAGAAATTTTAACAAATATTTTTCAGAAAGTTCTTTCAAGATTTTGTTTAACTTTACAATTTATTAGGAATTTTTTTTCTAAATTTCTAGAACTTACTTAGAGGCTTCTGAAAGTTTCAGGAATTTCTTCTCCATATTTTCAGTTATTTGCATGTTCCTTTCCAAAGAATTTTGATCGAGGATTCTAGAATTTTTCACAAGTTTTCCTTGTAGATTTCTAGAACTTTTTTGACGGATTCTAAAAGTTTACAGTAATTTCTTCTTCATATTTCCAGAATTTTTAGCAAAGGTCTTATTCGGGAGTTTTTTAGAAAGTTCGTTTCAATATTTATAGAATTTTCTTAAAAGCTGTTTCCAGTAATTTCTCTTCCAGATTTTAATATTGTCTTATAAATTGCAAATATTTCCTTCAGTGCTCAAAATAAAAAAAAATCAATTTCAGAATTTTAGACTTTTTTCGAGAGTTCAGAAATTTCCAATAACTTTTATTAAGATTTGGAAGCTATAGATTTTTCTAAAAAATCTGTTCCTAGAAATCTACACTCTTTTCAGTCATTTCTCCAGATATCAAGATTGCTTATTTTTCAAGCTGTCTTTTAAATTTTAAGTATTTAGAATTTTCAAAAAAAAAATCTAGAAATGTAGATTTTTTGTAGACTTCAGAAAATTTCCAGTAAATTGCGAGGATTTAAATGAAGGCTTTTTTAGAAAATCTGTTTTTAAAAATCAATTTTTTTTTCGAGAGCTCTGGAAATTTCTAGTAATTTCTTTTCCACATTTCAAGATTTTTCTAACTTGTCTTCTAAGTCGCAAAGATTTTCTTTGAGGCTTTAGAATTTTTAGAATTTTCCTCTAGAAATCTAGATTATTTTCTCGAGGGTTCAGGAGATTTCTAGCAATTTATTCTCTAGAGTTTAAGAGTTTTTTGGTCGTCTTTTAAATTGCAAAGATTTTCTATGAGGCATTAGGATTTTGGTGATTTTTTTTTCTAAAAGTTTAGAGTTTAGAAAATGGCCAATAACTTCTTCCCAAAATTAAATATTTTTTTCAACTTTTTTTATAATTTGCGAAGATTTTTTTCAGGCTCTAAATATTTTTTAATTCGTCATCTTTTCGAGAATTCAGGTAAAATTCAGTAATTGCTTCTCTAAAATTCAACATTTTGTTTCATCTAGAGGCTATAAACTTATTTAGAAAGTCCTAGATTTTTAGTTTAAAGAATTTTCAGTAATTTCTCTTCCCGATTTCAAGATATTTTTTCAACTGATCTTGTAAATTTCTAGGAGGCTCTAGAATTTTCAGAAAATTTTGATTTAGAAATCTAGACTTTTTTTCCAAGGGTTCAGGAAATTTCCAGAAGTTTCTCCTCCAGATTTCAATATTATCTTCTTATCTTCTAAATTGAAAAGATTTTTTTGGAGGCTTTGGAACTATTTAGAAAATTTGTTTGTAGAAATTTAGATTTGTCTTGAGGGTTCAAAAATTTTCAGTAATTTCTCTTTTTTGAGGCCCTAGATTTTTAGGAATTTTTTTCTAAAATCTAGACTCACTTTTTCAAGAATTCAAGAAATTTCCATTAATTTCTTCTCTAGGTTTCAAGATTTTTAAATTCAACCCGCTTTCTAAATTGTGAAGATTTTATTGGAAGCTCCAAAATTAAAAAAAGTTGTAGAAATATGACTTTTTTCAAAAATTCAAAATAAAAAATAGTCCTTCTTTCACTGAATTCAAAAATTCAATATATTTTAACCAGAAATTATTGTAAGTAAGTATGGATTACCACGTAGTAACTGTCGCAACCATTCTCTTTATCAACAATTTTACTTTGTCAATTTTATTTTGTCAAATTTTGTAATTAGAGTTATTGCAAACCGCGAGGCGATCAGTAATTAAAGTTAATATGTACATGTAGGGTGGGTGGGTGGCCTCTAACCCACCCTCCAATCAGTAAAACATAAGCAAGGGTTTTAATTAAAAGTTGTAAAATGTAAATAAACATAATATTATTGCAAAATTTAATATATTTAATAAATAATTTATTCAAAGAAATTTTGAAATCAAAGAAATTTTGAAAAATAAGACATAACTTTTTAAACAAAAGTTAAGGAGAGTGAAAAACTGAAAAAGTTTCATTGAAACATTTTTTTTGTTCCTAATTTAAAAATTTTGTTTTTTTTTTGTTTATTGCTAATAAACTATAGGAACTAAATGAATTTTATATAACAAGTAAATAAAAAGAATTCAAAATTGAGCAAATAATTAAGAATAACCTCATAGTTTTCGAGAAAAATATAGGGAACGTATTATGATGGCCACATCACCATTTTTATAAATAATGAAAGAGTGGTCCTCCTATTTTCTGAAGTATCTTCAAAAATGAAAAAACCTCTAACTTCTTCAGAAGTAAATCAATTTTACCAATAGAACGAAGAAAATCATCACTAAAATATTACTTAATAAAAAACCTTTTAATAAATGATTAAATAGCAATCTACAGATTATTTCTTGAGGTAGAACCCACCTATAAAACATTTATTGATTTACAACCAAATAAATACAATAAAAATCTATAGCCCCAGAATAAAAAATAACGGATTATGTTTATTATAATAATTCGGCTTAAATTTTCGAATTTGCAAGTTTTAATGGTTATGAAAAGAACCTGTTTGCAACTTTCCACCAAATCGCATTTGTCTTCTTCATGTTGCGGTCGTTGCAAATATAATATTTTATATACTGCAGGTATATAAAATATGATATTTCACTATATTTCAAATATTCTGTTTTTATTCGATAAACTAATAGAATTAAACCAGTTTGATGCATTACGAGACGAACCCAAATCCCACGAATTTGTTTATAAATATTTGCCTTTGCTTTTAAGGTCGGTGATGTAATTTTTGAGCCTAATGGAATGTGGGTGTTTCGATCAAACATCAATTTATAACTCCATCAATATGCGAAATGTAATTAAGGCCATCCCCATTTCAAACCGCCCTATTTTATATATATACGGGGGTATGTAATTTGCAAAACGGATTAACCCCCGTCCCTAGCATATTATGCGAGCCGGATCGATGCCAATTGCCGAATAACTCTTGCAGCAAAACTGCAATTCAGAAACAAGAAATCACCTTTATCGAACCATTAAAAAGCTATTTATCTATTGTTAGCTTACCAGCAATAACTAATAAAATAACACGATAATCTCATTATACCATCAGATACATGTACAAATAATTAATTATAATATTGAATCTCTTATATCTTCAAAGATTTTTAAAGCATTTTACTTCCTAAATATAAGCACAATTTTTATTGTACCCAAGTAATTCTAAAAAAGCCTCAAATATATTTGCCTCTCCAGCATCTCAACCTCCTTCCACCTCTTTTTCAACCATCCCTGCAAATTTACCCCATTTTCCAACCATTCATTTATAATATCCTAAGACACTTCATCCTTTTCATACAACTTTATGCGCTCCATCCTCCATTAACTCAACCTTGCTACTATGCACGTTCTCTATAACTCTTTCACCAATCTCTGACTATCAACTCAACATCAAATGTCATGTTTCAGTTGATTTCTCAACAAAGATTCTTAAACATAATTCCACTATCCATCAAAATATGCGCATTATAAAATAAAAAGACTTTATTGCTTTAAAAGATTCATATAAACTTTTATCTGATTTATTGGTTTAGAAATGCACAAGGAAAGAAATGTTGGCAACTGTCACAAACGATTTTCACATGCATTATGTCTTGTTAGTCTTGTGCAGTTAAACAAACGACGGCACTGATATCGCATACGATTATTACATTCAATTTTAGGCTTTCGTAATTTAAATTTATGATTTTAGGGGGGAACGGACAATAGGGGGGAATTAACTTATTAAGCCGGCGGAATTTATTTATTGCGGTCGCAGTGAAATTTTCCGAAAACACGCCATCCATTATACAAAAACGCTTGTTTACGAGGCATTTATATATGCTGGGGGGATGAGGGGATGTTCGTCTCGCTATCGGAGCAGGATCAGTTTGTTCAGCAGGAGCAGACGAAACTTTAATGCGAACGATACCGACCGCTGGATAATTTATTAGGTCGACTTCATTGTGTCTCCCCCCAATTCCCCCCAGTATACACAGACACACACACATACATACATGTATCTGCGATGTGGCTGATTGCCGGGAACGGATTTATTTATCCGCTTGTAAACAAGAACGTACGTTTTATTAATTCGATCAAGGGGAATCCCGTTGCAGCATCAATCTTTTTTCTTTATCATACTGCCGGCGAATTTATTACGGCTTAAATGCTACAAAGTGGGTAATTTATTGGGGTGATTAGCCGGGAGAAATTTATTTTCATATCTAGTTTTGCAGACACGGGTTTTATGGCTCTTCGAATCGGGTAACGAGATCGGAATCTGACCCATATATGCGCATATGGGTTAGTATTTAGTGGGATAGGGGTGGAAATTATTACAGAAGAAATTTTTAGTTGTCTCATTGATAAAATTTCGTACAATATATCGTTATAAGTAAATTTTTAATTTATTTGTAATAAGATCATGGTTTAGTATATTTAAATTCTTAATTTATTTTGTCTTAATTTCTTAATCAATAAATAAAAACCACTTCACTACACTTGTATGCAAACTTAAAATTATAAGAAACTTCTAAATTCTGTTCATTTTTTAAGCATGCATTATTTTTGTTTTTTATTTTGTCTTAATTCCTGAATCAACAATTAAAGGTTGTATAATTTCACTAGTAATATATTGATTTGTAGTAAAATTAAAAAAATTAAAAACTATTAAATTTAACTAATAATATCCTTAAAATAGAAACTTAAGAATTACCTATATAAAGATATAATTTAATAACAATAAACAATTGTGGTAACAATGTAGTAATTATTTTATTTACTACCTATACATTTTTTTTTACTATAATATTGTTTATGTTCTTTTTCAAGAAAATATGTTTAAGTTTAAGGGCTTAGTCCTGAAATATCCATTACTCGACTTTCACAATAATATATATTTGGTGAATTAATAACAAGGCTTATTTTAGGAAAGAATTGTATCATTCAAAACGTAGAAAACTAGTAAAAACTCAAGAAACTGATTTTTTTGACAACAATAATTTTATTTCATGAATCACATATTTTTTTGGGAGTGAGTAAAATCCATGAGCGATTCTTGAAAAGCCTTTACACCTTTATCGAGCCACTGTGTGGTGGGCTGGTGGTGTAATTGAACCATATTTCTTTCAAACTTCTGCTGGCAATTCTGTGTCAGTGAATGGTCTGAATGATATTGGTCTAGAGGGTATATAGTTTCAACAGGACGGTGTAACACCTAATTTTAGAAAATTATTGTAAAAAGTTGAGATGTTACTTGGCCACCAAAATCGTGTAATTTAACGCTGTTGGACTATTTTCTTTGGCGTTATGCAAAAACCAGCTTCTTTAAAATAGTCTACAATGTATTTAAAAAATTAAGCAATTAAATTATTTATATAATTGGTTAAAGAGCCATATTTATGTTAAAAAACATCATCCAAAATTTTAACATAAGAGTGGAGCAGCAAGAGGTGATCATTTGTCAAATATAATTTTTCGTATATAAAAGGCTTATATCATATTTCAATTAATAGTAAAATTTATACAAACGATAAACATAATATTAAAACAATAATCATAATAATACTTTCTCTATATTTTTCTCGGAAACTATGAGGCTTACAAAAAAGTATATTCTTAATAATTTGTTCACTTTTGAATTCTCTATAATTATTTGTATTATAAATTTCATGTAACGTCTGTAGTTTATTAGCAATTGGCAAAAAATGTTAAAATTTTCAATTTATATTTTTTTTCGAAAGATAAGAATTTTACGAAAAATGTATTTTAATAAAACTATTTCAGTTTCTTAGTCCCTTTAACTTTTGTTTAAAAAGTTTTGTAAAATTTTTCTTATTAAAAACTATCGAAAAAAAAAACAAAAAACGGCCTTAAGTAAACATCCACTTCCGGTTTATGAATGTTTACCAAAAGCTTTTCAGTTCCAGTTTTTAACGATTAAATCTTAGGTTTGAAGTTTAATTTTAAACAGATTTTTTTAAAAGTTTTATAAAGCATGTATGATAAAGACAAATAAAACATATAACATATATACTATGTAAGTTACTGACGTAAATAATATTTATCGACTATGGAAAGCCAAGAATACGCCAGATACTAGACTAATAATCTGCGAATTTAATTCTTTTTTAACAAAACAAATGCTTTTCCAAAAAGCAAATAAATTGCAAAATTCCGGTATTGCCATAGCACACGATCAAACTTTAGAAGATCGCGAAGAAAATAAATAAAAGAAGTCACCGATAACCATAAAACAACACATGACCACAACATAACAACAGACGAGGCTCAAAACAAAAGTGAAGTTAGTGAAAGTTCAAAAGAGAACATATCCCAGGCTAACCAACTGAATACAAAACAACAAAAATATTTAATTATCACTAATAGGCAACCGAAATCTCGATTAGGTTCAACAAGTGGAAATACCCTAATTAATCCATCAACAGAAGGATGAGCACTAAGAAACAAAAACTCGCTTAAAAAGTAATAACCTTCTTTTCACCTAGTCTATATAATTATATTAGAATAATGTTAATAATAATTTATTTTATATTTAAATTAATCGATAATATTAAATTATAATTGGTTTTAAAATGGATCAGTACTTAAGAAATTTCAGACTCCTGATATCAAATCATATACAGTGGAATTACATCTAGAAGCTAAAGAAATTTTTAAGATTAATAAAGAATTATGTAACTTCAAAATTATCCATAACAACATAAAAAGTATAAATAAAAACATTGACGAATTTAAAATTTATTTGACACATCTGGTAATAGATTTCGACTGTATAGTTTTGACAGAAACATGGAAAATACACAATACTGCGTTATTTAAAATTGAAGGCTATGGTATTATATATAACGAAGGATTTGTGAATCAAAATGATGGAGTTGCAATCTACATAAATTCTAAACTGAATACTCTTACAAAATTCTAAAAATAAATTTGTTGAAAATTATAAAGCTAAACATTACGGACTTCCACAAAAATCAAATTAAAATTTTGGCAGTATATAAGCCATACTCAGTATACTCATTTGAATTCGTTTATGATTTAGGAAATTATCTTAAAAATAACCAAAATAATTTAATCACATAAGTACCTTAAATGAATTTGGATAATTATCAGCTATAACTGATTACACACGAATACAAAACAATACAAAGCCATGCATTGATCACATGTTTGTCAAAAATAACAATAACACTACTGACCTTATACTGCCTTTAGTAATACAGACCACTTTATAAAAACTATGCAAATATTCATAAATGCAATAAAAATAAAAGAAAATATGTCTCAAACACTCAAAAAATATATTCACTACGACAAATTAAAAGAGTATATGTCAAATATATCATGGAACGAAATTCTTATTTTGGACGGCCTTGAAAACTGCGCCAACACTTTTAACGATCTAGTCAATAAACAAATAAAAAATGCACACTGATAAAGAGGATAAATTCAAATCAAATCAAAAGGAAATAATGGATAACGCAAGGATTAATGAATTCAATCAATAGCAAAAATCAGTTATTTCGACAACTTAAAAAATATCCAAATAATATTGAACTTAAAGATGAATACAATAATTATAAAAATAGCCTGCACAAGACAATCCAACAAAGAAAAAAAGATTACTATCAAAATGACATATCATCAAACAAGAATTGTAGCAGACGATTATGGGATACAGTTAAAAATCATTCCCAGCTTACCAATAAAAAACACAATATTTAAAAATGACAAAGGAAAACCCACAACTGACTGTAGAAAAATTGCCAATAATTTTAATAATTACTATAATACTGTTGGCAAAAATCAGCTAAAACTATTATATCATTCACGAGTCGAAAGCCATTTAAGTTATGGCATAATAGGATAGGGAGGTGTAGAAAACAACCTTAAACCACTAGAAATTCAACTAAAGAAAATTATTAAAATTATATATAATAAAGAAATTAAATTTCCCATTGAACCTTATTCTTATATTATTGTGCTAAAGGATAAGCTTATGTTTTGAAGCAGTTATTTTTGTCATGCTTTAGGGCTTAAGATTAATGCAATTTTGTAACTGTTTCATATTTTAGATTAAATTTTTAAATATTTAAGGAAATAGGAGTGACCTATATTACTTCAAAATATAAGGATAACGTCAGACGAAATATGAATGTCGGATTATTTACATACAAATTAGAGGGTTATTTTGCTGACTATTTTGATTTTTGAAAATCCGCTTTGTTTCTAAGATAGACCAAACACGTTTTAATAATACATTTTATTACCAAAAATTACATGTACAGTATATTAATCTATAAGAACTTGAACTAGAATGCAAAATCTAATCTTTTCCTCATTGACTGCCGAAATCTTTCAAAAAACATCGTTTCTTATTGTATTACAGCCAACAATTATCCGACTTTATATAGCCTCATAGGAAATAATCCAGGGGTTTAATTCAGGAGATCTAGAAGGCCATGAGTGATTGCACCATTGTGCATAAACCACACTGCATTTCTGGTTACCAATAGTATATCCTTTAAAAAATGAGGTAACATTTGTTCTAAAAAGTTGCGCTACACGTCTCCAGTAAATCTTCCTAGTAGAAATACTGGTCCAATTGGACAGTCATCCATAATTCCAACCCAAACATTTAACAAGAATTAATATTGAAAACGATCTTCAACTATTTTGTGTTAATTTATTTAGGCTACACAATGTTATTATAAAAAAATCTTATTGCGTTTCTTGAAAAATTCGATTTATCGGTAAACAAAATCAGTGTCAGAAGTTGAGGATTTTGAACCAATATATGCAGAATTCAATAGATGGACTAAAATCAGCAGGAAGAAGTACTTGGAGGCATTGTATGTAATATGGATAAAACAAACAGTACTATTACTAACATTAAAACTATTTGCAATTATTCGAGTAGAAGTATCTGGGCTCCTTCTCTACCATCTCCAGCACCTTCAATTCCACTTCTACAGTTCTTACTGTCATTGGCCTTCCTGGTTCTCCACTTGGCTTCAATGTGTTTATTTCATGAAGACGTTGATGAATACTTTAGAAGATGTTTCTATCAGGAATATTACTGTCAACTAATCGATCAAAGTACAACCGCCCAACTTGTAATGAATTGCCATCAGCAAGTCCATAAATGTGTAGCAATTTATGATAAAGGACTTCACAAACAAAAGTTTAACTACTAAAGACATAAAATAAATGTTAAACAGCTAAACGTACTCAGTAAATCGAGTTTAGTACGCCATAATTTTACTAGTAGTAGTAATAGTAGTGTTTGGCTATTGATCAGGTGGTCCTTTCCCCGTGTTATTAGTGTATTTGTGTGTGTGTGTGTATAAATGAGGTTGTTACTTTAAAAAAATCGCCACCGGTCACTTAAAAGCACCATTAATTATATCCCAATGGTGAATGGTACCGGTCACCCATCCAATTGTTGACCCGAACTAACGTTGCTGCACTATCTCTAATGTTAGTTCAGCCGCAACTGTATGCGCCCACCACCGGCGTTCATATTAAATTTCGACTACTATTAATTTTAGAAATATCAAAAATAGTTTTGTTGAAAATTTTGTTTGCCCTGTATCTTCGAAACAAAGCAGGTTTTCAAAAATTATCAAAGGATAATAATAATAATAATATTAATCTTTTGAATGATGACCGTATTTTTAATTAACACTCTGTATAAATGATGTAGGCAAAAAATCTTTTAACCGAAAACACTGTATTCTAAGCAAGAATAGTATTATTTATAAAATACTCATTTTATAATTTGCTACAATTATCTATTATATTAAACAACTTTTTTAATTAACACAACTTTTAAATTTGAGTAACCATTAACTTGCGTTTAAATGTTTTGCTTATAAAAGATAATTCGAAAAAAAAAAACAAAAAAGCATATTCACTGGACGAAATTTTATCAACAGCTGAGAAATTTTGAGATGCAACTCAAATACACACACGCACACGCAATATGGCTTTTAATAGCCATACATTTTAGAGACCTCAAAACCAAACCAAAAATGGTTTTATATAACATATTGTGAACTTGGAATTTTAGTGAAAATTGGTAAACCGAAATATCCTTTCTGAGATCCCTAAGTAAGGACATTTCCGTTTACCAATTTTCACTAAAATTCCAAGTTCACAATATTTTATATAAAACCATTTTTGGTTTGGTTTTGAGGTCTCTAAAACGTATGTATAAAAAAGTTCACAATATTTTTTCGTACTTTGTACAGAGAATATAATATTCAAATTTGGCTAAAAGCTAATATACAATTTTTGACATAAAATGAAATTATATATCTGAAAATTGCCACTGTTAGTAATTAAGAATTCTTGATTTCATCGTTTTAAGCTATATCTAATATCACTTAATAAAACACTGACGCAATGTAAGGTTTCAAAAAATCGTTTTATTGTTCTACAACAATTGTTTCGCCACACAGTGGCATTCATCAGGTAGATGACAAATATTGAATATTTGACTGTTTGAAACAATTGTAGAACAATAAAACGATTTTTTGAAACCTTACATTGCGTCAGTGTTTTATTAAGTGATAATATGGAGTTTCAACAAGTAACGGCCTCATCAATCCAATATATCTAATATATTTACTGTTTTTAAAATTTCTCTACCAAGTAAATATACAATCATCTTCAAAGTTTTTCTATTAAAATACTCCTTCTGGCAACATAATTTATAAACATTATTTAAGACCATAATGAAAAAAGTTCGCTTATAACACTTATATAAAAATATAAAAATAGTAGTATTGTTTTTCGTTGAGAACAGCAATGGGTTTCAAGTTTTGTTGGATCTTATGAGCAGAGTACAGTTAAAATTAATATTTTCACATTAATATATTATATTTATAATTGTCGTTATTAGCAGTTCCTTGAAATTGTCAGTGATTATCCACTTAACTAGGGAAAATCTAGTGCAACGTTTTAAACAAGAGATTATGATATATCTTACTTTATTATAAACGTTTTATTTGGAAAAAATATTTTTAATATTTGGAATTTGGTCGATTTTTTGTGATTTTCTATATTGCATTTAAAATACATTGAAGATAAGCAATTGTTTTCTTTATTATTGTATTATGATTTTAAATATTGTATTTAACTATTTATGACTTTTGTGAATGTAAATACAATCTAATTACATTTACAAAGAGTTATGTTTACTTAATGGTTTGTACTACTAATTTGAATTTATTTAAATAAATTTACTTCAGAAATGTCACTTTATCTTAAACCTAAAAGCAAGATTTACTTTATAGTACCATTTAGTTTAAGCCAACAGGATTTGGTTGAAGAGTAGTTAAAATTAGGAGAATTATCAAACTTTTTAAGAATTGTTTTTAGTCATATTAAATTCTTGATTGATTAAAAATAAATCATCTTATTAATGCATGAGGGTGCAGTGAACATATAGCAAGAATTAATTAAAATATGGATACAGCTTATTTAGTATTAATCATCAGTTTGAATCAAGTAACACTAGTAAATTGATAAAAGAAAAGGTAAATTAATTAATATTATTCAAAATAAAAACCATAGACACTCGAAACCAAAAAGCGATAAATATAAGAAACAAAACAACAGAGCAAAACTGAAATCAAAGAATAACTAATAAACACTAAACTAAAATACTTACTATGTGTAGTTTAGTGTTTATTAGGAATTACTACGTAGTAACAGTCGCAACTATTGTTATGAATAAGCAATAATTGCAGAATATCAACGAGCTATATTACCACTAATGCAATAAATAATTTATACTAATTATATATAAAAATTATATCTAGAAGGTAAAGCATTTAAATATGCAGGTAATACATGTATCATATTTAACGAAAAAAAGGCTTTAAAGACGTCCAAATAGAAAAATTAATATCGACCTAAAAGAGATAAACACCTTAGTACTTTGGCATCTTTTTAACGATATATGATGAGAGAACAATGTTCATGACACTTAAAATAAAAAGAAAAGACAAACATATGAAACAAATTAAATTATTATTTAGGATATAAAATCCAAGATTTCAACAAGTTACTCAAAGAACATTCAAAAAGAAAAGAGGCAATTGATTAAATACACCACTAAATAGCCTCAACAGAAAAAAATCAATATTCCATGCACCATTCAAGTCAAAAATAACTACGAGGGATAGTAGGAAAGTAGTACCCGTTTGTACCATGCGGAGCACTGGCGAATAAAGTAGCCGCCGGATGTATGCTAACATGTTCTGTTGCATTTCAGCTGATTTTGTGCAAAGTTACATTTTGCTGGTATTGACTGTGCCATTTATGTGAGTGTTTAAGAAGTTTAAGAAAATACAAAACACCGCCAGTTTTGAAGTTAGGGCTGTGATTAAATTTTTCAAAGCAGTAAATGTTCAACCTTGCGGTATTCATCGTCAATTGAAAGATATGGATGGAGAAAATGTTACGGATGGATCGTCTGTTCGGCACTGGTGTCGTTATTTCAACTTAGGAGAGAGAATACCCATGGTTGTTGAATTTTCAACGATCCATCCTATAGTCCAGGCTTAGCTTCTTTCTTCAGATCATCATCGCTCAAGGACTTTTTGACAGAAAAAGATTTATTTCAAACTCGCCATATGTTTCGAATATACCTTAAAATACTTCTTCAAACAATCATCCCACAAAGACTATGTAAAGATGTATTAAGGTATGTTCTTTACAAATAAAACGTCATTATTTATTAATATATTCTAGTTTTTTTTAATATTCCGAAATGGGTACAATTTTTAGTTTACAACAAGGAAGAATACTAATTTTTTTTTACAAATTATAATCAATATAATAAAAGTGCATAAACAGACACAAGAATTAAATATTAAAATAATATAACTCTAAACAAAATACTCTTAATACACAAAATTTAAAAGGAAAATAATTCTATAGACTAGCTAGAAATAAATACATAATTACAAAACAAGATATATATCCAATGTGGAATGAAAAAATTGCAAAAGCATTACACAGCTATATACAACTAAATAGCTGAAGGAAGACATTCAGATACTTAAATATTTAACTTACAAATTAAAAAATAAAATTAATAGAATAGAATAGAATTGTATTTGTTTGTTCATTGTTATATATTGTCATATATAAAAAACGAAACTAAAAACTAGATATCAAATAAGAATAAAGTACAATTATATATATAATAACATAATAATTATGGCAATTATACAAAAATAAATTAAATATTTAATTGTTAATTATACTTAACAAAATCAGCAACACTATAAAAGGCGTTTTGGTATAAATATAACTTGAACTTTTGTTTAAACCTAATTTGAGAAAGCATTGTCATTGAATGATGTAGTTTATTGTATAAGTTTATTCCTGAATTGTTGGGAGATTTATCAAAGTATACATGTTTGTGTTTAATTTGAATAATTTTTTTGTTGTTTTGAGTTTCATAATCATGTATGTCACTATATTTGGTAAAGTTAGTCTTATTGCTATAAAATGTAACACAATATTCTTTAAATATATATGCACGGTAAAGTTAATATTTTATGTTCAATAAATTTAGATTTACAAAATTCAGTATAATTTAAGTAAAACGTTAAACGCAGTATGCATTTTTGTGTTACAAATAGCCTATTAGAGTCAGTTGATAATCCCCATAATGTAATATTATTAACATAAATACGAGTTTTCAAGGAAAGAAAATATTCTATTACAATTTATTTTTTCAATAGTCTTAGAGAAGATACTTAACAAGCAAATTGGTCTATAGTTCGTTATATCCATAACATATCCCCTCTTAAATACTGGAATTATTTGTCCAACCTTTAGTAGTGCAGGATATTCATACATAATAGTAGCAAAGCATGTTTGTCTTCCATTTCAGCCACTAATTTATATAAAAGTTTATTTTCACTGATAAGATTTTCGTTGTGTTTAATTTTGTCAATTATTAATGGTGAACTACCTTTTTTCTCATCCACATCAATCACTGTCTCGCTCGATGAGTTCAAGTTGTCCACCTTTAAAATGTCTTCTTCTTTTTTATAAAACCTGAAGAAGAATAATATGGAAATGGAACAGATGCCCAATATTCTTGAGGTGAAGACAATCTACACCCTTTTATTTGAAATATGTATGAATTTATTTATATATTTTTGTGTATGTATATGCATAATAAAATAATGCAATTGAGTAGATAAGTAAAGAACTACTAAATAATAAATATTTTAGTTGACATTTTAAATATACGAAATATTGCTGTCAAATAATGAAAAATGTTAATTTACATCAAAAATTTTTTCGTATAAAAAATATGATAAAAGAATCAAAATAACGAAGATTTTATTCTAAAGGAAATATTAACTTTTTAATTTATCATGATATCAATTTATTAATTATGTAACCTGTTGTTTGAAAACAAAGTTTATATTCAAAACTGTACGGATGAGATTTAAAAAATTAAAACACGTGTCTACAGATTTTTTAAACGTTTGAATTTTACAATATTTAATGTTATATTTCCAAAGTGCGATTAAAACACTAAACTTAAATAAGTAATAAGCCTGGTCTTGAAATTTTAACAAAATAAATTAAATGTGTTATTAATTTGCCGATGCAGTATTCTTGAAAATTTAAAATGTATTATTAAGCAAAATAAATATACCCGAGCATTACGTTAAAATTAATAGCTAACTGTTTAAATAATTTTCTGTCTTACTAGATGCTGACAGTACAATTTGCTTAGTAGTTATAATGTGATTTAAAAAGTTTTCAAATTAAATAAGTTTTCGTGAAAATTTCATTGCATCCTAAGTGAATTACAATTGCAGCTCTGTATGGAGAACTAATAGTAATATAGAAATTATTTTGTAATTAATGTCATAATTTACAAAATAATATAACTGTTTTTATTAAACTTATTTTACGATCGAACAATTTCTTAACTAAAGAATCTAATGTATATTACGTGTAACGAAAAATTAATTTTTAAATTGATCCATTCTTGTGTGGGCCTTTACTTAGAAGCATAGCTTCACTGATAAGCTGTGATATAGAATAACATGTGTCTGGAGATTGTTTTGCGTAATAATTTCGTTACAAAATACATTACTTGATATTTAATGTGATTTAAGTCAAGTGACGGCTGCTAATAGTTATGTAATTCAATTTCTGGCGGTGCTTTAGCATGAGGAGTAGTTGTTCCACATTGATGGAAAAAATGCTTCCGAGAGAAGACAACGATATCTCAAATAGGAGTATGAAGGTAATAATTGGACCTGAAGACGATAGAACCAAACTTGATAAATAAGTGTAGCGATCACCCTCAGAGAGGCAAAGATTAGATTTTTAATCGTAAATTTAGGACGAACGAATCGTGTGTTAATAGAAGGAAAAACAATCAAAGTAGTCACAGCTAGAACTATACCGTGCAACAGACCTAAGTAAGCCATTAAATAAATAAATAAAATAAACTTTTATATTAAATTAAATTCCCAATGTGTCTTTCTTTCTTTTTCACACATGTAAAACTAAGCGTATTTTTAGAAACATATGAGTTTTCAATGATAATTTAGTGACCTCTTTGAATTCATGCAATCATATTCATTTTTTCTTGGATGCTATATTTTTCATGTTAGTATAATATAATGTTACATCATCACCTGCTGCTATGTATATTTTATTTTGTTGAGTACAAATTTAAATTTAATCCTTTAATTAGGTCAATAAACTATGATCTAACCTACTCATGACCTGAATTAACTTCTCGTGTTCCCGACTTACGTCAAGAAACCATTACTTAAAGTAGCGTACTCCTTGCCTAAATTAACGTATTAGGGTAGGTCAAAAACACGCTAGGCCAATATATAGTATGATAAATTGAGTATTTCTAGGCGAATTCTTCAAAAGGATCTGGGTAGTAAAGCTGCCTAACAGATTTTACTATTGTTTCTCAAGAGCTGTAATTCCTACATTGTGTAGACTTTGCGTATCTGAAAGGTTAAATCATAATTTTGTTTTCGTATACACAACCTGCTAATAATGTCTAGCAGCTTTATTTATTTACTTGTATTAGTCTATACATTTTCATGTATAGTGATTTTTACACAATCAGTAAGGATTATGGGGCATTTTAAAACGTCTTCCAATACACATATTTAAGAGTTAAGAAAGTCTATAAAATTATAAGTGAAAAACACGAATATATAAATGCGAAATAATAAAATAACAACCCAAAACTTGATTTTTCTATTTATTCGAATTGAATAGAGCTATTAAAATTCGAGCAGAGCTTTTATTTTCAAACTCAAACAATAACAGCCTCGAAAATTAATAGTCCCTTTTCCAGATTGACGTCCTTTAAATAAACCAAAATGTAATTTCATTCGAAAGTGTTCACCCTAATTACTGTTAAGCTGTTTTTTCTAGACCGTTTTTATCTGAATAAAGTGAGTTTTTGCGGTAATGTATCGCCGTCCCAACCCTACGGTTATCCCCGTCTGCCCTTCTCCCCCGTCATGCGAATTTTTCATAGCCGCGGGCCGCGACTCTTCTTGATGGGTTTTTTTCATCGCTAATGGATTTTTTACATCTGCTTTTTCTGTTTATATTTATTATGTCAATTAACATAATAATCGACTGAGAAACAAGACTTGTATCAATTGTTTAGAAAGTATACGGATTGGAAAAAAGCGCTCAATATTTGCAGTGGAGAGAGAATTAATAAAAGGCTGCTGTCGTCGGAGGAAATAAGCGAGCGCCGGAAAATCTTATGATTATTGACACGAAACGCCGAAACGAATTTTCATTTTCTCGTTTCGTAAATATTTGCATTTTCCGGACGATATTACCGAGCTGAGGGACATATCATAGAGACAACACTAACATCTTTCGACAATTTTATAAGAGAATGGGAATATACGAGGAAATTTATTTTGAATTATATATTATTTTATTTTTACTTCAACAAACAGCACTTTTACATTTAAATCTTACAAAGGATGGCGAATGGAACATATTCAAAGTAATAGAGGCTTGATGCAAAAAATATGATTGAAAAATCTAGTGAGTGTTAATAAATAATGCTATGTTATGGAATATATGTAGAAAAAGTAATAAAACAAATTCAAAAGTATGTTTTGATTAGTTGTATGTAACATTAAATATTGTCGTTCTCCAAAATCAGTTCTCAAGTACGGAGAGAGTTTAATTTTTTTTGTAGTTACGTTTAGGTGATTATAGGAGTAGCGTTTATGCTAGAATTAAAAGCTTAATGGAAATCTTCTTACATGTAAAGCCTCCCCTATGATATTACTGTCTAGGGTGTGCATGCATGTGTATGTGTGTGCACCCTCGAGGCCCGTACAGGCCCCCTCTAATCGCCTTACCAGAGATTTATACTTTTGGGTCCAGTTTCTCGAGTGGAAACACTCTTTAATCCTCTTTTCACTAAACACGCCTGAAAATCCCATCCTCGAAAAACTTACCCTACGTGTGTTCACTTGTAAATAATTGCATTTAAGTAACAAGTGTGTCCACTCCAAAATAATTCCATGGCTGCATTTGTTTAGATTAAAACAGAACGTAACTAGAGCTTAATTTCTTCGTATTATGATAAAAATTCAGTTCTATTGTTAAAATATGAATATTTTTTTATAATTCACTCTAAACAAATCGAAATGATAAAATATCTAGTGTCAGCATAATCTCATTATTTATTTTTTAATATTGTATTTACTCTAGATTAAATAAGAATTTCTATAATGAAAATATCTAGTATTTTGTTTGAACGTATACAAAACATTATTGTAAAGTTATTCGAGCTATTTAGAACCCAGTATTTATATTGATATATGGCGCGTTAAAATAATTTATTTAAGAGTTGTCATATAAAATTATTAATGTAGGGATCAGGAAGAGAGGTTAAATCTAAAAAAGTTTTCGAAGACACAAACCAGTTCAAAAGTAAATACATTCAGAGGACTCAATAAATATTACAGAACCAATATTACAACTTTCTTTAAATCAAATCGGAAATTCCACAGTGGAAAATAAAATCGAGACGTTTCCACAAAAGCCAGATAACCATAAAAACCAGTCTAATGAGATAAAAAAGAAAAAAAATTAACTAAACAATCACAAACCAAGTAAACCAGGCACTTCTTTAAATCACATCCGCAAATAAATTTAATGAAATAATTAACATATGCAAATTAAATTTTCAAAAATAATAAATATTTAACATTGAAAAGGATCATAATAAAAGTGGTGGATAAAAGAGTTGGATATTGGAGAGCCTAAATGGAGCCGAGAAAGGAAACTAACCTGTGAAAAATTGAATTTTAGGTCGGAAACAATAGGAACCATTCGAGAAAGATACTTTTCGGGCTTTAGATTACTGGCCGAAAGGTACTTATGTTGACAAGTACTATTTTCCAAAGAAGTAATTACCTCAAGAAGAACATTTTCAATCAACTGCTAAAGTCGCATAATATTATGTTAATCTTTCCAAAATTAATCTAAAAATTCTAAATGACATCATTGACGCTGCCAGCTAAATAAATTTGTTAAGTGATAAGACATTAAGAGGCTGAAAATGCATATTCATTTGCTTAATAAGATTATGAATAACTTAATAAGATTATGAATAATTCAAAATTCTAAATTCTGATTTTTCAATACTTTTGGTAAGAGTAAAATGGGTACAAATTGCACATTAAGTATTATGACTCTTGCGTAACATCTACATACAAGTTATATTACAGAAATAATGTTAAGATAAATACCTAAAAATTCGCTAATTGCCAATAAAAACAGTGAGCTAACAAGCAGATAACTGAGAAATGTAAAACATACTGTTAATAGATGACAAAAATGTTAAATAGATGTACGTAATGTACAGACCAAAGACATACTGTATTTTAGAGTCACCGTGCGGAAGAGAGAACCGATGAAAATGTGAATCTATGTGAAGAAGCATTTTAACAAGTAAGGTGTTGATGGAAGAACAGAAAGAACTTCGAGTTTCGCGCTACCAAGGATTGTTGGATTTGATTCGTAACGAGCCGCACTTTCTTCATCGTAGTACCCGGAGAAGAATCCAGGATTGAAAAGGCAGCGCAGAGAGTGTCACACAAAATCACCTTCCCCAATCCAAGAAAGCGCGAATGGGCAAGTCTCGCATCGTTCTGATTGAAGTCCGTTGAATCGTCCATTTTGAGTTTGTAGCGCAGGGAGAAACTGTCAACTCAGACTGCAGGTTGCTCAAGAGATTGACATCAAAGGCGCCACCATAACAATGCCCCCAGCCAAACATCCTTCATCGTTAGCAATTTCCTGGCCCGGAATAACACCCCGGTGGCCCCAACCTCCTTATAGGTTCGACTTGGCTCCGTGCTACATGTTTTGTTTCTCCGACTGAAGAGAGAGATCAAAGAAACACTTTGGGAGTCCGTGAAAAATATCCAAAAGGTTGTTACAATATTTTCAAGAAACATTCCCGTTGAGAATTTTCAGGGTGCCTTTTAGGCTTGGCAGATACGTTTCGGTGTATTGATGCTGGGGAATTTTAAGCATTTGTATCGAAACCATCAGTATAATATCCACAGAAAATTTCGGTTACTTTAATAATAGCCCCTGTATGCATATAATTAATATAAAGTTATAAACTCATATGTAAAATCGATAAAGTTGTTATGATTGTTATAATTAAAGAACTAAAGTTATGATTTTTATAATAGGTTCATAAATATAAAAATAAGACAATATATGATTTTATTATTTCATAAAGTAATAGATGAGGCTAAAGAAGTGAAGAAAGAAGAAGTAAAATTAAGAGCACTTAATATAGAAGTCTACTATGTTATAGAAGAAAAAATACGGAAAATAAACTTTAGGGAAATTTATTATACCATCTAACTAGAAGCAACCCAAGAAAACTTATTTGTAAATGACCTAAATGCAAATATAAAATTTATACGTATTCTATAAAGTTATACATGTGTTGCGTTGTTGTTTTTTACTTTCCCTATATACGAAGTATATATAGGGGAAGTATTGTGATCGTGATTTTTTTTGAAATTTTTTTTTTGCGTAAATATCCGTTTTGAGGTCCCCTGAGTCCATTAAACTAATTTCTGGAAAAAAAAAAATTGTGTCTGTGTGTGTGTCTGTCTGTCTATCTGTCTGTTTGTTCGTGGGTACTGTATCTCAAAAACGACTGATCCGATTGAGATGAAACTTTAAACGTAAGGTTTTATCGTTAAAAACTGGAACTGAAATGCTTTTGGTAAACATTCATAAACCGGAAGTGGGTGTTTACTCGTTTTTGGTTTTTTTCCGATATTTTTTTTAATATGAAAAATATTACAAAACTTTTCAAATAAAAGTTAAAGTGAATGAGAAACTGAATAAATTTTGTTAAAATATATTTTTCATCAAATTCTTAACATTCGAGAAAAAAGAAATAAAAATTGAAATTTTTGACATTTTTGCCAATTGCTAATAAACTATTGATGCAACGTGAAAGTTATATAACAAATAATTGTAGAGAATTCAAAATTGAATAAATTATTAAGAATAACCTTTTTGCATAAACCGCATAGTTTTCGAGTAAAATATAGGGAAAGTACTATGATGGCCACATCACCATTTTTGACAGATACAACGGTGGTGCATCCAAAGCCGTCCACAGCATCGCTATAGGTGACGAGTCGTGGATTTATGCGCATGAGCCATATAGCATAAGTTTGGGCGTTTCAATATGAAGCAAAGCCAACAAAAGTTGTTCGTTTGTTCGTTTTTCACACCAAAACCGGTTATGTGCTATCTGTGGCTCTCTAAAAATGGAACATTGTTAATTCAGCGTGGTTTAAGACCATTTTTGTGTGTTTGTTTTTGGTATATTGAGAGAAATCAACCTTAAACGACGAATCATTTTGAATCACGACACACACAAGATCGAATTAATGGGTCATCTGCCTTACAGCACCAAATGATTTTTTCCTTTTCCCAGTAATTAAAGATAAACTGCGTGAACAGGCTTGAGGCTTTCAAAACGCATGTTTTAGAGCCTGAACAAAGTGTTTAAAGGATGGTTCAATCGTACGCAAAAGCGTATTAATATTAGGCGATTATTTTGAAAAACAATAAAAATATTTTTAATAAAATTTATTTGTTTATTCTTGCTATTCGCAATACATAAATATCAACCCTAGTATAGAGGTCGTGTTGGTATCCAAAAGATAACTAAACGGTTTTAAAGATGAAAACATTGGCAATCGTATGGACAATACCAGTTTAGATGTTCTAACACAACCCAGGATCTCATCAAGCCTAGTTAACAAATTTGCTAGATCTGAAGGAGGCTTTCCTAATCTACAGGAATGCTCTGAGTAAGCATCCATGGATAATTAAAATAGACTTGTGCATTTATTCAAAAACTATCTTTTAATTAGACGTGACGTTTACAGCAATTAAACAAAAAGAAAAATCTATTTCTGCTTACTCAAAAAAAAGACAGAAACCAGATGGTAAAATCGCATAATATTATGTCAATCTTTCCAAAATAAATCTAGAAACTCTAACTGACATCTTGGCTTGATGCCTAATAATAGCTAAAGATAATAGCTAAAGATACAGAGGGTACAATGAGGAATAGGAGTTGGCGGAGGTCCTATATTACTTTCGGGCTTAACAACAACGAGGATGTTCAGGACGGGGAAGTTAAGGACAAGATTTTTCTTCCTGGTAAGCTTATTTAAAGTCTGGTTTTCAATACTTTTTAATAAGAAGAGTAAACTGAGCACATTTTGCGGATCAAGTATGACGATGTAGTCTATATATCTATATAAAAGCTATGTTATAGAAATAATGTTAAGATTAATACCTAAGCAAGTGCTAATTGCCAATTGTAAAAGAGATGTTTGACAGTCTAAAGGCAGACAGTTAACAAAAATATAACAGACAAATCTAAAACATACTGTTTTGTCTGTGGCCTGTACATTACATACGTGTATTCATCATATTTGTCATCTGTATATGATAAATAGATGTACTAATGTACAGATCACACACAGCATTACAAGTTCAAAGTGCAAGAGAAGGCACAAGGCGTTTAATGAGGGCCAAAAGGAGATCGCCGGTGAAGGCCGTCCTGGACGCTTAACAACGGCCAAAACCGATGAAGCCGCTCTTTCTTAACCCAAAATTAAAAAGACAGTGCAGCGGATATCACACAAAATTACCTCACCCTCTCCAAAAAAGCGTGAATGAGCTTGTTTGAAGTCAGAGGAATCGTCCATTTTGAGTTTATATTGCAGGGTAGCTCAAGAGATTGCAGCGCTGGGTCATGCCTGATGGCTGACCTCAAAGACTCTGTCAGGTTCCATCATGACAATGCCCCCAGCCATACAACCTTCATCATTAGCAATTTCATGGCCCGGAGGGTGGTCCCACAGCCCCCCGTGTCGATTTGGCTCCGTGCGACATGTTTTGTTTCCCCAATTGAAGAGAGAACTGTAAGGAACACATTGGGAGTCCGTTGAAAATATTTAAAAGCATGTTATAAAGTTCCTAAGATACATTCACGTAGAAAATTTTTAGGATGCCTTCCAAGCATGGCAGATACGTTTCTGCAAGTATATTGATGCTTGTGTAGAGTATTTTAAAGAATTTTAAGCATTTGGTGTGGTATTTATTTCAAAAGATGTGCATTACTTTTATAATTGACCTTGTATCCATGCAATGAATATAAACTCATATTTAAAATCGATAAAGTGGGCATGGTACTTATAATTAAAGTACTAATGTTATGATCTCTATGGTTGGTTACTAAATAAAAAAATAAGACAATGTATGATTTTATTATTTCATAAAGTAATAGGTGAGGCCACATAAGTACTTTTTTATATAATAAAATGAGGAGCACTTAATACAGAAGTCTATACTATGTTATATAAACCGAAAAAATACGGAACATTTATAAAATAACCTTTTAGAAAGTTTATTATACCATCTATTTAGAAGCATCTCAAGAAAACTTATTTGTAAATGACCTAAATGCAAATATAAAATATATGTCTATTCTATAAATTTAAAAATTTGTTGCGCAGGAGCAAGTGTTTACTTTTGCATGTTCAGGGTAGTATTACCTTGACGTACTTTTGCCAGGTAAATCAAATAACGGTCAAAATTTAAATATAAATTATATTTTATGCAAAACCATGGAGACCCTTGTAGTAAGGTAGTATCGGACTCTTACCGATTAAAAACTCTTCTCCGAGATCTATCATTGACTGATTAGTTTAATACCAGTGGCTTTTTCTAGTCAGGAAGAAATCGCAAAGTTCATTTGTCCGTCCGTTTAAAAACCTCTGAAATGGGAGCTGCACCAATTTCTGAATTGCGATGTCTCGATATGTATTAATCTGCTTAAATGCTGTGAAAACGGCGAATATAGTAAAAACTTGTATGAAACTGAAGTCTTCTAAACAATGGCAGACTTGTTGGTACAAGGAAAAATGCATTTTAATTAATTTGAGCAGTATAGACTTGAATCATTACAATATAAGTATATTAGCTTAAGAATTACAATAAGATATAAATTTATTAGAATTACTACATGAAAAAGCAAACTAGAGTAGTTTGGAGTCTAATAGAACAAATAAAATTAGCTGAAGCTCAATCAACAGCGAATGAAATAAATCAAGAGAAAATTTGAAATGAACCAACAAATTAAGAAAGTGAATGCTTTTTGCGCTACACTCTTTATGGAAACAGATATTAATATTATGGGAAGAGTAACACTTGTTTTGTTCCATAATGTTTTTATTTTCAGTTGCCGAAACACGTATCCGGCAACTACAAAGAACAACATTATAGAACAAAACAAATGTTACTCTTCACCTAATATCAACAAATTAACGATTTAGCGGAAAAGAGATTTATTCTTACAATGTTGTTAATGGATCCCTTGTGCAACAAGGATTAAGGAAGTCGCAACTTTTATTCACAGTAAAGAGTTTTGAAGAAAATTATGAGGACAAAGATGATATTTTAAGACAATATCAACAGTTATTAGGTAGGATCTATTGATTTATCTGAATCTCAATGTTTTAGTTGAAGCTCTAATGTTGGAACTATCTTTCATTCTTAGAAAAATGATCATAAAATGTAGTTATATAGCTGAATGTGACTAATGAAAATGGCAAGACGCTGGCATAAAAGTATATGTGATGCCTTGAATATGTATAGGAAGCAAAAAAAAATAGCACTCGTGCAAAAAGTTCTTAAATCCTCAGTACCTTCATATACTTTTGAAAAACCAATTGCTTGACCAATAGGAACAACACAAATAAATGTGTTATTTGCATAGATAACAGGTATGATAATAGGTGTAATAAACTTTTCTTGTGATTACTTTTGCTTCTGCTCCTCAACTTATTCACTCACAATCGTCGAGTGTTCGATGTACAGATCATTTAGCGCAAGTTTAGCATTGAATTGTCTTTAAATTCCATGTTTTTTTTAAAACTTTAATTATTTTAATTAGTACTTGACTGTTTTATATCGTATGTGCCATAATTATTGAAGGGCACATTTGTACGCAAAACTATTTTTACAGTGTGTTAAGTTCCCTTTTATTTTCGTGCAGTTTCTTTTAATTTTTGTGTACTTGTGTGACACATTACTTTGAAATTCATTTCATTATAATTCCAAAAATACATTAGACTTTAAATAATTAGAATTAATACTAAACCTGTAAATCAATATTTAATTTACATCTTAGACTTTGTCTATGACTAAATTAGACACAATATCTTATTTATATATATTTGTATCCTATCTGCTGATGCATTTAAAGTATTTTGATTTCTTAAACTCCATTATATATATTTAACTTCATTAGATTGATGAAAAATGGAAAACATACATGGAGTTCTTTTCTGTCCACTGTTTTATTTCATAATTTGTTCATTTGCTACAGCCTACATTTTTTATTTTCATAAATTTATGCTACCCTTTTTTTAGTTTTATCCTTACTTTTTCGGTAATATAATGCTCATAAATGACATAAGATTATTTATGATACTTATAAAAATCTAGTGTAAGATAGAAAAATAACTGAAACTAATTGGTCATTTAGATTTTACAATATTTTAGAAACACTTCTATTTATAGCTTCATCCATACGATTTTTATCAACAACGCTGAAACGATTTTCATGCATGACTTATAAATCGATGAAGAGATGCACATACAAGACATCCAATTTCAGTGACGTTTTCTTATATTCGACACACTGTTATATGGTTGCTATACAAATCTGGTTATAAAATAGTTATTACAGTGATAGTGTTATATGCACGCTGGATTGACTGTAAATTTTATATTTTGACATAAATCGATAAATTATTATTAAAAATAACTACATAATTTTAATTAAATATTAAAAGAAACCAATATTTCGAAGCCTTTATTAAAATATTATAATCGTATTATTCATTAATATTAAAACAATGAGTTCTTATATAGAATTAATTCATAAAATTATATATAAACTCCTTAAAAACGGATTTAATATAAAATAATAATTTTACAATTAATATAGTCTCTTATATATTTAAAAATAAAGAAATAATAAAATTAAATCACTGATTATTTTATATATTTTATTATGAAAATAGTAAGAAATGTAATTCCAACTTACATTAACCCGGCGCCTTCGCCATTTCAAAAATAGTCCCTTAATTAGATTAACCTTCAACAAAGCAAAACAATCAATCGTTGCAGTCAATAATTCCATATTTCATTGTTGAATTTTAACTTATTATTATTAAATTCCATTTCGTTTTCCTGGAAGTATTGTATTGTAGAATTATAGGGGGTAATAAGAGTGAATGTCTGGTGTGCGGTTAAACGCCGTATTTCAATCCCCCTTTTGTGTCGCCCGAGCCCTTTGCATAGAATTCTGATGTTGGCTGCAGATTACAAACCGGAGGCATAATGGGATGCACTTCCCCGCATTTTCGGGGGGCCCTTTTGTTGTCACGGGGCGTAATCCCCCGTAATACCGCAACGTGATTTATTGAAGGGCGTCCGAGTAGAAAATAACTTCGTATTACGTTAAATACATTTTTTTTTCTTTCGTTCCTTCGTTCATTCGTTATTTTTAATTTTCTGTCATTGCTCAGTCATTTTTAATTTTCACTTGCAGATATTTGAAAAATAAACGTTTGTATCTGAAAATAATTACCCTCAAATAATTTATGGTTCATTCATTTATAAAATATTGATAAAAATGATCAACATAAAAAAATAAAACCTGTATTTGTTATCATTTATCACTTGGCGAAACATTATGTTAATAATAAATAGTTGATTAAAAATTCACTTGATTCGTTTTACTTTATTATAATAATATGTATAGTCCATCCGTTGGATGTTCCGTCCTACGTCACAAAATATCGCTTCGATAAACGACGCAGAAACATTCAGTCTGATAAAGTAAACCAAATGCGTTAGAAAAAGAACGCACTGTAAAACTTTCGTCGTTTTTTGAAGCGATCGTTTGTGACGTACAAATTAAATTTTTAAATAACTACCTATTATCAAAAAATAACTACTCATTTATTATATACTACAATAATTATTTTAGCTTAACAAATAATAATATTATAATCTATTTTCGTTGTTATTGACTAAAAGTTAGACAAAACTTATTCAATTAGGAGGCAAAAACATAAATAAGGCAAAGTATTCACTTGACGTATTAATTACGTATTTATTAGTTCAATAAGATTTTTTCGTTCCAATCATAAACCTAGAGTTCCATGAAGGATTAATTTATAAACTCGAAATTAATAATGAATACAATATAATCCAAATATACATCTAGTAAATTAAAATAAATTTGTGAAGAAAGTGTTAGTGTTTTCAATACAATTTTTGCCGGAAAAAAGCATTAATACTTTTTACGCAAGTAACTTTTACTTCGCAAGAAGTACTCAAAATTTATATCTAGTAAAATAAAAAATAATTGTGAAGAAAGTGTTAGTGATTTTATTCCAAACAATTTATTCATTAAAAAAAATTAAAATCAAAAAGTAATATCAAATATTACGTCTATTAAATCGTAGTTACAATTACCGTTTATATTTTCATCCTGATTAATAACCTAAGTATCAACTCTTTTTTTATATATAGTGGAATATAGCACGAGTAATTCTCGTTTCTAATTAAATTCCTATCGCCTTTATAACTCGATATCCACTCGATAATGTAATATCCGTATTGATGGAATGTTGAAGGTGGGTTTAATTAAAACTAGTACTGAATTACAATTTTCGGACCAAGGAAAAAGACTTTCGTATTCACCCCTGCATTTTTACATTTTTTCACGTACATTTCGTGTGCTGCATATGAGAAACTGCAATAGCGTGTGGAATGTTTTGTTTTGTATCTGATTACAGTAATGTGGTCGTGTTTCTAGACATGAAGAATTGTTTAAGATTAGGTAAGAAATGCAGCCAACAATTTTTCACTTTTGTCATGTAGACAAGTAATTCATTTTGAAGGAAATTTTTATGCATGATTTAAAAATAATCTAAAGATAATTTCTGTGAATTAATAATTATTAACTAAGTAAATCTTCTTAGGCGATCATCTTATCCAGTCTACTTCAGTAGAATTTGCATTGCAAGGTCCACCTATTGAACATTTTTTAGTAGACAATCAAGAAAATAGTTACGTTATTTAAGGGTACAATGAAAATGTGGCTAAATAAGAAGTATTAAAACCCAAGCTAAAGTTAGGTACACCTGTCATTGCTTTTATTTATTATTTAAATTGGTTAAAAAAGCATCCATACTACGAAATAAGGCATTTATGGGGATACTGAAACATATCAGGAATTTTAAAGAAAACAATAGCATTCAAAAGTTTACCAACATCAATCAACTGATCAATTGTGATTAAATAAAAATATACATTTGCTGATGTAGAATAATGCACTAGTACATATTAGTGGTTGTGAATAAGAAGATAATTAAATCGAAAATAGACGTTTGCAGAGCTATCGATAGACACTCCATAATTATGCTTATAAAACTTAATTTGATTAGCATAATCTGATACATAATCTGGCTACTCCTTTGATGTTTCAGTTTCTGATTACAGACAAAAAATGGCCCACAGGTAGTGGCAGAGCGGTTAAAATTCATTCTTCAAAACCTAGCTCTCAAAGTTAAATACAAACTGCGTAAATTACTCAGTAATCGCGAAAACGCATAATTGAATATTTTAATTCTGTTTACAAGTATTTTCGGATTCTCAAGCGATAACAAATCCACAATCAAGTAATTCATGAGAATTTTAGAAAATATTGTACATAATATCGTAATAGAGGAAAATAGTGAAATCTTAATCGGTGGTGATTTCAATATTGATATGCAAAAAAGTGATGAATATAAGGCGTCCATTTTTAAAAATCTAATGCAAAGCTATAACCTAAAAATAACTATCCAAGCACCAACTAGAATTAACAAAACAAGCAAAACATGCATTGATAACATAATAAAAAATATCAAGTACATGGAGACGGATGTAATTAACACTCATATATCTGATCATACGGGCCAACTAATAAAGTTCAGTTGCACGGTAGAAAAAATAAAAAATAAATCAATAAAAACCATAATAGTAAATCAAAAAACTCTTACTAAATTTAGCTCGGAACTACGTTTGCTAAATTGGAATGATCTTCTGGAAAATCACAAAACGTCGGAAGATTATTTCACTCAATTCCACAAAATTTTCTTAACTGTATTTAATAAATGTTGCCCAACAAAAACAAAAATTATCAATTAGTTTAAACCAAAAACACCCTGGTATACAGATAGTTTAAAGGCGTTAAACAATAAAGTTCACTTTTATTACCAACTCTATCAGCATACTAAGAGCGATTGTGTGCTCAATACATATAAGACACTCAAGAAACAATTTAAAACAGCATTGCAACAGGAAAAGCTAAATTACAATACACAAAAAATGCAAAAATCTAACAATAAATGTGAAGAATTATGAAACATTTTAAAAAAGAGGATGCAAACAGAAAAGAGCATAAATAAAAATGAATTAAACTGTATAACTGACTGAGAGTTGAATATATTAACAGCGTATTTTATATAAATTTAATTTATTATTAATTCCTGTATCTCATTCTCTGTTTTATTGTGTAAACCTTTCCGTGGTCTACTTACCCCTGTTTGTCTATAATAAGTCGTTGCGATCGACCGTGCAACGTGAAAATCAGTGTTTTTGTTTTTTTTTTTCCTTATTTATTGAAATATCCTGCAATATAATATGCCAGACTATAAATGTGTAGGCTTGTGTGGAAATTCAGTAGCAAGTAAAATAACATGTGTTAAATGCAATAAGTATTGTCATCCTGGATGGAGAAAAAATCACCCCTGCGTTGCTGACATTGTATATACTGGTAATGATGCAATTATAAATGATCTCTGTGAATGTGTAGTAGAGATGCAGCAATCTATAATGGTTTTAACACAAAAATGTGACAGCTTATCAACAGAAAACAATGAATTAAAAATTCTAATATCTGATATGACGAATATTAAGAATGAAAACGCCAAATTACGTAGCAATTATGAAAACATAAATACAAAGATTAATAATATTGAACAAACTTTTTGTAAAATTAATGGCTCCACAAATTTCGGTGTGATAAATGAAATTGAAGACCGCAGACGTCGAGAGTGCAACGTAATTATGTATAATTTACCAGAAGTTCCCATAGATTCTAATATTAATAATATCAGCAGTAATAATAATAACGATCTTGTTAAAATTGATTCAATGTTAAAAAAAATATTGATGACTCGATATGTGTTAAAAAAATGTTTCCGATTAGGTAAAAAGGGTACTAATACGCGCCCTCTTAAAATAATTCGAGCACAAACATCTATGGTGCACACAATAATGAAAAATAGGAATAAACTTGATAGAAATATTAAAGTTGGATTTGATAAGACTCTACTTCAACGGGAAGAATATAATAAAGTATTCACTGAACTTAAAAGGCGTGAATCTTTAGGTGAAAGTGATCTTATAATCAAGTATCTAAACAATACCCCAAAGATAATTAAAAAACGATCCAATGAAACAAAAAACTAAATTGTACCCAATACTGCAAAGAAACTACCTATTTAAATTGTGTTTATCAGAATGTACGAGGTTTAAATGGAAAAATAGTAGAATTTTACAATAATGTCTTATTGTATTGGCTACACAAAAATGTTAACAATGGTGAACTATTTCCTAATACATATAACGTGTACAGAACTGACCGACAGTTTGGTAGGGGTGGCGGCATATTAGTGGCTATAAATAATAAATACATCTCTGAAGAATTAACATTTAATCTGTTTGATTGTGATGGAATAGAATCTGTAGCTGCTAAAATAAAGTTCAATCACATGACTTATATAATTGTATGTGTTTATATAAAACCTGCGATAAGAGCGGAGACGTACAACGTATTCTTTGAACAAATCGAACAACACTTTGTCAATCAGAAGGTAATAATTGTAAGTGATTTCAATATACCAGGTTATATAATGAACACATCATCAGACCATTTGAATGCTTTAAAAACATATTTAGATATTAACAGTTCAACTCAACATAATAATACACTGAACTCAAATGAAAGAATATTGGACTTTGTTATTTCCTCAGATATCTACAATGTTGAAAGATGTTTATTTCCTCTCGTTAAGGAAGACAGTCACCATTCTACGTTAACATTTAATATTTATAATTACTGTAAAGTTGAACCATCTAAGTTTATAAGTAATGGTACAAGGTACAATTTTCGAAAGGCAAATTTTTTAGCTCTCTATAGAGACATATCAGACATTAATTGGTCTAGTTTGTACAAAAGTACTGATGTTAATGAAGCCTGTGATATTATTTATCAAAACATACACGTTCTATTTGACCGACCTGTACCAAAAAGTAAACAAAGCGCATATTCATATAAGTGTCCTCCATGGATTAATAAAGACATTCGAGAACAACTTAGTTTAAAACATAAGTTTAGGAAATTATATTTTAAATATCATTTATCTCATCATAAAAGAAAATATGATGAATTAAGGAGATCCTGCAAATACTCTATTTCTACTGCACACAAAGATTATATCAAGCATACTGAGGAACGAATTGGACAAGAACCGAACCTGTTATTTAATTACATTAATAACAAAAACAACTCAACGCGAATACCAGGAGACATGACTTATCAAGGAGCCGATTTGAGTGAATTGTGTAATTTAACTCACTAAAGGCTTTGACAAGCTTGATCACAATTTACTAATAAGTCGCCTTTACGAATTTGGAATAAATCAAAATATTATTGATACCTTAATATCGTATTTAAGTAGCCGACAATTACTAGTCGAGATTAATGGTATACAATCAAAATGGTACAAGGCAACAAGTGGGGTGCCTCAAGGATCTAACTTGGGATCCCTACTGTTTCTTTTATATTTTGATAGTGTCAGTGAAAATCTAAAATGTCCAGTATTAATGTACGGTGACGATTTAAAAATTTATAATGTAATTGAATCTAATAATGACTGTGCAGAACTTCAAAAGGACATTAATACATTTAGTCAATGGTGTGTAAATAATAAATTATCATTAAATATATCTAAATGCAATGTACTGTCATCTTCTCGAAAGGTAAACACTATTTACAATAATTATACAATTGATAATGTCACTATTACTAGATGTACACATGTAAAAGACTTAGGCATAACTTTTGATAACACTCTAACATTTAATAATTATATTAATACGCTGGTTCAGGACTGTCGGAGATTTTGGAGATTTTTGATGCGTAACTGTAGATCATTTAAAAACATTCATGTTTTAAAAACTCTTTTTACGACATATATTTTAAGTAAGTTAACATATTGTTCAGTTATATGGTCTCCTATGTACGCAAAATATATTAGTTTGCTTGAAAGTATGTGAAATATAACGTCTATCGCTATGATATACAATATAATGAATTGCTAGTTGAATTTAATTTTCTATCGGTACACGGTAGACATATATATGTGTGCCACCTTTTTAAACTTATTCATTATAATATTGACAACCCCATGTTTTTAAATAAGTTTGTTCTAAAAGTACCCAGACTAACATCGCGAAATTGTAGAACTTTCAGTTATCCCATTCCTAATAATAATTATTGTTTAAATTTTCCAGTTTACCGAATATCAAGATTATATAATGAGTATCAGTATGTAGTAGATTTATTCCATGATTCGTATAAATGTTTTTGTAAAGATTTATTACTTGCTTTAAAATAACTGTAATCACTATTCTTGTATTGTGTTATTATCATTAGTAATAATGTTGTAGTTTCCTATCGCTTGAAACTATTTTACTTATGTTAGGTTAAAATTATTTGTATTTGTACAATTATTTGTATTGTATACTTTGTATATTAGCCCTATAATAGGACTTCCAGTCTGTTGGGTTTAATGAAATGAATAAATAAATAAATAAATAAATAAAAACAATATAAAAATTGAAAATCCAGAAGAAATAGTAAAAAAGATGAATATTTCAGTATATATCAGAGTTAATTTTCCTTTATCCTGCGACTGAACAAGAAATAATAAAAATAGTATATAATAGGAACACAAGTAACACTAATGATATAGATGACCTAACCACGACAATAGTCAAACAAGTAATAAAACACATTAGCAAACCACTAACGCATGCAATAACGGAGACTATATTTCCCTCGCCACTCAAAATGGGAAAATATTACCTAATTTTAAAAAAGGCGACCCAAAGCTAATAACAAATTACAGGCCAATATCAATATTGCCAGTTTTTTCAAAAAAATTTGAAAAAGTAATCTATAATACATTAATAGATTTTTTGTCGTGCAAAAATGTCCTCTGTGCCGAACAATTTGGTTTCCGGAAAGGAGTAACGACGATACATATACAATTTCATGAATTATATTCTTACTAACTTGGACAAAAACCTGTACGTGTTCTCGTTTTTTTTAGACTTAACAAAAGCATTCGAATGTGTGCCTCACGAACTTCTATTAAACAAACTACATACCTATGGAATAAGAGGAAATTGTCATAGTCTCCTTTCGTCTTATTTAACGAAAAGGAAACAAATAACAACCGCGTATATAAAGAATAGTTATCGACGATCAAACAAAGCCCAACAAACAGTAGGATTGCCCCAAGGGAGTATCTTAAGCCCTTTATTATTTTTACTGTTTATCAACGATATGCCACTTGCAATCAATACACACCTAACAATGTTTTCAGATGATACCACCATCAATATGACAGACCAAAATCTAAATCGATTGCTTTCAACCTGATGTAAAACTCTCAAATACATTAATTTTTGTAAAATTAAAAACTTATATTTGAATATATTATGTAAGCACATTGAATAAATAAAATACATACATACATACATACATACACCACCTACGATCAAATTAGGAAAACATGCTAAGAAGACTGCTTAGTTCTATTGCAAACTTTGTGTAGACTGAAAAATTATCTTGAACTTTTAGGCCAGTTTTTGTGTGGCCTACCCACTGATATGCTTTCAATTGTGGCTCAGTTTATTTCTATTAAACACAAACCTGTTACAGTTTTCAATTTTAAAAATTTGATAGTGTATGGCACGCTGACTTCATTTATAAAATAATTTAATATTTTAACAGACAACTTCTCAAAAATCGAAAGATCGACTGCCTCTCAATTACTTTGTTTGCTGATAGGAAAAATCTAAGACATTGTAATATTATAATTAGTATTCAACCACCTACAATTATTTCTTTAACTCACACTAGATTTTTTTTGCAAAATACTAAAATAGTAAAGAGAAGATAGAGTAGATTTTAATGTATATAATAGAAGCAGTGGCATAGTGACCCACATTGTAACATTTATTGATAATAATTCCAGATAAGACAAACAGAGATCTGATGCCATTTATATCAGGGTTTCAGGATAATGTTCATATTTCAATCGCTAAAGAGAAACGATAATGCTTAGTGTTGATGCAGTATAAAAAATTAAATAAAAAGTGAAAATGTGAATATAATAGTACAAGACATAAAAACCTAGGTTTGCACCCTTGAGAAATAATTTAATAGATTATTATTTTATTTAATTAGTAAGAGAAATATTATAATAAATAAAATGACCAACAAAATCGAAATTATATCAACCTAACTGATTTATTTCAAAATCGTAATCATAAAGATATTCCAAGATATATAGATTTTCAAAACTAATCACATGAAAACAACCTGAGAATATATCTAAACTTATACAGTTTGATAATTTAATCAATTTTTACTAATTTACCAATTTATTCAGTAACTATATTTATCTCTTTAACATTTATAGATTTGTTTAGTCTCGAGATTTGAAGATTTTTTTATGGCTTGTCCTTTTTCTATTTGAATTTTCTCTAAAGGCTCCAAAAGACCTTTCAAGTGATGCTTAGTCTGCACTACTAAACTACAGGACTGGTCACTGGGACCTAAGACCTGAATAAACACAAACATAGGATGGAAATTAAGAGAAGACCCCTATGCTTTAGGTGTCTGGAAGGAGAGGAAATTCCCGAAAACTGTGTATATACGAAGCATATAAACGACAACGCACGATGAAATCGTAAAGCCTCTTCTTCCTGTAGAACAGCTATAGAGCATCCCCTAGCAGAACTCCTAAACTTCGTAGAAGATAGAAGAGTACACATAGACAAATAAAAAAATATAAGACAGATTAATGGAACAAGATATGCAAAATCATTTCACAGCAACAAACAAATCTAAATATCGGAAGACATACAAAACATTTGTAAACATTCATGACCTGATAATAAAAGCTATAATTACAGAATATAAAACTATAACAGATGTTTTTAGAACTGTTTTGAAGACAATTTTACCATGATACATATGACAAAGCTATTAATTATTGGTATGATTCCTTTAAAAGCACTCTTATACCCGATACTCCCATCGATGATATTGCGATGCACACACGGTCTGCAGACCTTTGGCGACGCAACATTCTAAAGCAGAGCATCTTAATAACTACACTTTAGCCCGACGTCGCCACTTCAAGCCAGAAAACCATTGAATTTGGTTTGAGGCGGATTTTCTAAATTCACGTATATCAAATTCAGTTCGAAAATTTTATTGTGTAGCCGCTGCTTTGCCTTTAGAAGTAGCATTTTAAGTTAGAGACCTTTTAGTCTAACCACCACAACCTCTTCTTTATGAAACGTAAAGGCTTTCCATTGTGTGGATCACTACATTCTTTTAAATAAACTACACAAGTATGGCATTAGGGGAATATGTTATAACCTTATTAAATAATATTTACACAATCGTAGTACAGTACAACTCCGACAGATACAATACTCAATCAACTATTCTAAATACCACAGCAGGAATATTTTGCATATTTCTACTATTAGTATTTCAATTTTTCATTTCCTTACTGACAATTTTCTTAATTATATTTTGATATATTTGTAGACAATGTACTCATCTTTTATATGTTTAAGAAATAAACCTTATTTTAGTTATTATTACACAGATTAGTTTGTTCGATAAGAGAAGTTTACATCGGATGTGTTTCCGAAAGGTATTAGGAGGTCAAACACATTCACAACTTTTAGGATAACTCCAAAAATTGCTCAGCACAACACCGATTGAAAACAACCTTCTTCGAGATATTTGTCTCAGTCGATGTACAAAAAGTTTTAGTCTTATCAAAATTCACATCACTGCCCAATTTGGCTGAAATGGCAAACAGAAATTTAGAAAGTGCTATAATTTGATCAGTTCAACATTAAAATGTAATTCATTTACAAGCTCTTATGCATCAAATGTTAGAATACTTCAAAAATGAGGTTTCAGAATTAACACAAAATAAATTCAAAACTGCAACAGCAAATGCATTTAACCCTGTGAATGGGGAAACCAAAAAGCGAGGCTAGTTTTGACCTATGCTTCATCTTTCTTTCTAGGTCAATTATTTTCCCTACGTAATACTAATTCTGGAACAAATTTCTTAGTTGACACGGAAGCCCAGGTAAGTATTTTAGCGGTGAACTAACTCTTTGCAAATACTTATCGTACATCTTCTCTTGAATGAATAGTACAAATCGGTCTGAACGTAACATTCAAGTGAATTTTTGTACTTGTTAATTTAAATCATTTAATAATAATTGAATAATTAAAATTTGTACTATTAATTTGAAAGAAACGAGAAAAATTACTATAAGTGTTGGCAAAGAGTTAATTAGAAATACATGCATCCTATTCAAAAAGCTACTATACATTCCTGTTTCAAAATTTCACCATATTCAAAATTACTGTAACATAATGTGCATCACCACATTGCAACTTCTGGACCAACTGTATCTTCCAAACCATGGTGTTTGCCACCTTGCAAATTTGAAACCGTAGAAAATGAGTGTAACAAATTGTTGCAACTCGGTTTTGTGAGCCATTCATCGAGCTCTTGGGCATTGTCATTACAATTGAACGAAGTTAATGATCCAGATCATTATTGTTTACCTATTATTCCTAATTTAACTTATCATTGTTGTGGTTGTACGTTATTTTCAAAATCGATTTGGTAAAAGCATATCACCAAATTCCAATTTATCCAAATGAAATTCTGATTCTGAGGCGAAACTTTATGAATTTAGATCGATGCACAAGCCAACAGAACTGATGGTAATATTGATGGTATTCAAGGAAACGCGCGGAAAATGGTTAGGTTGCATTGGACCAAGGCACATGTAAGGGCTATAGGAAACGAGAGGGCTGACGAACTCGCGAAGGAAGCCAATGGACTTACAACATAGGATTTTCTAAATGTGTACTATAGGGTACCGAAACGTTTAATTCGGGGTGAAGTAATAGCTATATGGAAAATGCGTGGATAAATTCTATAAAGGCACGAGTTTCCTTCAATTTCTTTAGGTCAGTCTATGAAAGGCGGGATGATAGAGTCGTGGAAATTACTCTATCAATGATGGGGCACGGAAATTTTGGCAAATATTTGTAAAAGATTAAGAGATCAGAAATAGAAAACTGTGCCTGTGGAAACGGTATAGATAGCGTAGAACTTGATATGTTTTCTTCTTCGTTTATCCTGGGGTAGCGAGGTAGGGCTCACGGGGATCTAGGGATCCTGGCTGGGCTAAAGTGGTCAAGCTGGTCCGATTAAGCAGAAATCTAAATTTTGGGAGGTTTTTAAATCGTTCGCGAGATCAGTGAGACCAGGATAGGTTACATGCTTGTGTTTAGATTGCCTGTGCGTGACACATGAGTTGGGCTCACTTCCGAAGGAAACCGTAGATATAAAGCAAATAGGGCAGCGGTACGGTAACAAATAATTATGCCGATACTGGTTAGGGATAAAGTAGTCATCGGTGGCATGAAGAATGCATGCTTAATATAGGGCATAATACGGATATTTGCATCGTCTAACATAACAAACTGTAATTCTGCGTGGAGTTGTGTTACATTGGTTTGCTTTTTAAAGACCATGATGTTGCGTTAGGGAGAGATATTGGGTTGAAAAAGACCTCCACATTTGGCCACATATTGCTTCATTAATCTAGAAGATTAATGCAGAAACAGTCTTGAAGTTTTACCTTATTAGAACTCGTCCCAATTTTCTCTTATTGTGTTTAGTATCATTTATTTATTCCAATATGCTTACACAAAATTCCAAAAATGTTTGTAAAATCCATAAATATCATAACAAAAATTTCAGTCACATATGGAAAGGGCAGAGTTTATAATATAGCGTTCTTCCACACGTACCAACACATTCTTCAGTGAGAAACTTGCTTCTTGATGTTCATTTCAAAGTATTTAATCTTTGTTTTGGCCAAATGCAGTTGTCTCCACTGTATTACAAATTTTACATCGATTCCTGTACACAAAGAAAAATTTTAGACTTCTAGTTCTAATAAAGTAAAACTTCAACACTGTTTCAGATTAATTCATCCACTTGTAGCACGACGAATGCGTGCAAAACTCTTTTTATTGACTTGTGGAAGTAAGAATCAAATATGAAATTTATTCTTGTTGCTGTATTTGGTATAATATTTCTCATGTGTATAAAAGAGAGCCTAGCAAAAATCTCCAAATGTTCCCAAATATTTCAAAGAAATCCTTCTCGCGCAAACCATAAAATCCATAATATAACAAGTTGCAAGATTTGATAGGGTTGCTGTACTGACATCTGTCTCAGATAATACCTTTTCCAGTTCAGTGGATATTGTGCTCTTGTTTGTTTTTGTAAAGAAGTCGTTTTCATCTAAAAGGAAAAATGTGTCCATAAGCTCATATTTCAGAAATTCGTTAATATGGTAGTCTCTCTCTCTGGCGTTGAGCGATAGCTTGATTTTTTTTTGGTTTCTTAGTTTTTACAGTTTATTTCGCTATGAAGAAGCTAATCATAGGTGATAAGTTCACTCTGTGGATGGTATCTGAAATATTAGCATTCTTATCAATGAATCTCTTTTTCCCAAGAGTTGTATATGCTTCATTTCTAATAGTGAAGACATGGAGCAATTCATTTTTCACAGCATTGTCAACTATCTGTCGTGTAATAATATGTCCAAGTTCTTTTGCTCTGACAGAAAAGAGATTTTAGTTATTTGCATTGAAAATCATTACCTTTTGATCTTACTTTCCATATTCTTTGTTAAATTTGATGATGACATTTGGTATTCTATCTCTTCATTATTCTCTTAAGAAACATCCGTAACAATCCTGAACAAGTTTAGCCAAGGATTTCGTGGTATATTATCTCCCATTCTGTAACTGTTGGTTTTTTTCGAGTGACTCTAGTAACACCAGAAACACCTTTCTGGGTTCTGTTTATTGTTTACTCTAGACACATATCGGCAGGGACTGTCGTGAACGTTTTTGTAGATCGTTTAATTACAAAAACACCTTCCTTAAACTTTTCGTAGACCTCTGTTATTGTCTTCTAACTTTCTTGCATATTCTAGATATAAACATTAATTCTTGTTCCCTGTCAACAGCAGCCATGAACCGGTTTCGATCTATGTTGGATCTCATTAGCGTAGCGCAGTGGGACATAGAGAATATTCTAGATATACTGATGCCCATCGCAAATAATTAGTACGATCGAAAGCTGCAAATAATGGTAATATGTTTTGGAGAGTATAAAAATGCAATAACCCATTTTCTTCGCGTTTACTTCGAACAAGGTCCCTAAGTAGATTAATCATCTTCAAAACGTTATTCCAGTACATGAACAATTCCAATTTAGATGAACGAAGTTCTATGAATTTCACAAAGTCACAAAGTAATGTAGGAATTAAATCCAAAACACTATTCATTTTCTCAGTAGTATCAATGTTGTCATGGAAACATTTTCAGAAAACATGAATTGCTGCATTGACATAATTGTGGAGAGGATTAAAAAAACTCGCTCAGTTGCAGTCTTAACATTGCTTTACCTATTAGGAGCATTCCTTTAAAGGATCTTATATAATGTATACCATGCAGAACGGCTTCAGTTAGATTTACTCCAAATACTGATGTTTCTCTATACAAGCAATACACACACAAGCACATACAAAATGACACCTCACATGCCTATGTAGTTCATTTTTCAATAACCATTATTTTCTAGATAAGTAAATCCAAGATGGCGTCGATTTCCCAAAATGGTTACTCCGGCAGACTTTTCTTCATTATTTGACCACTAACAACGAATTCCAAAAGACTGGTACTCTGGTAAATTAATGACATAGAGAACCACCCTCAGTGGTTGTACTAATTAGGATTAATTGATATTTGTTCAACCAAACATCTACTACCTATATTGACCTTACATTTTAAAACACCATATCCTGAAGGCCAAAAGTGGCATCGAGATTTGATGTTCAAGTGCAACTCTCTCAGAATTCCATTTAATTTACTCCACATAATCGACAGTTTTCTAACGAAGGTATGTAAGTTCTTTTTGAGATTCCTTATTCCATCAGTTTATCTCACAATAAGTTGTTCTCCAATGTTCTCTATTATCACCACTCTTGTACAATATATTCGTTCATGATATTTATAATACTAAATCCAACAACCTAAATCCAGCTTATCCACTATTATATGCATATGACACTGTGTTAATAGTACACACCGCAATTAATTAATTAATTAATTAATTAAGACAATCAAGTTAATTAATAACCTTTCTATTCATACAGAAAGGATGAGTATAGTTTCAGAAAATTACCTATATATAATTAAAATTTTGTTTCATAAATTAATTAAAATTAGACAAAAGAGAACACTATATCTCAGATTGGTATAATTATAGTTTAGAATCATAACAATATGAATTTTTATAACTAATAAGAACATAATTATTAGTTCAATTAAAGATTTTAAATATAATTATTTTAATAACACTTAACTATAAAAAATATAATCAATAATACTGCCATTATCTACATCTATGTTCTGATCTATAGGTCATCTTCGTCAACTGTCAACTTTTAATCGCGTTACCTTTAACTTTTTCTCTCGCTGAAGTACACAATGGCTTTCAAGATATTATCAGACCGCAAACTTTATCCAACTCGGATCAAATGTCCATACCGTCCATTGTTAGTCCTGTTTAAGGACTATTCGCACACTTTATTGTTGTTTAATAGTCTAGCACGTGTATTTTCAAAGTTTTACCTTGTTAAAACATTCAATATAATAATAATAATAATCATTTCGATTGTTTTATTATTATTAACTAAACCTTACACACCTTCATATTCACTTTATTGTGTTTAATTTTACCAGTATTTTATATGTTTATCTTCTCACTTGCTCCCAACTATCCATTTTTTTAAATTTCAATTCATATCTATTTTTATGCTTCATATTAAATATTTAATTAAATAAGCTGACCGAATTTATTATATAATCTTTTATTAATTAATTAAATATAAGGTAAGTAAGCAACAGCTTTATCTATTCAATAATTAATTAAAATTATTTTATGTAGGAGAAAGAAATTGTTCTATTAACTTCTTATTTTTTTTCCTGAAACTACTGAACTAAAAAGTTTTATTAAAGGCATTGAATAATAATTTTATGTTTGATAAGTTTATTATTTATTTATACCAACTCTTAATGCCAATAAAATAATAAAACAAAATATATAAACCTAATTGTGTTAACTTTATTCTTCTTAAATTAACTAATTTATTATTTTCCTTAAAAGCATAATGGCCTAGTTTGTACATTATCAAGACTGCTAAACTAAACTTAAAACTTTGTTGGAGTATTTGTTATAAAGGAGTTTTCTATCATATCATTAATAAGGGAAACGTAACCGCACAAAATCACCACCATTAATGAACAACAGGAAAAAAATGTAGACTGAAATATCTCTGGCTTGACGGCAAGGGAAATTAATTTAATACTTTTTTGTCTGTGTCGGAGGGAAAGTTTTAAGCAATCTGACCGCAGCACTTGAAACTGCTCCCCGACGCGAGGAACTTGTGTGTGTGTGTGTGTGTGTTGAAACCCTTTCGAAAGTTTTTGCGCCTCGAAGAAACAAAACAATGGAAGGGAGGGCGGATAAAAATTGCTCCGCAGTTCTGGCAAACTTAATTGGACAAAAAAAATGTAATTGTTCCACGGAGAGACAGAGACAAAAACTCGGGGCTTGATTCTCCACTTCGGTGACAACTTTGGACAAGTTTCAATCCTCTGTTGGTTGTAGAGTTTATTTTTTATTTACTTTTAACTGTTTTTTCAATTAGTTAAAAAGTTGAACCATCAGTGGTAACCGTTAATGTTGCGAATTATTTTCTTCGTATATGTGCAAAATTTATGGGATTATTAATTATGCAATAAGCTAGTAAGATTATATATTTCTAAAATATCCTTTAACTAATAAATTTAATCGGTAATATTAAAATCACTTTGTTCGTAAATTAAGTACTTTTTAATATATTAAGTTAAAAATATTTTGTCTAAATGTTTTCTCTAATAAATACAATTAAATACTATTTAATAATATAATATGTTGAACTATTAAAACTGTAGATATAATAGACCACCAGTAATTATTAGGGGTTAATTAAATGCTTGGTGTTGTTTCACAATTTTTATTTTTCTCCGACTGAGAAAACCTTGAAACAACACCAAATATTTAATTAACCTCTAATTATCATACAATTGTTTCAGTGAGAATTTAATTCATCGCACAAATGATTATATTTTTATTAAGACAATATATTTTATATTATTTTTAATATTACTTCTTAAGTAATCTCAGTATATTTATTTCACTTTTTGAAGAATATAAATTAATATAGTTGTTTGCACTATAGTTACAATAGCTAATGCTATTCTCTAATTCTACAGATTAGATTGAGTGATAGGGAAATTTGAAACTCGAAATAGACAATTTATTTATTAATCAAAACACTTTCTCTTCTTTTTTATCCCGAACAAATACTCTCCTAAGGCTATTGTTATTGTCCTAATTACACATGCTCCTACATTTCCAACAACCCTTAAATTTCTAAAAGGGCACTATCACATCTCCTAAATCCATATTATCGCGACAATAATTCTTCTCCTGAAGTCTTAATTTCACAAATTATAAATTCTTCTTCAGGTTTTATAAAATATTTGGGCAAAACCATAGATAAAAAACTTAATTAAAAAAAAACACACTGCTGATATCAAAAAATAAATAACTTCTAGGGCAAAATACTTTAGAAACTTAATGTATAAAAATATATGGCATTTCTACCAGAACTATGGTTATAATATACAAAATGCTTTTCTTTCATTCACCAGATGGGCTTAAGTATTGAAGGCTCAATACCGCCGATAATGCTTCCAATTCTCAAATTGTGTAATTTTTCTAGGTGTTCTTGCAGCAAAATGACACCCAATCCGTGAATACTTGCGAGGACACGAATCTCTACGTGATTTTGAGGGCCGAAGTTTTCTAGCACTAGTGCATATGTTAAAGCATGTTTCAGGTTATCAAAACTTACTTGCTATGCCGATGTCCATTTGAAACAATTTCCCTTGGTTGCTTCGAGTAATGGTCGTAAATTAGTGGATAAATTGTTAATAAATTTCCTTTAAAAATTACAAAGCTCTGTAAGTTTTTTACGTTATTAGTACAGGTAACAGAGAATCCAGGAAGCTGGTTTGACGCTAAACCTTGAGAAATGTCAATGCTCCCAGTCCGAAATTGAGATCCTGAAATTCCTAAGGTCAACGCAGAGGGCGTGCATTCTGCGTTGACCTTAAGAATTCCAGGATCTCAATTTCGGAATGGGAGCATTGACATTTCTCAAGGTTCAGCGTCAAACCAGCTTCCTGGATTTTCTCAAATGCATTACGTAGACGAGTAACATGTTCTTCAAATGCGTCACTGACAACAGCAATATCATCCAAATATACAAGTTCATTCCATTTGAGGGGAAAATCACATCTTCCATGTTTTGGAATGTTGCGGGTACAATAGAAGCATTGAGTTACAAACGCAGTAAAATATTTGCGATTTTCTTTACTTGCTATTATTCATGTTAGTGACTATAGTATCATCATCATTAATTTTGATTTATCTTGCTGTGGGAGTGCGTCAAAGATTTTAAATTTTTGCTTATGATCTTCCTCTTCTCAAAGGAAACTTGGTAGTAGATCCATTATTACATCCAGAAATTTTAACGTAGTGTTCCTAAACAACTTTGTTTGGATAACACCATAATTAAACACTTTTAAAGAATGAATACAAACAAGTTCTGACAAACAGTAAATTCGATTTGGATCTGAGAATATGATTCATACAATGCTATGTATGCCTAGTCCTGCTGTATGGAATGGACGCGTGGATGCTGAAAACTATCACAATGAATAGGCTAGAAGTATTCAAAATGTAGAAGAGGTATCTAACTACCATAAAACGACAAAGGACGGCATATTTTGGCGATGTCATGTGAAACCCGAAGTATAACATACTCCAACTTATCCTGCAAAGTAAAATAGAAGAGAAAAGGGGAGTAGGCCGAAAGCAAATGTCATAGTTGTGAAACATCGGAGAGTAGACTGTCATGAAAACAATTCAAGAACTTTTTGACACTGCAAGAAAAAAAGATGAAATTAAACGTGTAATCGCAAAAATCCATTAGTGGATAGGCTTCAGAAGAAGAAGAAGAAAGAATACTTATTACCTGTTTTGCTACATTTTGATTCTATCTCGACTCACTTCTACTATGCCGCTTTACAATATGGTACAGAACGTTTACCTTCTTACATGACCCGAATCTAACTATCTATCTTTAGCGACCATACAAATCTACGCCCCGATCATGGAGTCATCCACCGCCTTTATTTTCTCAAATTTTGGGCAATCTAAACGGATATCGAAGAATTTTCCAACCCAGTGACCCCTACAATCAATCTGATTATTCGTCGTGGTTATAACAGAATAAGCTAATCGAGAAACCGAGTGAATCCAGGTACCTATGGAGAGCAGATCAACGCAATAACAAAATCTAGTCTAAGAAGACTGAAGATTTGGAGGAAACAAGGTGAGTCTCTGATAATATTCCATTTCCTACCTTTCCACTGGCCTCAGACCATTTATATTAATTCAAGTTATACACTAAATCGGAGATAATTTATTTAAATTAAATTTAATCTTCTTAATTTCACCAAAAAAATGGATTTTAAAATCGTGGTACAATTAAATGTAAATTAACACTGCAAAAACACAGATATGAACAAAGATAATTTAAATTATGTTGAACTAGCAGAATGTTTACAAAAAGTACAGGAACTTTATGATCCATTCTTTGATATTATTGCAGTAATTAATTCGTTATATGAAAATGAAAATATTGATGAAGATAGTTTCGAAACAATTTATTTTTCAACTTTTAAATAAAAACATTACTTAAATATCCATCATTTCATTTAACAATCGTTCAGACATTAAATTATCCAAATTAAAATTACCAAGTTTTTCGGGAATATTATCAGATTGGTTGGGTTTCAAAGAAACATTTGGATCAATAATCCATGGCAATAATGATCTTACTTCTTTACAACACTGGTATTTCCAGTCGGTACTTGAAGGCGATGCTGCGCAATTGTTAAAAGGGATAAGTTTATCAGAAGCGAAGCAAAGGAAGCAATTAACGAACTTTATGATAATACCCGAAAATTAGTAAGATGCAAAAAATTTAACCCTTGTGAACTAAATTGTGGTAAGAATTTTATTGACAATGTAACCCGAGGTTGTTTTTGCGTTATTTTACATTTCAAGCAAGACAATATAGAATTAGGTAATTCCTATGATATAGCTAAAACGAGATTTTATTATTTAGAAAACAAAATAATTAAAAATGAGGCGTTATTTGCTGCATGTTTATATGCGCGTATAAAAATTAATGATAAATATTTCACTAATATCATCACTGCAAAATCTCGAGTTGCTTCCCTAAACACGCAATCAATTCTCAGGTTGCATTGCGGTGCATTGCTTCTATCACAAATAATGAACAGGGTACAAAATATATGTGGTGCAATTCATCAATTGTATTATCGTTGATCAAATCTGAAAATGCAAACCTTTTTCACCAACAGACTATCTGAAATCAGATAAATAACTGATGTTAACAATTGAAGTCACGTAGCTACTTTCGATAGTCCCGCTGATCTATTGTCTCGTGGTTGTACTGTCTAAGAATTAATTAATTAAAATATTTAGTTAAATGGCCCGCAATGGCTCTTTAAAAAAGAGACATAATGGCCTCAATCAAAGTTTAAAATTACATAAATATACTTAAAATTAAAAACGTCTGCCTTGAAAATAGTGGAAAGACTTTTAATATCTAGGATGACTGTAACATCTCCCTCTTCCCTAATTAAAATTACTGACTCTTGGTATAGGCACAGAAAAGCAAATGTGAGAAATTAGTAAATCATTAAACATTAAAATAAATTGTAAGGAGCAACTCTTGACGGTAATTTGCATTATTCAAAGGCAGTCATTTTCAAACGAATTAAAAAATTTAGCAGCTGGTCAGGATTAATTAGTAAGGAAAGTAAAATATTGGCATTAACTCCATTTATCGACAATAAACATAAATTAATAAGATTAGGTGACAGATTAAAAAAATCTCCTCTAGTTATATAACATAAAGTAACTGAATTGCTAATTCGATACCACCATATAAATTTGCATTCTGGTGTGAATGCGACACTGGCATCAGTACTCTCTATGATTTGGCCATTGTCGGCCAAAATAAAGTAGAGGGTAATACGAAATTTTATCACGTACTTTAACGTAAATCCCAAATTTAATCAATTTCCACTTATAGGTGAGTTGTTTAAATCAAGCGTGGTTATTAAAAAGCCATTTAATTCCACAGAAATTGATTTTTGTAGACCTTTTTCCATAAAAGATGGATATCACCAGCCTCTTTATTTGCCTAACCAAAATATAATATATAATAACCTAAGGCTATTCACTTAGAAGTGGTCAGCAACTTATAAACTGATGCATTTTAGCTGCATAGTGCCGTTCGTTACACGCCGTGGAAAAATATCATTTATATATACGAACAATAAGTCACAATTTATCGGTGCTAGTGAAGAATTAAGATGACTTTTGAAATTAGTCAACTCTGAATTATCACTGAGCAAACTAAATAATTCATTTACAATAGTTAACATAGAATGACACTTTATACCACCCCGTTTCAACACAATTTGGAGGTACCTGGGAAGCAAATATTAAAATGTTAAATGCCATTTGAAAAGAGTTATGGGAAACTGCATATTAACTTTCGAGGGACTAAGTACATTAATGACTCAGATTAAGGCCGCGCGTAATTCCCAACTTCTCTGCGCTCTATCAAATTACCCAAACAATCCCTTTTTCCTAACTCCTGGTCATTTTCTCGTCGGAGGCTCTCTAACCAATGTTGCAGATCTAAGCCTATGTTTCTTCACAATCGGAATATTATCCAGATGGCAATACCTGCAGTATATGAAGCAACATTTCTGGTAGAGATGAGTGAAAGAATATCTCCCGATACAATTACCTCAGATCAAGTGGACCAGAAACACGAGCGAGGTGAAAACTGTGGACCTAGTGGTCATAAAGGAGGATAATTTGTATTCATTAAAATGGCTCGTTGGTCACATCAGGGAACCTCATCCAGAGAATGGCAACGTTGCACAGGTGAATTAAGAAGGCGATGACCAGATTAGCAGTTCTCCCTACATATTAAGCAGAACAATCTTCATTCCTTCGAAGACTCTTAAAATTCCTGTCCTTGGGCCGACAATGACAATGTTAGAAAAACCGCATTACCACAATGTATGCGTTCAAGATCGCTGACACCGAATACCTGAGCCATCCTAGTCCACCAACGAGGACGAAGAACACATTTCACTCCCTTTTTTTGTATATAAATATGTTTATTGGGTGAATTTTTCAAGATTGTATTATTATGTATTAAACCTTGTAAGAGGGCAGTCGTTGCAATGCGTCACCTTACAAATGACACAAAATTAACAATTAATAAAGTTAATAATCCAATTCAGATTCTTAATAAAATACCAGTAGTACCAGTTCTAGATATAAAAACCTTATCAATTGTCCCAAATTTCGATGGGAACCCCAATAAAATGCATAGATTTATTAATGCATCTAATCAGTGCTTACTCACTACTTCGATGCCCAAAACGCGAATAATTTCCAAAATACGATATTGTTTAACAATATTTTATATAAACTAGAAGGAAGAGCGAAAAAAATTATTGCAATAAACAGTTCCAATACTTGCAACGATATAAAAATACACTTTTACAAAATTTCGGTGATCAAAGAGACGAAATTTGTTTAAACCAGGATTTAGTTAACTTAAAATAAAAACCAAACGAATCACCATATCAGTTTTATGAAAATGTTATCCAAATTCTTAATTAAATTTGTTATTAAATAGATTTGCACTGCCCAGCCGCAGAAAACCAATTTTTTCAAGAAACAAGCATTGAAATCATTCTTAGCAGGTCTGAGAGAACTTCTATGTGACCAGATTCGCTTGCATAAGCCAAATAATTCATTACTGAAGAGGAAAATTTTAAATATTATCAAAATCAAATCAACATAATGTTCCTATAAAAAACAACTCCTAATTTTTATATGCAATAACCCCAAAAATATCAGCAATTACCTACACAACAACAATTTGCAAAGCAACGATTTGCACAATATAGACCAAATCAATATAATACAGACCAATTTCCTAACAAACCAATTCACTTACAAGGAAATTATAATAAGCAATTACGAAAATTTCCAACCAATTCAAAAGTATTTGGTAGACCACAAAATGTTTGGAAATCAAACCCAAACAACCCATAACCCAGACTTAAACCAATGAGTGTAACCCCGAAAGGTAATTCGTAATTTCGTAAAAATTCCCATTAAAATTATTAATTGATACTGGATCCACAAAATCATTGCCAATTGCATAATACCAATTCTTTATCAAGGAACTTCTCAAACAATTTTATATAAAACATAAATTGACACTCGAATTGTAACAAAAGTACCATTAGACAATTTAAATAGCGAACATAAAAAGGGAAAATTTAATACAAATACAGATGTTTTATCACGTGTCGAAATTCACACTAAAGAGTCATGTGAATTTTTTGAATATATGAACCAATTTAATAATTTAATGCAATCCCAAAAACAAAGACAACAAGAAAATAATGACAATGATTTCTAATTTCTGGAAAAATAACAAAATTCATTGATCAAATAAAAATTAATTTTGTTTTACATTCCCCTTTGAAACCAAAAACGGAACAAAAAACCAATTATATGCTTATGTATCCACAAATAATATGAAAAATGACATAATTCAATTATTTAAAAATTATATAAATCCAAAATTTACTTTCGCAATTAATTTTGACAGTGAAATGCATGTACCACAATTTTGTGACCTTTTAAGAAAAACATTTAAACGTATCGCGTACAAATTAATTAAGTGTAATACAATATTGAAAGATTGGCAAAGAAAACAAAGACGAAATTATAACTAATATTTATGAAAGCAAAACAAATAATCGTGGAATTTTAGAAATTGAATTACGAATTGAAAGGTCATATTATTGGCCAGGAATAAAAAACCATGTAACAAATTATATAAACTTATGCGAAATTTCTCAAACAAATAAATACGACAGAAATCCACTCAACCAGAAATTACACCATCAAGACACCATTCGAAATAATTCATGCATACTTTTCAAGCTCAAAGACATAAATTACTGACTTTAATTGACATATTTTCCAAATATACTCAAGCATACCCTCTGACCGGTATGTCGGGTATAAAAATAGTTAAATCATTCCTTATTTTCATCACCCATCACGGACTTCCTTCAAAATACAATTGTAGAATAATAATAATAATACCTTACTTACCAACTTAAAATTGAGAGATTTAATTCGACCACAGTCGATCAGAATAATTAAAAGTAAAAATAATAACAAAATTGAGATTTTAAATCACATGCAATTTTAGGATATAAAAATTTCATACATTTTATGATAAAACAAAAACCCATCGATATAATAAACGGACATCTAAACACGAAAGACCCTTTTGAAATTAATAAAAATCATCAATTATTAAACGACTACATTCAAGAACATCGCGAAATAACGAAAGAAATTTATAAAAAATAAAAGAACAATTATACAATAAAAAAGAAGAAACATTAGAATATCATGATCAAAGTCGTCATGAACCACTTAACTATGAACCTGATTCAGACGCTTACAGAAAAATTACAACAGCAAGTCGAAATAAAGGAAATCCAAAATTTTCAAAACAAAATGTAATCGAAGACAAAGGTATAAAACTTAAAACCACCAACATACAGGTTCATAAACCAAATCTAAGAAGACCAAAATCTGACACAGCCAAATTGTTACAGTACTCATAAAATCCTCCTGATCCTGCTAGCGACAATGCATCTCCAAGAAATTCAAATAACGAACCTGGACAAGAATCCCAGAATCCTCCCCTATAAATTAGGTACAGCAAAAATGAAATCTAAATTTGATACGTTTATTCACTACTTCGACCTAACACCAATAAATAATTAATTACAAACGCTGAATCAAAATACGAATACATATCAAAACCCATAAACGTATACCTCGTTGAACTAAATAAAGTTAATTTTGATCAAGCTATTCTTGACCTAACCAATAATTGAAATAAAAATGTTCAAAAATTAAACAGAGAAATATCATTAACAATCAATATTATTGATAATTTTAATAAAACAATAACAGTAATAGTAAACAAGCAAAAATAATATCTATCGGGTTAAATAATATTCGTACCTCAATAGACAACCTTACCTTCAATTTTGAAACAAAACATATTTTGGATCAAATACAATTAACAGTATATTTACTGTATTTAATTATTAAACTTGAAAATATTTAAAAAATTATTTTGAAATATAATTCAATGAATCAATTAATTTTTCCACCTACAACAAACAACACCTACAAATATTATGGCCTATTGCAAGTAGAAGCTTATTATTCCGGAACTAAAATTGTTTTTGTTTTTCATTTTTCATTAGTGGATCCTGAAATATTTAACTATTACCACTTATATTTACTACCTACTCAAAATGCAACTACAATTATTCCAGAAAATACCTACCACACATTAAACGAAGATTTCTATCAACACGTCCATGCGATACACCAATTTGCATCCCAATTACTATTGCCCCGGTGGCAAAAAAAGAAGATTGCAGTTTTCAACTTTTAAAATTAACCTCATCCGCAAACAAATGCGAGCAAATACAAATTGAAACCATAAAATACATCGTTCAGCAAATCGACTAATTCAATTATATAGTAATATTCCTAAAAAGGACCAACATTCAAACATTCTGCAAACGAACCGACTTGACATCGTTCAAAGAAAACTACTTAATAAATCTACCTGTTGGATTCCAATTCAAGACCGAAAATTACAACCTAATGAACGAGAAAATGGTTAAGAGGAAAACGCCTGTTATTACCAGAAATTGAAGTACCGTAAATATCAACTCTGACACAAATTCCAAGGATCACCATCGAAGACGGTTTAATTTAACGCAACTAAAAGAAGATGAAGTTAGTGGAGATGAAATATATTGAATCCTCAACAAATTATTAAATTATAATAATCTACGCTATAATAATTATCATTGGAATTTATTAAGCATACAGATTGGTACAACGGAAGTTTCCAAGGAACCACGCATCATTCCCCGGGCAGGAACTTATGTCACCACCTCTAATCTACCCTTTATAACAATAAACGCTTAGGTGTCAGCTCTTAAAACGCTGATGCACATTCTCCAGTTCCGCGGTTCATAATAATGTCAAGTTTATTTTTTTTTTTATCCTCACGAGGTGGTGTCGCTTAGCATCCCTGCACTGCGGTCTCCGTGGTCCTTTTGTGCGCCTCTGGCTGTTTTACTCCTTTTGAACTCCTGTATCTTCTAAGAAGTCCAGGAGTTTCTGCCAGGGGATATTCCTTAGCTGTTCTACAGGAAGCATGGGCTTCCCGAGTTTCGCCTTGTGTTCTTGTTTGTATGCTTCGCAAGTGCACAGTCCATCCTATGTTTGTGCTTGTTCAGGTCACAGTGTCCAGTGACTAGTCCTGTGATTTTTCTTAGTTTCAATCTGCTCAGTCTAGATAGCTTTAACATGCTGTCAGGTACCGGACCATCTAGGAAGAGTCTCGTATGCCTCATTCCATTTTGGTTTTGCCATGCCTTTTTGTGCGCCTCTGCTAACTTGCGTCGGATTATTTCCTTTCCGGTTTCATGGGGTATACCGAAAGCGGGTTCAGGTCCTACGAATTCACCTGCTGCACCTTGTTTAGCCAGCAAGTCGGCCCCCAAGTGTCCAATAATTCTTTGGTCCTTGGGTATCCATACTAGCTGTGTTTCTCTTGTTGTGCGTCCAGTCTGTTTATGCAAGTCATGACCAGCCTGGACTGCACTATCGGTGAGGCTAGCGCTTTTATGGCTTCCTGGATATCTGTCATAATGGTAATTGGTCCTTTGTTAAGTCCCGGCTCCATTACGTGATGAGCACACCAGGCAATGGCTGCTATTTCGGCCTGGAAGATAGAGGCATGCTTCCCCAAAGCAATCGCGAAATGTTTGCTCCGGTTGCAGCCTCCATAGATATTAGCCCCAGTTCCTTTAGTATTTTTGGCCACGCTTGTGTACCACATGGTCCCTTTACTCGTTCCCGGGTATGTTCCATTTGTCCATTCACTCCGCTGTGGTATGATCGTTTTAAATCTGCGGGATGGGTGTACGATTTTGGTGAAATCGGACCTCATTGTTAGTGTCTCTTCTTCTTGTAGTACTTTAAATGTTGCCGGTCTTGATGGCCCCATATTTAAAGTATGTCCATTTATGTGAATCCTATAGGCTGTCTGTATAGCATCATTTCAAATAAATGTAGTGGTGTTAGCGATAATATGTGTTCCATGGCTGCCGTGGGCGTTGTCCTCATTGCCCCAGTGATTAGCAGACACGCCTGTCTTTGCACTCTTTCGAGTTTTACTGCTGCACTTTTGGTTTGGGTCTTTTCTCCCCAAACGAGCGCCGCGTATGTCACTATAGGTCTTATGACCACAGTGTATAGCCATTTAGTCATACTGGGTCTCAGTCCTCATGTGCGTCCTACCATTTTTCAGGTCGCAAAAAGTCCTCTCATGGCCTTTTTGCTGATGCTCTCTAGGTGGAAGTTGAAGTTCAATCTGGTATCAAGTATGACCCCTAAATATTTTACTTTATTTTTGATTGGAACTTCCATTTCATACATACGTAGTGATTTTATATCATTGGTTTTCCGTCGTCAAGTAAAAGCGACGATCGCCGTTTTGACCGGGTTTACAGTTAACCCTTCATTTCTGCACCATCTTTCTACGGTATTTAGTGCCTTCTGCATCAAGGTTGATACAGTGGTCCTAAACTTCCCGCTTACTAGAATGGTCAGATCATCTGCATACCCTAGTGCATATATGCCCTGGCTTTCGAGTAGCAGAAGAAGGTCGTCCATGAAGAGGCACCATAGGAGCGGCGAGAGAACACCTCCCTGCGGGCAACCGCCAGCGACTGACGCTTCTGCTGTTTTTCCATATAGGGTAGTTGTGACAGTCCGACTTCTGAGCATCTTGTTTACCCATTGTCGGACTTGCGGGTTAATTCCTCTTTTCTCCATTGCTGTTGCTAGGGAGTTGAAGGTTGTGTTGTCAAACGCCCCTTCAATATCCAGAAAGGCCCCTAACGCAACGTATTTGCATTGTAGGGTCTTTTCGCATCTGCTCACTAGCTGGTGGATTGCTAGCTCGCAGGACTTTCCCACTTGGTAGGCATATTGTTGGCGGTGTAGTGGCGAGTCCTTAAAAACTCATTCCCGTATGTGCCTGTCTACTAGTTTTTCTAGTAGTTTTAAAATAAATGATGACAAGCTGATCGGTCTGTAAGATTTAGCCTGGGCATATGAATCACGCCCTGGCTTAGGTATGAATACTACCTTTACAGTCCGCCAGCTGCTTGGGATGTATGAAAGGGCAAGGCTTGCTCTGAGGATATCACATAGTGGTTTCCTCAGTGTTGCTATCCCCTTTTGTAGCATGGCAGGATATATCCTGTTAGGACCTGGTGATTTGAATGGTTTGAACGTGTTAATTCCCCACTCAACGTCACATGGTCTGATTATCATATTCGCTGTTTCCCAGTCCCGTTTTGGAGCCCCTGCGTTGGGCTAGCTTAGGTCCTCGGAAACAGGATTGTCAAGTATTGCAGAACCCGGGAAGTGCGTCTGCAGTAATACCTGCAGGGTCTCTTCTACCGAGTCTGTGTACTTTCCATTTTTGGTCTGCAGTGAGCCGATGTTCCCAGCATGATCTTTGATGAGCGTCTTGAGTAGACGGGAGCTTGTGGGTTCACTTTCTATGCCCCCATAGAATTTTTGCCAAGATTCCCTCTTGGCTTTTTTAATGGCATTGTTATATGCCGTGGGGGGCGTTTTGTACTGCGCCCATGCACCGTTTCTCTTGGCTGTATTAAACAGTCTTCTGGTGCGTGCCTTAGCCCTATCAAGATCCTTGTTCCACCAGGTGACCCTGGTTGAGGTAGGTTTGGTAGTTCTTGGGCAGCTTGCTTTAAACGCAGTGCATGCTTTGCACCATGAGCTCTAACTCATGCGTTGTTCTCGCTACTGTTGGATAGTCCCCGATTCGGCTGGCTAGTACCTCTTTGTATAGGTCCCAGTCAGGCCTCGAGTAATGGTCATGCAATAGCGGAGAAATTATTAATAAATTTCCCTTAAAATGAAATGAAAATGTTTTATAGAGTCTTCGTCTACATGCACACCCTCTATGTTAAACTTAAATCCCAGGATCTTCATATCTCAAGGTTCAATGTCAAGCCAGCTTCCCGGATTCGGGAAATGCATTCCGTAGACGAGTAAGGTGTTCTTAAAATGTGTCACTGGCAATAACAATATCATTTAAATATACAAGTTCATTCCATTTGAGGCGAAGTTCACATCTGCCATGTTTGGGAAGGTTGCGGGTGCACTCCTACTTGCTCGTATTCACTATACAAATCCAACGAGAAGTAAAATACTTTGTCTTTTCCATAGTGATCGTAATTATTTTTTTATGGTGAGTTCAATTCACATCCTATAATCCACAAACAACAGCCGTTGTTTTTTCTTCTTCAACAATACTACAAGTAATGCCCATGATGACATACTGGGCCGTACTTGTTGTAAAATTAATTCTTTATGCCGTGGCGATGTCCGATAGGGTTTACCCTTAATAGATGTAATTCTGTCTTTAAACTGAATTTCGTGTTCAGCATAGATTGTAAATCGCATATCCTGCTTACTAGTAGAAAAAATACCGCTGTAGCCCTATATCATCATCATTAATTTTGCTTTATCCTGCCGTGGAAATTCATCTGAGATATTAATTTTCACCTGATGATCTTCCTCAAAAAAACTTGATAGTGAATCTATTATAATATCCAGAAATCTAAACGTAGAGTTCCTAAACAACTTTGTAGGGATAAAACCATAATTAAATAATTTAAAGAATATAAACGAATACACTTTTTTAGCTTTGTTTGTATAACACTTTTTATTCAACGTTGACTATAGTTAGTTTGTTATACAAAATTTAAAAAAATTGTTTTTATTTATATTCGGCATGTATAATGAAGTAGAAGCCTCAAGAATCAACAATATTACTTTTAAAGAATACACATCACTTGTTTTGTTAAATTTTTATTCTATCTATACTCGCTTCTACGTGACAACTCTACAATATTTAACTTTAACGTGTTTGGGGCCCATTATGCAGTCATCAACCACCTTTATTTTCTCAAATTTCGATTTGGTCTATGGCCAAACTATCATTTTCTTCCAAATCGTATACTTTAATAGCCCCTTTTATTTTATTTTTTAAATCCGAAATAACTTCCTGTTTTTCCAAAAACTATATGCCTAAAATAACTAGATACAGTAATCGCTCAAGGACCATAACTGAAAGTTTAATACTGACATTATCAGTTATCAATATCTAAAAACTTCATTATTTACACTCTTAGATAGATATTTGTTTACTGAGATTTTTCTAAAATTCTTCAAAAAGTCCTTTGATACAAGGTTTCTCGCGGATCCGGAATCCAAAATATTGCTATATCCTTCTACTTCGATTTTTTCTAAAAAAAAATGATGAAGTCGGCTGGTTAGATTAAAATCTGTTACAATTGCACTGTTTTTGGTTCTATGGTTTGGCAGATGTATTTTGTACAAGTAAAATACCGGTCAGACGATCATAGATATCCGCGCTCTCGACGCTGAACTTTGGATTTCACTTATTTTTAAAACCACTTCTGTTAGTTTGGCTCTGGTCATGTTCACACACTGGATGCATTCCTGATAAAAAGTAGTCAATAAGCCACCTATCGCTTACCGTTACATTCTGTAATTTGTACATCAATAATAAGCCTCATTCATTAAGTAAGAATGTCAAAAGTGGAGTTTATATTGGTCACACTAGCAATTTTGAAACGCTACAAACTCAAACTGCCTAAAAATAATGACTTTAAATAAAATAAAATAAACTTTGTTTATATCACCGTCATTAGTTTGATAATGACCAGCTGAATTGTGTCGAAACTATAGTCACTGAAATAATAAAGTGTGTGATATAAACAAAGTTTATTTTATTTTATTTAAAGTTATAAAATATGTATCACAAAGTGAAAGCCTCTACAATCAAATATTTAAAAATAATGAGACAATATTACCATTCGTGGGCTCGAGCGAAGATGATGGTACAAATTTAGGCTGTACTGGCAGCAGAGTAATGTTAGCAGCACCCCTGAGTGTCTGGTTTGCCAGCTGTTGTTCCGCTGCTGACGCTGCAACTGTTGCGCCAAAGGTGTTTGACCCCGAGGGGTTGGTATCTGCATTTTAAGTCATATTTAATTATTTATTTATTTATATTTACTCCTACTAATGTATTATATATATAATTATGAAAAAAGTTTTGCAATTATGATATTATCGGAGAGGATAAGCTCCTGTTGATTATTTAGGATGGGATCCCCGTTTTTAATGACCCGATTAGTCTCCAACCCATCTGCCCTATGTGATGTCAGGTGTTTATGCAATATTCAATTAATCTTGTCGATAATTTTTCGATGATAGTTGATTGATGTTGTTTGTAACTCGTTTTAAAACTTAGTAGTCATATTTGAGCTATATAAAATCCCTTACAATTCATACATTTCATTTTGTATATTCCCGAATTCTTTAGTTCACCTCTACAATTTTATTATTTATGTATTATTATTAATACTGGATCTATTAACAGCCATTTTTTGTATTATATTAATCAAATTATTTTTTTTTTATTTTCGTGCTACGTTGCCAAGGAAAAAAACTACAAGCTACATAAATATGTTTGTTATTTTCTAAAGGTATACTGTATAACAACCCTCATCTGGTTCGTATTGATCGCTAATATCTTTTTCTCATAACCATTGTTGAAAATTTCGTAAAAGGTCTTAAGTTTCTTATCATAGCGATCTGTTGTAAGTATTGTTAATAGAGTAAATTAATTGCTAAATGTTTTATTCGTATTGATTGAAATAAGCCCTTCGGTATCATGGCGTCCATGGTGGGCGGTTTTTAAATGAATAGATTATTGTATTATTTAATTTAATTAGTATAGATATTATCAAACAACGAATAATTAAACATTTCTATTTTTTAAGATAAAATTTTTAAATGTGGAAATCATTCATCTGAAGATACTATTGATTAGAGAAAAGTACATCCTCTTCTTTTGATTTTTATTTGAAAAACACCATCTTTACACTGGACGTAATTGCTCCCTTTGATATCCCACAAGCCGAAGTATTTTCATCAGATTTAGGAAAATTGTGCGAAATCGTCTGTATTAATTAATCAGAGAATACATTAATTTCAACTAATTGTTCTCAAATAAAATAAATATATTTTATGATAATAAATAATTTCTGTTTACTATTTACTAACAAACAATGTTTCTTTCCAATATTATTAATTAATTTTTCGCAGCTTATTACATATTGATTCTTAATTTACTTTCATGAATAATATAAGATAATATCTCTAAAAGCCATTAACTTAACAAACTCTTTACTAAGTTAATCAACAGTACCTGACCTTATAATAAAATTTTCAATTTATATTCATCATCATGAAATAACGCCCTGCGGTCTGAATAAATTTTATTTTTACATTTTCCTACTTTCATTTATTAATTTATCGAATATAAAAGTTTTTTTCGTATTTTATAACCGATAAGAAAATAATATAATATTAAAATGTATATAATTTATATTTACTTTGTAATCATTGAATTTTTACTATTTATTAAATGTTATTATGAATGAAATCCCGGAATTCAAAGTATGCGCGAAATGGTGAATGCGCCGGGAATGCAGTTTTTTAAATCGATTTTACTATGTAGAGTACTCAATAGACGAAAATATTTATTAAAAATGTGGAAATATGCAAATGCCAGAAAGATGGAATAATACCGAGGGCGTCGTATCGATTCCTCCCGCTGCGATGGAGCTGTCTCGTGCGCGGCTGGAATCCCGGAGGATGGAATTTTTTCCTCCCACCCTTCGACGATCGCAGGCGACAAATCGCATTATCATAAACTGCTTTTCAAATATCCTTCGCGTTTTTTTTTACGTTCCAGAATTTACAAATTAAAATGTCAAATAACCGGCAGTGACCTTAATTTCGAGTTCTTACATTATTGACAGAACAATAGACTGTAAACCATTTTATGTAATATATTCAAAAATACATCCGCCCAGAATAAGTTTATACGTCAGCATAAAACCATCTTCCCCTTACACCAACCCTTACATCCACATGTAATAAAGGGCACAGGATAACCATAAATACCGAAACCCATTTTCGGGGAATTAATTTTCAATTTTCATAAGTGCCGCGTTTGTTTCTATTACACACTTGATGGGCGGTAATCCCCCGCCTGGGGATTACTGCCCATCAAGTCTAAGGTGAAATTACAGGGATTAGGGGCGCACTATGTAAAGCATTGCTAGTGTTGAAATTTATGGACGCCAGGAGGAGAATCAGAATATTTGGAAATACGTGAATTAAATTTATTGTTCTGAATATAAATCGCCTTAACTGCAAACGATTATATCCTACATAATCTCCGTCGATGTTTAACTTACGTTTTAAAATTAACAAGGATAAATACTATAAGCCAACTTAATACTTAAACGTTAAATAAATTCGAAAACGATTTCGTTCTAATAATCACCAATGATTTTAATAGAAAATAGTTTTATTTTAAATATTATAGAAATAGTAAGTAATAAACGGTTACGATTTTAACAAATTTTAAACAATAAATCAATTTTTAGAGTAATGCGAGAAATTATTTAAACGCGAATAGAATTTTCATGTAGGCTGTTCCATATTTAATGAAAATTTCAGTGAATACATTAAATTTCCATATAAATGGCCTACAATTTGCATTGCTATTTACAAATACTGCAGTAACTGTTTTCGTTCTAATTATAGTTCGTATTGTATAATTGTAAAATAGAATATTTATGTTGGAAAATTTAACTCTAATCTTTTATAATTCAAAAATTGAAAACAAATGGTAATCCATTTTCAGAGGGTATAAATAAAATTTAATGCCCGATAAATAAAATATAAAATAGAGACGATGGAAAATTGTGACTCTAATTATGCATAATAGTATCTATAGTATTTAGCATATTCCTTTAAAGGTAATTTTTTCAATTACTTTATTAAAAAAAAAAACATAAAACTTTTTAACAACTTTTTATTTTATTGTTAAGTACCTTTAACATTTAAATGATAGATTTTAGTTTTAAAAGAATTTTGTTCTTCAGTTTTCAGGCGGTATAGGCAATTATTAAATCTAGGTTGTAAAGAAAAAAGTCGATTTCTTTAATCTCTTACGTACAATAAATCACCATGCACCTACAAAGCTAGTCAATGTAACACAAAAGGAACATCAAGGATAACAAAAATGTCAAATTAGCTATGAAGACATAAAGAACCCTCTTAAGGTTCAAGAAAACTCGGTAAACCTCTAATCAGGTGAATTTCATTACTACCGCAACAACAATTCTTTTACTCTAGCGCATCGAAAATTTTGCGCTCATTACAACATACAGCGTAAAAATGAAGCTCCATCGATTCAATTGATTCGAAAATGGGTACAGAAGTTCGAGAAGACAGGTTCAACCACGATCCGGCCGACCTAGAAAATCAAGAGATCCCGAAAACGTCGAACGTGTAAGACCGTCTATTCGTGAAAATCATGGACTCTCTACGGTCCAACGTCTTAGGTGTGCCCAGAACATGTTTGATTCGTATTCTTCATAAAGATTAACATTTACATCTGTTCAAAATCCAAATGGTACAGGAATTAAAGCCTCAAGATCACGCTCACAGGCTCCAATTTGCAAACGAAATGTTAGAGAGGTTCACCAGCTCTACCAACATTTTTTTCTCAAATGAAGCACACTTCCATCTAAATGGGCATGTGAATGGGCAAAATTGCAGGTATTGGAGTGGCACTAATCCTAAATTGAAGCATCAAAAACCTCTGCAATTACCCAAAGTTACTGTATGTGCAGCTTTGTCAGCAAGAAACATTATTGGTCCATACTTTTTTGAAGATCGCCGAATGAATGCTGTTACAGTGAATACAGAGCGGTATATTGCCATGCTACAGAACTTTTTTTCACCAGCGCGATGGTTTTAATCAACGATTGTGGATTCAGCAAGATGGGGCAACATGCCACACTTCCAACGACTAATTAAGTGCGAAATTTTTGGACAAAAAGTGATATCCATATCCATTAACTGGCCACCTCGTAGCCCGGTCTTATTCCCACTGGACTTCTTTCTTTGGGGATACCTTAAAAGTAAAGTAAAACAGCAACCCAGTGTCCCTAGAGGAATTAAAGGAAAATATTCGAGAGCAAATGCTAAACATTTTACGAAACACTTGTGAGGCCATCATTGAAAATTTTCGCTCCAGGTTATAGCAGTGTCAAAATAGTCCAGGATCACATATGGATGATGTAATTAAAAAAAATAAAATCCCTATTTGTGTACTTTAATATTAAATAGAAAGTTTTTATCTCACATAACTAGTTTCTTTTAAATCATCATTTGAAATGAAAACGAACTTTTGGTCCACCCTGTACAACAAAGTATTCCAGTCCAAAAAAGATGTGGAATCAGTTGAAACCCCTAGGGGTTAGTTATAAACAGCACAAATAATTACCTGCACATTTACAAAATATCGATGAAATTATTTTTAAGATCATTTCTAACTATTGATAACCACGATTGCGAAGATGTCAATTATTATAAAAGCAAAGCAGCTTTATTACCCGCAAATGAATGATTCACGTTCGAGCAAGTTGAAAGCTATGAAATGATAGTTGGTATAAAAAGCAAAGGTACTGGTCATGACAACTTAAATATAGATATTATCAAACTTAGTTGTCCTATGTTAGTACCGTACATCTCACATATTGTGAATAACGCAATATACACAAATGATTTCCCAAGTAATTGGAAAAAAGCCATTATTGTGCCTCTTCCAAAATTCACAAGACCTGGATAATACAAACATCTAAGACCAATTAGTATTTTGACAACTTTATCCAAAATCTCAATTTATTTCGGACAAACAAATCCTCCCTGATAACCAATGAGGGTTTTGGCCCAACCACAGCTGCACGTCCGCAGTATTATTGAAGGTTGGTGAAATCTTCTCATCAATTGATAATAATATAACAGTATTAACTTTTTGGGTGCCAGCAGGCTTCCGCTCGACAGCTGCTTTTTTATTTAAAATTGTCTTGGCAAAGGCCGCCACCGCCTCCCACTTGCGTCTATCTACCAGCAAGTGGCTGGCCAGGTTTACCAATCTAAGCATTTCCCCTACGATTTCAGAGAGGGTTGCTTTTTCTGCATTCCAACAGCATTCTTCGACAGTGTGCTTGAGGTCGTCCCTCTCCGACAAACACTGTTGCTACTCTTCCAGGACGACCTTGCCGATCCTCGCCCCTTAAAGATTTGAACCAAGAAGTTATCCATTTCTCCATGGCCCCTCTCTAACCATGGTATTAGGTCTAAGATCATTAGCCTTGTTACAGCCCCCTTTGATCCACTACTCCACATTTGTTATCATTTACCAATCTGACGTTCTCGGTCCAGTACTAGGTTTGACGACTCAATCTAATCTATCTATGTCCATAAAGTATTGCCAATTGACATCTTCCATTCTTCGGCACTGTTTTGAGAGCTATTCATTTTGAGTCGCTGTACGTCTTCCTTTCCGTCTTCACCCTTCAGTTTTTACGAATGCTCCTCATTCTCAGATTTGCTAGGTTTAGGTCTATAATTGAGATTGACTGGCCTCTGACAAATGTAGTCTCTTTTCCAGTGTTTACCATTTTGAGGTCCAATGTTGCCATGCGCTTAGCAAGGATCTCTCCCCTGTGGTCTGACCTGGGTTCTTTAGCGAGTAAACCACCACGAGCACGTCCGTGTCAGCGAAGATGAACTCTGCCATCTTGCGCGTGGTGGTCCATGCGAGCCTGTCTAAGCCTGTGTCCTCGTCGAGTAAGGGTCGTCTTCAATTCAATGAGGCTGGCAAAGAGCGCCTCCCTCGTGGGCTTGTCGCTGAACTTCTCCTTAGTGACTAAGTAGAATATTTCTCGCTTCTTGACAACAGTTCGCCATCATGGATGGGCACCTCGGTAGTGACAGCTAGGTGAGCGAGGCATCCTTGCTTCGCACCTTGTCGTCGCAGTGCCTCCTGGTTTCCAAACTGCACCTTGAAACGGACAGGTAACCCCTTCCCATGTGCATATCAGCCGACACGCAGTGCGCCAGGGGGCAGTCGTTCGGTGCACCCATCAGGTCGCCCACGACCTCCTCGACTCGAGCTGAAGTCGCCGCTCGATTCAAGGATGTCACGCCTGGTAACTGCCGACCACTTCTCTTTACCTCTGGGTCACTCGCTCTGGCACTGCTGTTGACGTGGCTTTGTCGTCGGAATCACGCAGGAAGGCCAAAATCTTTGAAGAAAAAATGTGATTAAAATTAAATGACTAAGACTAAACAAAGCCAAAATCTTTCAAGAAAAAACATTGTTAGAATTATATGACCAAGACTAAACGTGACTAAAATCTTTCAAAACGCGACTTGCGTCCAAAAATATATACGCATATACGCACAGTGTCTAGGTAGTGCGTAGACCGATTTCCGAAGCGTTCGGACCGCAGATGGCCGGGATGCAGCTTTCAGAGAAGGGAGCACGGAGAAAAAAAAGTCTTTACGTTGGGAATTTTCTTGGAGGGGCTTACCGCTCCAAAAGTATATGCGTATACGCGTAGGCACTGAATAGTCAAAGCGTATTCCGATTTTTTCGCCACGATCGGGCCGCGGATGGCCGAGATACAGATTTTTTATTATCGCGAAATTTCGCGCACCAGAAGGTTAATGTGTTGAAAACCGCTAGTGAAGCCGCGAAAAGTTCTGGCGGTTCTGGTTCGGGGTGTCTCGCGAATTTGCACAATGTGTCTGTTTGATCGATCGGGCCGCCGATTGGCCTGATGATGGCGTAAAACCGTTAAAAAACGTCTTTACGTAGGGGATTTTTTTTGGGGGGGGGGAAGACGGTTGACCGCCCCAAAAATATATACGGGCCAAGTCTAGGGCACGCACTTAAAAATTTTCACTCCGATCGGACCTCGGAAGGCCGAGATAAATGGGTTTAAAAATTACCTTTTTTGGCGCCACGTGGTAAAAATATGCTTACGCTTGCTGTACGTTTGTTTGTGGACCGATCGGGCTCAAACTTGACAAAAACCTTTGGCGGGTGGATGGCTGTCTGGTGTTAATGCAGCAACTCGGTGCAAAGCGTACAACGGCTGTTAGAGGGCCTGGAGCACTCGCGCCTGCTACAATTTGCACTGGAAAACTTTGTACCACCCGGGATGATGGCACTATTGTAACAAAACATATAAAGCACTTGTATGATAGGTTGGGCAACGTGCTCATCAAATTTCGCGATTCTAACTCCCGAAAATCCGGAGCAGGAAGCAAAAAACTCGGAGGGATTGAAAAACACGTGTGCATGCGGCGAAAGCTGGTCAACCTTGTGGTCTGACCTAGTTTCACCTCACGAATGGTCCTTGGCGTTGAAATGGCCTCCAACCAGAATGCCCCCTTTCCTTCTCCTGGTCCACTCCTCAAGTGTAGCCAACCATCCCTCGTAATCATCCAGCTGTTGGATGGGAGAGGCATAGCAAGCCATGATTGTTTAACGACCATCAACCTCCACTCATACTATCCCTTTTCAAGATTCCGTTACGCGTGACGCCACATTTTTGCTCATCTCTATATCTACATCACCTTCCATGCGGTCCATATATCAATGTTCCCCCATTCTCTTATCACTTGGCTCACTAACCAGGATAATCTAAATATCCATTTCCCTCGCCGTGGCCGCAAGAAAGTCGTGGGCCGCGTGGCATCTATTTAAATTAATTTGATGGATCACAGCCCCCGTCGGTTTTGGCCTGCAGCCCAGTCATGCCGTGGCTTCGGTCAAATATGTTCTTCGCTCTTCCGTCGATTGTACTACTCGTGCCCCTCATCACAAGCGAAGCCGGGCTTAGCAGGAACAGCCAATTTTTGCACAAATATTGTTAAGAAAGTGATCCGCTGGTTTCCCGTTTTCTTCACAATGCAGGCATACTCCTCAGCATCTCCATCTTGCTTGAGGCTTTTTTTTGAGCGAGACCTGACACTCCTTCTTCTTGTGCCCGCTCTTGCAATCAACCGCCAAATGCCATACCCCCAGCATCTCCAGCTTATTTGAGGCATGTTCGATAGCCCCACCTGTATTATTTCTGTACCTGTTCTTTAGGCGCTTCAGTGAGGGCAATTCTGTTGTCGGGCCCGTAGCTCCTAACTCATGCCATCTTCGTCGCACAGGACTCTCCACCTCCACCGCCTCTTTGATTTCAAGTTCGTTAGTCTTCTAGGCCAGGCTCTTGTTGCTTTCAGTGAGCTTTACTCGCTGTCCCCCGATAAGACGATAGATGCTTTCCATTAGAGCAGCGTGGTCCGACCCGCGGGCAACTTTACCCACCATATTTCCCGCCTTGTTCTTCTTGGCTGCTGCCACTGACATAGTTCTTCGTCAGTCCCTCTTTCAAAGTCTTAAGCACGCAGTTAAAAGAAGATCCCTTAGTGCTCACCAGAATCTTAGTTGACCTACTTGAATTGGGACAACCGCACTCCTTGCCAACAACTGACAATCCATCTGCGGCCTTGATTTCTGAGTTACCATCAGTACGCTCTGAGCAGATAAGCTGCTCAGTTGTCCTGCCTTTGACCCTTCATCGTCGCTTGGTGTGCAGCTGCCATCGCCTTTTGGTCGATTATCGGGATTTCATTTGAGTCACCATTGTTAATGGTCGGTGGCCCGGTTTTTCTTCTCTTTCCCAATGGCCAAAATCCGATGGCTGGTTTGAACATTTCTAACGTCCAGCCCCTCTATCACTTTCTTCACTTTGTTTGTCGCCAGCTGTGAAACCAGGCTTCTGGTCGATTGAATGCCCTCCTTAATTTCCACCTTCGTATTTGTGTTTTCTCTAACCAACTATACAAGCTCCTGTGTTGATTTTTCCCGTTGAGCGTGAATCTCAAGGATTCTTCTAATCAATCTTCCCGATAGTTTAAGTATGTATAACCGCTACTAGGCTTAGGTGGGGTAGTCGGGGTAGTCGGTGCGCTTTGACAAGGCCTCGCCTCCGATTTCTGCTTCTACCGCCCTCCGTTATCTTGTCCTTGCCCTTGCTGTTTGTCGTCGTTCACGTTCCGTTTCTGATTAACAATGATTTTTTAGTGCATCTTTGTACCTCGGATGTACAGGTCAACCACAGCAGAGCCGAATACTGTAGCAAGGCTTATGAAAGTGGGATGCGCCAGGTGCCCTATGAGTTCGCAAAGTCTAAGCTGTTTCTTCGTCATGCATACCTCGGTAGTTTCCTTATCACCTTGGTCCAGCCAAGCCCCCTAGTGCTGCAGTCACCCGCGAGAGATGACTACAGGCAGCGGCCGCAGATTCGGTATAATAGGTCCGTGAACAGACCTGGTGTAGGTTCTAAGCCAAGGTATTACAGCCGGGCAGGGGTAGGATAGGTACAGATTTGTGTCCCCATATCCCTTGAAATTTAATAGACTCAGGAGCCGAATAAGACAAAGTGGGGCCGAATTATTTGTCCAAGGGAGAATGACAAATCAAAAACAGAGCAGATGGTGACCATCACCATGAATATTACTTCGAACACCCGCACACCATGTAATTCACTCATACGTGGGGAGCGATTATAACTAAAAAACAAGAGAATAATATATAAAAAAAAACAAACGCCAACTACTGAAACATTAGAAGAAGAAGATATAAAAGTTGAAGAAAAACAATTGCTTTCAATTGATAGTGGTCAGAAACATTTGCGCAAAGGACGCATCAACGATTAACCAATTAATTGTTGTAAAAGGTATAATTACTAAAAAAAATTTAACCCAATGTACTCAAAACCCTCAAATTCAATTTGCTACTTACTTGGAAATGTCTAAAAACAAGTTTTTAAAACAATAATAATAAATTATAATATTAAGGCTAAATAATATATTAAGGCCAGAGTAATTAACTTAGAAAAGAATAGTGCTGGGAATCATGCTCAAAACAATATAAATCTGGACCCCAAGGAAAATATTGAAGATGCAGTACTTGAGCTAGAAGAACGACACAGACGAGCTAACAATGTTATCGTTTTTAATTTGCCTGAAAACAGGGGTACATCGGAACAACGTACAGCAGCGGATATACAAGCAATAAAAAACATTATCGATTCATCCATCCCGTTTGAACCTGTAAAATGGTTTAGATTGGGTAAACCCAATAATAATAAACCACGACCAGTCAAAATAATCTTTAATGACCGGAAGTCCGCTATCGATTTTCTTCGAGTTACAAATGTCATGGAGACTGGACATGTTAAATTTAAGGGAGATTTAACAAATGCTCAAAGATTGTGCATTAAGGGTCTACGGTCTCAACTTGATGAGAGAATTTCACATGGAGAAGAGAATCTAACTAATAAATATATTCGCGGTCACCCTCAGATAGTGTCTAAACAAAAAAACGAGATATCTCACAAGCCTCCTGTAAGTTGAAAATACTGGTCATAATAATAGTATCACCCTTTACTATCAAAACGTAAGGGGGCTAAGAACTAAATTAAATAGTTTTTATTGTTCATGCTTAACTGAGGAGTTTGAAGTAGTTGTCTTATCCGAAACGTGGCGTCATCCCTCAATTGCAGATAGTGAATTCATCGACAACCGTTATATTGTTTATCGGACGGACCGCTCCGAAGTAAACAGTTCAAAATCCATCGGTGGAGGAGTACTAATTGGCGTTAGTAACAAGATTCCATCATGCCTGATCTTAACTAACAACACACTAGAGATAGTAATGGTAAAACTCAATTTTAGCAATAAAACCCTAATCATTTGCTACTGTTATATTCCACCTGGTTCATCCATCGAGGTCTACGAAAATCACGTGTCTGCCATTGAGGATGTGATGTCTAACTATCCAACTAGCGACTTTATTCTAGTAGGTGATTTCAATTTACCTCACATTAAATGGGTGTTGGAGGAGGAGAGTATCGGACTTGTACCAACAAACTTAACTTCCGCTTCTGAAATTTTATTTTCCGATGGAATTGGGGCTTTAGGCCTAAATCAATTTAACGCAATAACGAATTGCTCTGGTATAATGCTTGACCTTTGCTATGCTAATCTGAATGCGCTATTAGTCGAAAACTGTGAATCTATTATTCCTTGTGATAAATACCATCCCTCTTTTAGTGTTAAATTTGATACATGTTTAGTTTAGTTTAGTAATTTTAATATCGCAAATAGTGGTCCAAATTTTCAATATGATTTTAAAAATGCCGATTATAATAGAATCAATGGATTTCTTAATAGCATAGATTGGTCGGTCTTATATAATTGTAGTAATGTTAATAATACTCTCTCTATTTTCTATGATGTCATTTATTTTGCCATTGACTTATATGTACCAAAAAAACGTTCGAAAATCAGTTCCTTTCCACTATGGTTTTCCAGGCACGCAATTCAACTTATTAAATCTAAAAAAGTTGCACATAGGAAATTGAAAAGAACACGTCACATATTGGATTACAACACGTTTACAGATCTTAGGACGAAGTGTAAGAGTGAAATATTGGGTTCTTACAGAAGATACATAAATAATGTCGAGATGTCTATTCCTCATAATATAAAATCGTTTTGGTCTTATGTACACAACAAAAATAAATCTCATGGTATTCCTGTATCTATGAATTATGGTGCAATAAATGCTTCAACAAATTCTGATATTTCCAACCTATTTTCTACATATTTTTCAACGGTATATAGGCCTGCCAACATCATTAATTCTCACTTAAAACCAAATGACTCAGTGAATTTAAATACTTTATGTATTACACCAGAGAGTATTTCAAGTACCTTATTGTCAATGAAATCCAATAGTAGCACTGGTCCTGATAAGATTCCTACAATATTTTTACAAAGCTGCTGTGATAGCCTCACATATCCATTGCCCTATATTTTCTCGTTGTCGCTTAACACAGGTGTATTTCCCGATTCTTGGAAAGAATCTTATGTGGTGCCCATACACAAATCCGGATCTAAGCATAATGTAGAAACCTACAGGCCTATATCTATACTTTCACAATTACCCAAATTATTTGAAAAGCTATTATACAACCAATTGTTTTCCAGTTTTCGTAATATCATCTCAGAATATCAACACGGCTTTTATGCAACCAGGTCTACTCAAACAAATTTATTCTTATATGCAGACTTTATTTCCAAAGCCCTAGAAGAAACTGATGTTCACTCCATTTACATGGACTTCAGTAAGGCGTTCGATAGTGTCAACCATTCGATTCTCATACATAAATTAAAATCTTATGGAGTTAGTGGCCCTCTTTTGAAATGGTTTTCTTCTTACCTGACAGACAGAAAACAATATGTTAAAATTAAATCCAATATATCTGAACCTTTTACAGCCTCATCTGGGGTACCACAGGGCTCTCACATCTGACCTTTGTTGTTCTCCATATTTATTACTGACCTTTCCGATATTTTAAAGTGCCCTCATCTACTTTTCGCGGATGATCTCAAGTTGTACTATAAAGTTAAGACCGCCACTGATTGCCAGCAAATACAGGAGGATATCAATGCAGTACATAACTGGTGTTTGTTGAACGACATGCAATTAAATATAAGTAAATGCCAATTCATTTCATTCTCCAGAAGTAAGAATCCTGTTACTTTCCAGTACATATTAGATAGGCACTTCCTTGAGAGAGTGACATCGGTGCGTGATCTAGGTGTTATATTCGATTCTAAATTGTCATTTAATTTGCATATTGATCACGTTATCGATAAGGCAAATAAAGCCTTAGGCTTCATAAAACGTTGCTCTACTGACATGAGTAATGTACGCACACTAATCGTTCTTTATAATTCACTTGTAAGATCACACTTAGAATACTGTCGATTTATATGGTCTCCTTCATATTCTATACACATAAAAAGATTGGAATCAGTGCAGAATAAGTTCTTTAAATTTATGTTGTGTAAATTAAATCGTATTGGTATTCATTTACCGATGGAGCAAATTGGTTTATATCTCGGTCTACCTTCCCTCAAACATCGCAGCATAATGATGGAATTGTGTTTTTTATTTAAAATTCTAAATAATTTAATTGATTCTATAGTACTTGATCTTATAGACTTCCATGTACCTTTAAAAACAGTACGAAATACACAATTTTTGCATAATGTATTATGTAGGACTACGCATGGCTCGCATAGCGCCCTTTCACGGATGGTACGGTCATGTAATGAAATTTATAATAACATTGATTTTATTGGTGTATCATACAATTCGTTTAGGCTTCAGCTCGAAAAACTGTTACTTAAACCTAATTGCGCTTAGTTAATTTTTATTTATAGTGTTTCAATATTATGTATGCTTTTATATTATTTCAAATTGTAGCGTTTATATTTATTAATGTATTTGTGTTTATATTTGTAAAATCCTGTTAAATGGCTTGTCCGTTAATTACAATAAATAAATAAATAAAATTGTAATTATCTTAGCGTATTCTTTACTTATCCCAATATATTATTCATTGTCCTAGCGCAATTCTAACCTATCCCAATTATTACTAGCGTACTCTTGACATAAACCAATTTTATATTTCTTTTATCTATAGAAAATTTTAAACGTAGTTTTTTCTCTGGACTAAAGTATTATTTTTTTACATTTTTATTATAAAGTCATTTATTGAAATTTACAGATAAAATCGTTATCATCTTAGGGAACATACCCATCAGAAAAACACCCTCCTCAACATTATTCATTTTATAAACTTTAGAGTTCTTGATCTTGACTGCTTGAAGTTTATCGAAACAAAACACGTGCAGAATATATGTGTTTCCGTTTCCACGGCCCGCCTGATTCCGATTTTATACGGTCGTGCAATATGCGAGAGAAATGCATGCAACATGTTTGAATGGAGCCGGAGTTGTGATTTCTCTTGTTCCTTTCCGTCGGCAGACAAAGCCACTTTGGAATATTACGCAATACCTTTTCGAGCTCCGCAAATATTTACTTTCCCGGAAGTTCCTCGTCGAGTTTAAACCGAATCCTCGGTATTTGCCTTCGCGATTAGACCCCAAATTATTCGACATAATCCTCTCGGAAGCATAATTTAAAGGGTGGATTGTAATTCGCCATTTTCGAAAAGAGTTTAAGAATAACCGAACGAACGATTGTAATTAATTGTATCATTTTTATTTAAGCTAATTCATAAAGTGTTTTTACAACTTTAGTATCAGTTATTTAACTATTAATTACCATATTTGAATCAATCTAACTGATTAAAAATGTATCATAAAGTAATGGCCTCAAACATTAATCTCATTAACTATTTGTAGTAATAGTAGTTAGTTTATCGGGAAAAAATTAATGTGGCAATTAAGTATAACTGTTGTTTAACAAGATATTCTGCGGAATCTAAAAATAGGTAAAAACGTTTCCGGGGTCAGAGTTCGGGTGTGCCGTAAAGCAAACTATCGCCTCGTCTCTCGTCTTATCTGACCCAAATTGCAGAACGTTCTATTCTCCAGGGCGCATAAACACCCGGATGTTTCCTGAGGGAAACTTGGAATGGACAGGAAAATCGAGAATAATGCAATGCACCTGCATTGTCCGCACTGTTATCGCCTTGTATTTGATGCACACATAATAATCTCTAGTTATGAATAGTCTATAACTGCTAATCATCCTCGACAAGTCGTATATTTAGAAATGTTTAATGTATTAGAGTGTGCGAGATAGATAACGATATGACTATACATTATCATGACTTATTAGGCTCATACATGCATTAATTACTTACTGTTAATAACCAATAATTTCTATTGTATAACTTTCAAACAGAAATGATCAAGATAAGACCATTTCTCAAAATTTTTAACATAAGTATTATTTCCATAAATATTTAATTAAATCATACCTATTAATTAGGTGATCTTTTATATCTTTGAAGGTTTGTAATATAGAAACCTATAAATATTATTATTGTCACATATTTTTTTGTCTCGTTTCATTTTCTGATTGATGTGGCACTCCGTAATAACCACCACCGTCAACACCTAATGCATCTTCTCCGTTTCATTGTTTTATACCCCGGACGATGATGAATTTCTCGTTTCTATTATTTCATCCCTTATCGTCCGGGACGAGCAATTTCCTGCTTTTGGGCGAGTGCATGGCCGAATCAATTTCCTGCAGTGTTGTGTGTCACATCCATCCGTCCGTGCCTAATTGGCACGCATCCTCGAAAAATGGAAAATAAAATATATATATAAAATCTACAGACGAATGGAAAATCGATCTGCACTAAAGGGAAATTGAAAACCTTATCAGGATTTTGTATCGTTGGATAACAAAAGAAATTATTCGGAGGTTCCATTGTGTGTGTGTATTGTGTGTTACGTCACGCAAAGTCGTGAAATCCGTGCTTTTTTTTCGTTTCACGGTGTAAACAAGTGATTTAAAATTCATTAATGCATAAATCAATTTTCTGCACTTGTAATTAGCATGTTGTTTACGTTTAAATATAATCAGATTCTTAAATATTGTAATTCAAATTAGATACGATCCTTGAGATGTATTATGTCTCTTTAATTGCCGCGATTAATTTATTTTTCAGGAAGGAAGTGAGAAGAATAGAAGTAGAAAAAATAATGGAATCGGGACACACAGAAAGGTAAACCAAGAGCAAGTATGGGAACAATTGGAAAGTGGTATAAATGTCATTAGAAATGTGAGGAATAGGTTAGAGAAGATTCAGTGGGATGAATTGAATTCAACCGTTAGATAATACGCCAGGGGATGAGGAAGAAAAATGAAAAAATAAGAGAAGATAAGTGAAGCATATGATAATAGCTATAATAAAGTATAAGCTCTGGAAAGAAGTAGTGTAGATACATTTCTCCAGATGGTCCTACTCGGAGGAGATACGGCGTATTACCTGCGCGGACAACGATTCCTTGAAATGGCTCGCGGAAACGGTCAACAAACTGGGACCTCTTTGGAAAAGAACCGAACTGGCAGTGGTACAGGTTGACAGCCAGCTCAATGTAGTGACAAATTCAGCCTGGCTGTCCAACGCACAGGACGAAGTCTTAACCTATCAAGGAGTTCAAAACAGAAGATCGTGGTCTAAAGTAGCCCGGTGGTGTATATTCCACAACGAAAAGAATCCTAATTGTTTTTGGGATACCGCTAGAAAAATCGAGCTAGTGAAGGGCAAGCACCACCAATTTAAATACCAGCTATGGTATAGCCTGGAGAAAATAACCCTTCATTTTAAGCAACCAGAAGAGAAGAATATCACCCCGAAGGCTATTGAGGACCCCCATGGAGACCACAGAAGTCACTCACAATTGAGCACACCGAACATCACAACGGCCAGTGTGGAGGGTGCTGAGAACAAGACTCTGATCCTAGCATCTACCTTCCACTTGACAGCGAGGCTCCTACTCCCACAAAGATGATGGTGGCACTCACCAAACACTGTGAAAACGGTAAGTAAGACTTGATAATAGGACAGAGGAAAATCTCTTCTAGAGTATATCTCAGCTATGACCCTAGAGATAGACAATAGGAGCCACGAACCCACATTCGGGACACCTACTAGACAATATGTTATATACATCACTCTCACAAACACAGCAAAGCAGATAGTGAACAGAAGCGTCCACCAAGAAGTATATTTCTTGGATCACAGATAAATCTGCTTCAATACAGAAGTTACGACCATTAAACGAATCCTGGCTCGAAACCCAATAACAGCTACGAAACTCTTTAACAGATGCCTATTCACATACCTGAAAGAAGATATCTTTAGCCATGACCCTGAATATAGGGAGGAGGTCGAAAAGGCTGCCTATCAAATTGCAAACCAGCCTTAGACTATTTTTAGAAGGCCTGTCCCGGCAGGTAAGTGTTTAATAAAGCTAAGAGTTCCCGATTTGTACCGGGAAAGTGAGTGACAGTATAGCGAATTGGCATGTGTCAGAAGAACCATCATGTTCCAACCACAGGCAAATCCGCTTAGATCTAGTCACATCTCTCATGACGAGCAAGTAATCAATGACGCCATCAGGGCGGCTTTTTTGGAAAACTGCCCGGAAAAACAGCCAAGCAGAGGGGCTGCGGAACAGTCTGGTGGAACAAGAACCTCGAAAAGATGAGGATCGAGGTTCGAAGGCTATTCAATAGGGCCAAAAACAACCAAGACTGGGACACCTACAGAGGAAAGCTCACTCAATATAACAAAGACAATTCTGGCAGAACACACTAAGCCAGACAATCTCAGACAAAGACCTAAAAGGCCCGACCAAAATGACTGGAGGTTAGCCCCTGAGGTCACAAGACCCACTAAAATTAAATGGGCCATCAGCAGGTTCCAACCTTACAAGTCCGCGGGACCGGATGGGATTTATCCCATTCTGTTATAAATGGGCATAGAGGAATTGGTGCCGCACCTGTCAAAAATCTTCAAAGACTGCCTGGCATGGGGATATATACCAAAATCATGACAAAGCGTAAGGGTAATCTACCTGCCGAAGGTAGGCAGAATAGCTGACCTAACGCCAAAGTGATACAGACCTATCAGCCTATCTTCATTCTTACTAAAAACAATGGAAAGATTGATTGATAGGTACCTAAGGGACGAGATACTGTTAAAAGATCCCCTCAACAACCGGCAATATGCATATCAGCCGGGTAAGTCAACGGAATCGGCAATGGACGACCTAAACAGGCTCATCACAATGTCAATGGAAGACAAAGATATCGCCATGGCCACATTTCTGGATATAGAAGGGGCGTTTAACAACGTCACAACAACCTCTCGTGTAGAGGCACAAAGAGCCCTAAACATAGTAGACAATTGGTGCAAACAGGAGCGACTGACAATCAATCCACAAAATACACAAATGGTCGTATTCACAAAAAGACGAGCATTGCAAGGCCTAAAGCCACTGAATCTCGGGGGTACGGAAATCCCCTTCGTAGGGGAGGCAAAGTACCTAGGAGTAACCTTTGACGCCAAAATGACTTGGAGACCACACATCACTAAAGCCACCAAAAAAGCAACCATATCATTGGGCAGGTGTCGCAGAATGTGCAGGAAAAATTGGGGGCTAAACTCTAAAATGACTCTATGGCTCTACACTAGGGTGATAAGACCCATGATAGCCTATGGAGCAGTGGGGTGGTGAACTAGGACAAAGCAAAAGGGGGCGATAGGAGCAGTACACAAAGACTAGCATGTCTCAGTACAACAGGAGCCCTAAGCACCACCCCAACAGATCATCTAGAAGCCATCTTGAACATACCACCATTACACATCTTCATTCAAGGAGAAGCCAGGTCCGTATCATACAGACTAATGCAAGGACAGGCGCCCATAATCTGATCACACGGAAAAACACACCAACGGCTAGAAGACGAGCTGAAGGCTAACGCGATCACAGCGATGCCAAGTGATGCCATGGTGAAAAAATACAATTACGAAAAGAAATATACGGTACTAATTCCGCAAAGAGAAGACTGGGTCGAAGGCCAACCTACCAAAGCAGAATCATGCTGGTTTACGGAAGGCTCAACGACCGACAAAGGGGTAGGAGCAGGTGTTCCTGAACCCCGGTGTTCCAAGCAGAGGCGATAGCTCTTCACCACTGCACAAGAGAAATAGCAAGACAAGACACCAAAAGTAGGTCAATTGCTATATTCTCCGACAGCCAGGCGCTACTAAGAGCACTAAGCTCCACACAGGTCGAATCTAAGCTAGTGTAGAACTGTATACGTGTTCTTAATGAACTTGGCTGTCACAAGTAGGACATCCGGGGAATGACAAAGCAGACGAACTGGCCAAACAAGGCTCGTCAAAAGCAGTAATTGGCCCGGAACCCTCCTGCGGAATCTCCAAAACCGCAGTCAAGCGATCCATAAAAAAATGGGTGGAGACACAAGCCCATACCTGGCGGACAAACTCACCAGGACAGAGACAGGCGAAACAATTCCTTAAAAAACAATCGCCAAAATTCACGACCGAACTCTTGAACAAAGACAGGAAAATAGTCAAAATAATAGTAAACCTGATAACAGGACACTGCAAGCTCAACAAACATATGAGCAAAATAGGCCTGGTGGAAGAAGCACCATGCAGATTCTGCCTAGAGGAAGAAGAAGACTCGTTCCACATCCTATGCCACTGCGAGGGTCTAGCAAGGATTAGATATCAAGATCTGGGCACTACAAATCCAAGCGCGGAGACTTTTACCCAAGCCCCTCTGGCAGGGCTAATAGGACTAATCAAAGAGGCAAAGCTACAGCTGGTCATCTGAGATAAACAGTTATCCACAATAGACCTGAAAAGGTCGCGGTGGAATAGGCGCTGGTGCCACCCATATAACATCTATCTATCCCGACTTGTGGAGGACGGGGCCACATATAAGAGAATCCAGAAAGACTTCAAAATGACCCTCAGAAGGAATTAAAGAGCTACATGGCGGGCATTAATTCCGTATTAGAAACAGCCTGCACTAAGAAAATACTATCTGGATATTACAGTGACAGCCAGGCATATTAAGAAAGCAGGACCTCACTTACACTGCTGACCTCCGAGAATCTCTAAATCTGCTTGTGGAGTTACACTTTCCTGATTCCAAAAGCTGGTGCAACGGAAACCATCAACATGACCCAAAATACTTCTCCGCAGTGGATGACTGGAACATGAGTATGGACATCATCACCGAAAACAAAAAAGAATAGGCAATAAAATAATTTATCTTATTTAAATCGCCAGGACTGGATGGTGTGCCGGGACCATAGATGGAAGCGAAAGTGAATTTTATTCCCAAACCATGAAAAATTGATTACACCGCAGTCAAATCATTTAGACCAATCAGCCTCACGACTGTTCTTCCAAAGACCTTAGAGAGGCCGTGCGACAATCATATCTTGAACAGCGAGCGGTACCTGAGTCAACACGCCTACAGGCTAGGGAAATCAACTGAGTCGGCCCATCATCATGTGATATGCAGGATTCAAGGATCACTGGCAGTTAGTCCTAGGAGCCTTTATAGACATCGAAGTAGCCTTTTATAAACTTTCCTATAATAATAGATATATAGATATGAGGAACAGGTTGTATAAGGTTGAGTGGTATGAAGTTGGATTAATATAAACGCCAAAGAACGCTACAGATAATGCGGAAGTAAAATGAAGAAATAATTTGGGAAAATGTGAACTTGGTTCGTTGAATAATATCGGCTGAGATAATGCATACGGAGTGAAGGGGAAGACCATAGCTATAATAAACTATAATAGTGTATGTGAATGGAAAAACTTCCAAGCTCTGAAGAGAATGTATAATTGATAAATTGTAAAAATGAAACAGAAATTTAGAAAATATTAAAAATGGGGTAGAGAAAAATTAATAATGGCCTCATTGCAAGAATTTATAAAGAAATTTAGAACAATCAGTGAACTTCCATGTAGGGTAGGAGATCAAATGTTTATGGAAGAGCTTTTGGTGGAGTGAAATGAATAAGTCAGCAGGTATGGATATACTAAAGGCTAAGATATGAAAGAAGATATCAAAATGAGGTAAAAAGAGGTTTAGAGTGATGCTAAAAAGTTTTTAAAATGGCGGCCGAGCTAATTTGTCTCTCGGGCGAGTCCGATAATTTGGTTGAGAAAAAGTGCTATAAATGCAAAAACAAATCTGTAAATGTCCCGTTATGTGTAAACTGTGCTAATTAAATTACTTCCATCAGTCATGCCTTAAAATCCATACAAAGACCTGTGGGAAGTTACAATCGATGTCAGCAAGCGACAATGAAGTGGAGGTTAAGTCGCCGGGCACCACAAAGTCAGGTATTTGGCAAAATAATTTTCTAGTAGAAGAAAACAAATTATTACGTAGGATCATACAAAAACTAGAAAGTAAGAATATTGTTCTCGAAGATAATATTACTCTTCTAAAAGAGAAAATAACATTTATTGAAAATAAGCAAGGCAACAAACCAAAACGTAAGCCGACAAATACCGAATTTAATCAACAGGTGTCAGAACCAGTACTAAAAGATCCAAACCACGACGCTCCAGAAAAAGTCACTACGTAAAAACCACACACAAACAAAATTAATCGCGATGCTGAGTTTCCAAGCGGCCGCGCGGAGATAAATCGCTCGCGCGCCCAGCAACACTCTGACGTTGCTACAGTCACGCAGTTTGATAAACCAACAGAAACCAATTCATTTAATGACAATAATGGTTTTACTGTATATAGAGGGAAAAGACCAAATAGAAAAAACAAAATAATCAGCACGGGTAGTAATAATTCATCAGAAATAATTTCTGCCGAACCTAGAAAAACTTGGCTTTTTATAAACAGAGTACAACTGGATGTAACTTTGTCAAAAATGGAAGCTCATATAAAAAAAAAATACTAGTCAACAAACAATTTTCATTCGAAAAAATTCAAACAAAATCCGAAACTTACAATAGTTTTAAACTAAGTGCAAACTTAACAGAGCACAAAGTGTTAACGGATCAATCTAACTGGCCAGCAGGCATCAAAATAAGTAGATATTTTTTAGGAAGACTCCCACTAACCCAGGAACTACATAATCCATTCACGGAATACAAGGAACATCTACCAACATCAGTTCGAGAAATAGTCAATATATCTTCAAAATGCTTTTTATAAACACGCAGTCAGTGCGCAATAAATTCAATGAACTCGATAGTATCATTGAACGTCAACAATATAATATTGTGTGCATCACAGAACACTGGCTTAAAGAAAATTAAAGTGAAAATTATTGTATTAACAGAATGTCAACTGCGTCTCATTCCAGTAGGAAGAATTCGGCAGGCGGAGGTACTCTCATGCTAACAACACTAGATACCAAATTTGAAGAGTTAACCTTCGTAAATAAATTATCAATAGAATCCCACTGTGAATTGTCGGCTATATCCCTTGTTTACTTAAATAAAATTGTTATTGTTATTTATCGTCCACCCAAGGGTGATTTTAACATGTTTTTAAATGCTATGTTTTCTGTCTCAGAATTTATAGATCTAGCTAGGTATGATGTTCTGATTGAAGGAGATTTTAATATACATTTTAACCATCCTAACCAAAGAGTAATAGATATATGTGATATGTTTCAATCTTACGGCTTGTTGCAATCGGTTTGTTTTCCTACTAGAGGCTCAAATACACTGGACAATATATTTTTAAATCATAAGCCATCAGGACTTGAAATATTTCCAATTTCTATGTCGTCGGACCACAAAGGCATCCATCCATATTCAGTTCGAACTGGAGATTATCCGTGATTCCTTCAAAAGTAAAGTAATACGACCAATAACAGAGTCAGGTAAATTTATTTTTTTAAATTTACTAAATTCTTTTGAATGGGGCAAAATTCTTGAGGAGACTAATTGCAGCAAAAAACATAAGTTATTTCACGAGGCAGTTATGTCCGCCTATAAAATAGCATTCCCCGAAATTAAAATTAAAAATCGATCAACAAAAACTAATAACATTCATTGGTACACGGATGATCTCCGTGTAATGAGGGAAACCCTAAATTTAATAAGTGTTGCGGCTCAAAATAGTGGTAATACTACTCTCTGTGATACATATAAATCTTACCGTCAGAAGTATCATACAGCCAAAATAAAGGCTAATGATAATTTTATTAAAAAATCCAATAATAAGGTAAAATCTATGTGGCAAATTATTAACTCTATTCGGAAAACAAAACACAATAACTGTGATGATAATTCATGTAATATTGATGCCAAACATTTTAATCATGAGTTCACGTCACATATAAAAAACGTGATTAAGTCTATCGAAGATCCTGGACTCAATCCTTTAGATTTTCTTCCGAATTATTCCGATATCAGTTTCCCTTTTAAATTAGTAACAACGTCGGAAGTGAAAGAGGCTATCATCAGTCTAAAAACTAGCAGAAGCAAAGACGTTTATGGACTTACTTCAGATTTATTAAAATGCTGCAAGGAACCAATCTTGTCATCACTAACTTCAATTATTAATGCATGTATTATAACATCAACTGTACCTGACGAAATGAAAATTGCGTCAGTGATACCAATTCAGGGCGATAAAAACAATGCACTTAATTATAGACCTATATTTATTTTACCGTTTTTTTCCAAGGTATTAGAAAAAATTCTTCTATTACAAATCATACGTTTTACTAAAACTTTTCTTTGTTTTAAATTATACGATACTTTTAGGGTTAAGAATAAATATTCTATATTCTTTAATCTTTTTTTTTAATTTTACAATATCCTGTTAATATTAGATCTATCAAAATCACTGGATATTTTGAATTAAATAATTTACTTAATAATGCCCAATTTGGATTTCGTAGTGGTAAATCGAAAACTGATGCCATTATTGCACTTATAAATAATCTTTTAAATGCATATGAGGGTGGGCAGTTTATCATGACCTCTTTTGTGGATTGGAGTAAAGCATTCTATTGCGTAACTCATGGAATTCTTGTTAATAAACTCGCGCGCTATGGTTTCGACAAAGCTAGCCAGAATTTAATAAAATCATATCTCTCACGAAGAACTCAAACAATTAAGTTTGGTGGTAATAGTTCCGGTATATTGCCTATAGAATATGGTGTTCCACAAGGCTCCATATTGGGGCCACTATTGTTCATAATCTACACGAACGATTTTGCATCATACGTTAATGATACTTTCAAGGTCATGTATGCCGATGATACTACGTTAGTTAACGAGGCAATTCGTGGAAGCCAGGGCGCAAATGATAAATGCAGTGAGTGGTTCAGTAGCAACAAGCTGCTATTAAACAAGGACAAAACAATTAATATGCTGTTTACACTAAAGAAACATGACTTTGATACTCCACCATCAGCCATGTTTTTGGGGATTCATCTCGATCCACAATGTCATGGAACGCTAATACTGAATCGCATATGTCAGAGTCAGTATCAAATAAAATTTTAAGAACAACCTAATTTGCCACATATCAGTCAGTATTAGCTTACAGCCTTCTGGTATGGGGCCACTCTGCTCATAGGCACCGCCTATTTGGACTGCAAAGAAGAGCTGTGCGCGTGGTTGCGGATATTGGTTATAGGGATGACTGTAAATCACAATTTCGTAAACTTAACATTATGACATTACCAGGCCTTTACATATACATATGCCTTATCCATCTTAAAAAAACCTCTCAAACTATCAAACATCAGACTCATTCCACAATCATAATACCAGATAGAAAGGCAACATTCATATTGATCAAATCAGACTGTGTAAGTCACACAATGGCGCAAATTATTGGGCTCCTAAATTTTATAATAATTGCCTCCTTTAATTAGAGCATTGCCTTTAAAGCAATATAAGGCATACTTACATTACTTAACATGCATCTTACTTCTGAGATGAATACCTCAACAAAAGATAAATGTACTACCATTTAAATTTAATTAAATCTGATTTTTAATTTTTTTTTAATTATCATGATATAAGTATAATTTTAATGTGTTAATTATTATAATTTATTAATTTTTCTGTGTTCATGTCTTTTTTACTGATTTTAATAACGACTGTGCATTTGTTACCTATTTTAATACTAATTTTTAGTTATTTTTTTCTATTTAATTTATAATCACAATTTTATATGTATAAGTGTTTTAATAGTAAATTATTTGTATTTTGTATATCTCTCTAATCATAGCCTACTTTTATTTTTACATTTATTTATAACATGTATTTATTGTATTTTATTATATATGTAACTTAGCTTTTAGAATTTATTAATTTTATTTATATTATTTATTTACTGATTTTATTTATTCTACTGATTTTTATCTTTATCTATTTTATTTGTACACTGATTTTATTAATTTTATTTATACATTGTTTTTATCTACTTCTATATACTCTATTTATACATTGTGCTTATTGATTTTATTTACATATGGTTGTTAATTACTCTATGTATACACTGATTCATTTATTTATTTATATATTGTCATTAATTGTTCTTATTAAATTTGTTTATACATTGTGTTTATTAATCTTATTTAAACATTATTCTCATTAACTTATTTATGTTGTATCTCATTATATACATCTATATTTTTTTTCTTTTTATGTCATGTGTAAACTCTGTTGTAGCACAAATTAAGAATTATTATTATTATTAAATCAAATGTGGGAAAATAAAAATAACGGCGTCGTGGAGATTGTGAATTGTGTGCCCGGTTCAAAGGAGAAGATATTGAGATATTGCTGATATAGAGAACTATGTACAAAAGAATATTGGACAGTTACAACATTGCCATTAACATGAAGAAAAACGAGCTAGAGAAAAGGAAGTGAAAAATAATGGGTTGTCACCGGAAATTCAGGGAAGAGCAGATAGAGCAGAAAAGAATACAAGACAATAAATCTTTATTCTGCCAATGATAGTAAAGAGTGTAATAAAAGAGAGGAAATATACTCAAGAGAGTGAAAAGATATGTGGATAAGAGAATGAATGTAAATAAGATGAATTGGATCATGTTTTAATTGGGTTGTTTGAGTACGTGAAAATGTTGATATGAGTAAAACATAGTTTGGCACGTTTTTTCACTTATAATAAGTGAAAAAAGTGCCAAACTGTGTTTAACTCATTGGATCACGTTTGGTAATAGAGAAAGAAAGATAAGAGTAAAATAATTAGAATGGAAGATTGATGTAATTGAAAATGTTGATGTATTTAGGTATTCAGGATATATTTTTAACAGGTCAACTGAGTATGTAAAACATGTAAAATGCGTCCAAGGAAAGATGAGGAAAGCATGGGGTGTCATGAGAGAGAATTGGGGAAAAGGGTTATTAAACCAGTGGCATGAAAAATATAAGATGGGTATGTGTGGTTGATTTTAATGTAGGAGCAGCTGCGGTCCCTGCGGCATATGATGGGGATTGAAAAGTCAACTCCTAAAGGAGTGAATACAAATACATATAGGGGTGGCATTCGGTGGCTCGCTAGCGGTTCCTCATAATTTCTTGCGCACGATCAACTTTTCGCCGTCAGTAACTATACGTTTTAAAAACGGTTCACTATCAGAAGTGAATTACGGATGAACAGGCGGTTGACCAAGTTCTCCTCGGTCATTTTGTGCGGCAATCAAACATCGAGGCGGAACACGTAGCCAAGCTGTTTCAAATGCCTTTGAAGGCTTGCCCTATTTTAAGTGTCAGATTACTTTTAGCGTCCGGTCTTGCTCGACCAGTGCCTTGATATCAGTAGAACCAACCTCGATGAGTCTACCGCTGCAGGGTCCATCTTTGAGAAATTTGGCAAACAATTTCTGATGGCTACGATCTCTTAAGGTATCATACTCGTATACGTCGCATATCTTTCGGTGAGCTTCCGCAGCCTCCTTGTCTCTCTTGAAATAATAAAACAAAATATGCCGAAAATGCAACAAATCTAATGCCAATGAAAAGAAATGAAAACAGATGAAAAGAGCGGACTATCCTCTTTTTAGCACATATTGAATTGCCCGATTAGGCAACCAAAACCGCAGATATTCTGAAAATATTTGCACTATTAACAAAAATCAAACATGATTGATTGTTGAAGCCGTGACTTTGTGATACATCTTGATTACGAAATAGGTTTAAGAAATAATAACACTTACAAATATACAAATATACAAATTGTATTCGTTTGATAATGTCCGAATAGGACGAAACTAGTCAAAATAAAAAGTGTAAAAATTCGTGATACTAGCAAAGTGTTATTATTTCTTAAACCTATTTCGTAAAAATCAAACAAATATATGGAACCACCCAGTACTTGTTCTCTTAGTTTTCTAGTTCTCTTTAGATCTGAAACATATTGCATGTAAGCACTTTGTGATCGGTAAAGAGAATGATTAAATCATGTTAGTGCAACAAAATTGTAAGCTGCATTAATGGATCATAACCACTTAATTTTCCTTATTGAGTATGATGGGAAAATTCTATGCGCTTACAGAGAATTTTACAGTTTTAAGGTTAGTCTCTAGTCCTCTTGGCATACCAAGTTCCTCAATGCATGATGTAGCTCTTCTCTCGCTGCCATTAATTTCGATATTTTAATTGTACAGAAAATATAGATTGACGCGTTAGCATCTGACAGCTAATAAATAGTGTATCTACTATTTAGAAATTAAAGAGAATTAGAAATATTAAGTGTTTGTTGTTATTTGTTCAACTATGATTGCTACTTTACTACTATGCATGTTTTAGAAGTAAAATCTATTAAACATTTCCATTAATTTTGCTCAAATTTAGCAGGTTAGCAGGTATTGTCTATTGTGGTACAGATTTCTACCTATAGTAGTCCAGGTAAATAGAAATCTATCTCTTGCATAACCCATGCTCTTGAACATATAGGGATCATGATGGTGATATGCTTTGTTTTCTGTTGCTGTTTTCCGAGTTGTTCTCACTTACAGACACTTTATAGCGGAAAGCAATACAAAAAACTCTGTAATGAAAGCAACACGTCATAAGAGTAAAGACTATTTACTATTGTGGTTCTAAAAATTTCTATAGCATGTAAGACTCGCAGCCATGAACTACGAGATCTGACGAATATTAGTTTTAGAAATCGATACAATTCATATGGGCATTAAAGAAAATTTACTTAGAATTTATCAGCAGTTTTATTCTGAAGTTGTCGCAGTGACAGTTCATAATGCCCAGAGTAAGACAAAACCCAAATGGTTCCTAAACTTTGGATTTTGATAGGGGTCGAATTATCGGCATGAAAAAAGCATGTTTATCGTTCCGCGAAATTAGAAAAAGAATGAATAGGGTATTCCTGGTCAGAAGAAGGTATGCAGCGACATCGTCCGGCTGGAAGACCTCCCCGACGCCCGTCTGCTTCTGAGAGGAATGACCACACAGAACCGATTTCAAACAACTAGGTTGCCATAGATTGGTGTAAATCTCCAGATTTCAATGGTGATCATTTATAGATAAATTGCGTCCTTTGGCCTTCATTCTTACCATCCATTTAGACGTCTTCCATTAACCCCACCTCAGAAAGCTGCTCGTCCGGCTTGGTGTCAAGAGTGGCCGGGTTGAATTGAAGAATGGACAACATCGAATTTAGCGATGAATCCAGGTTTTGTTTATGGCAAAATGATGGATATAAAAGTGTGCGTCGATATTGAAGAGAACGAAGAAATTTAGAGTTTGTTGAAAGGCCATACAGCTTTAACACCGGGTGTCATGGTAAGGGGTGCAATTAGTTTGGGATGAAAATCACCTTTGGTGTTCATTCCAGGTACATTAAACGCTCGTCGATACATTCATAATGGCTTGGATCCCGTGCCATATATGCAGATGATACCTAATGGAATTTTCCAGCAAGATAAGGGCAAGATAAGGGTGTTCTTCGAATAAGCGTATTTGCAAATGTTTCCTTAGCCAGCAAGGCCTCCCGACTAAAACCTTATCGAACTTGTACGTTACATAATCGGTAAAAGAGTTCCCAGACCTTCTGATAACTTAGACGATCTGAGACTTCAGTTAAAACTTGCTTGGAATGAGATGTCTCCAGCAGATATATACCATTTGATTCTAAGTATGCCCAGAAGGATAATTTATTGCAGGGCTGTGCGAGGCGATGTAACTCATTATGAATTTTTTCTCTTACAATAAAGTTTTTTTCTTTTGATAGTTTAATTATTTTGTACCTTCGAATAAACAATTATTTTCACTAAATTTCGCATCAATCGTATTATTTTTTTGGGTGGTGCATTTCATATGAAATCGAGTGTATATGCGGAGGCTTCTACTTCGTGATAGATTTTAATAATTTAGAATAAAACGAATAACTTTTCTCGTATCACTTCTTTAAGAACACTTGTTACAATAGTTTCGAAAACTTCAGCTTGTCTTTATGAAAACTGTCTAAGAAATAGGCTTGCAGTATAAATTATGAGACATTTATTCAACTAGTAAATAAGAACATCCATCGATATATTTACTACCATCTTATACAATACAGTTTATTGAATTTCAATTACCCTCCACTACCAAAAGTTTTAAAATTGTCACTAATTATTTAATTTTATTATATCGTATTTCTATATTTTAAATAAATAATTTTTCAATATTATTTTCGTTATGTTCCTTTTTTATACATATACTGACTGAAGTAGAAGTAATTACTCACATTTGAATATATAAAGTATATAAATTCTTATTTATTTCAGATGTCTCTTTCTATTTGTATTGCAGTTTAGTTAGAAAACAGATTATATCTTACATTTTCTTCTGTACACATGATGGATGATACATCGCTCCGCACTTTATGCATTTGGGCCTTTTAGAGCAATTGCTTTCCACGCAAAAAGATAGAGGTAAAAAACGCTTCTTTACATCCCTATTCGTCGTTATTTGTAGATGGTTTTAAAGATAGTCACTTTGTCAGAAGCAACTCTACAATATTACATTTAGTTTATTATTTCCTATTTACATAGTAAAAAATTCATATTTAAATTAATTTGTAATATAACTTTATAAAATTAATTAATTTATATCATAGCATTTTTCAATTAAATGTTTCATATTGGTTTTCTGCGAAAATAAAATTCTAATACAAATAAAGAAAAATATTTGATCTATAAACGTATCTACCTATTTATTAAAATGTCATGTAGAACTTCTGCCTACCTTATTGCATTAGTGATATACTCGTAATTCAAAACATTATCATCGTTTATGATCGGGTTTCTTAATAGTAACAAATTTTGAAATACTAGGTGAAAAATATTAAACACATAATTCATTATTTAATATAGTCTTAATTAAACCAGTTAAGTTAATATATTTCAACAGGGAAACAAACTAGGTGTTATTTTTTTCTTATTATAGGCGAATGTAATAATTTAGTTTACTTTATTTCTCCAAGAACTTAGATACAGGTATTTATTCTGAATAACTTGGGCCTTAATAATGTTTTGTTTAAGTGGTTATTTGTATCAAAGCAATTAAAGGATAGCTTTCCGTAAAATACTACAATGATAACTTGGAAATTACATTATATAAGCATAAAGAAATGTTTTAAAGGCATGTGCATATGTGCTAGTTCTTTTTTTCACTTTGTAATTTTTTAACTGTTTAAACTATTAACTGTATTTTATTTATTTTATGATTTATTGTTTTTATTCAGATAATGACGATTGTAAAACTACAGTAATAATTATATTAAATTCTATTAAATACGATACGTTGTTAGGTGCACAAAGTGCATCTTGTAAACAGTTGTCTAGACAATATAGCATTTTAATGACTTTTTAGTATCATATTGTAACTGAAATAAAAAATTTACTTGAAGACTTCTTTGTTTTTAATAATATATTAATTAATAATATAAATAATTTGTAACTCATATATTCTATTCAAGTGCCACTTATCTTATATTGACCTATCTTTTCATATTAAAATATCTGTGTTGGTATAAGAATTAGTGTAAGCAATTAGTTTTTTATTCACTTCTCTTGAAATTTTTCTTTTGATGCTTTGATTCTTTGAATATATTTTGTTAAATTGTAAATTTTTATGTAAAAAGGAGGTTTCCGTAAGTTAAATAAATATATGGTAATATGAACGTCAGTGTGTTTGTTTGTTAAATGGTTATTGACCAGCGGTCTTTTAGTCCGGTTTTGTTAGCCTTGATGTGTCTTATCAGCGTGTCTATTGATGATGATGGACGATGTGATGCGATAAATTCGAATGTTGTGAATGAAGGGGTTTTGTATTTTGGGATCAGGCTATGATTTCTGTGCAAGTAGTAGAAGAAAAGGATGTGTTAATTGTAAGAATTTATGGAAAATTTTTGCTTAGGTATAGAAGGCGTTCATTGATGGGCTTGACAGAGATAGATTCATTTAGGAGTTGGTTAGAAGGCTAATGTAGAGGATTGCTGGGGTGGCGGATTTTGGTTAAAGTTCTTAGGGAGGATTGCTTGCTAACTTGGATATTGTGGATAGTTTTTTATCCATTTATTCTTTGAGTGATCATAAAATCATTAATACAAGCTGCGCTAGAGAAACTTACTTATTTGAAAGGTCAATAAAAACAAAAGTACCTCAGTTATTGTTTGAATTCTTTTTTTTATTTGAAAATACAATATCCCAAGTTTTTTTCATACAGTGAAAATTAAATCGGTTAAATGGCGACCTCCGTTGTGCATGCACTAATTAAAATTTTTGATCTTCGCAGCATATCAATCGTTATGTTGGCAATGGCGTCGCGAATGTTGTTCTTGAGGTGAGCTATGGTCCGTGGTCGATCGACATAAACCAGGGATTTCAAATAACTCCATAAATAAAAATCGCATGGAGCCAAATCTGGAGAGCGTGCCGGCCATAGAAAATCGCCTCAGAGAGAGATGAGGTGGTCGGGGAAATGTTGTCGCAACAAATCCATTCAGCCTCGTGCTGTGAGTGAGAGGGCTCCATCTTGCTGAAACCACACGTCTCTAACATTCATTTCATGGAGGCTTGGAAGAAAAAATTCCTCGATCATGTCCCTGTAACAAGCTGCATCCACGGTAACTGGGCGTTCGTTTTCTTCAAAAAAATAAAGACCAATTATTCCCATTACCGATATCGTACACCAGACAGTAACTCATTCACAATGAAGTGGCGTCTGTTGAAGTTCACGCGGATTTTCACCACTCCAGTAACGCATGTTTTGCTTCTTGACGGAGCCGGAAATGTGAAAGTGAGCCTCGTCACTGAAAAAAACGACAGCGTTTTGAAGCAGCACTTCACATGCATTTTGACGGGCAACAAATTGCGTTCAGTTAATTCTTGCACAACAACTAATTTATAGGAATGAAATTAAGGTTTTCATGGAGAATTCGTCGAACAGTGGTGCCAGAAATTCCCAGAGCAGCTTCATGTTTGCGAGCCGAACACCGGGGAGAATGCAAAATTGACTGCCTCACTCTTTCGACATTTTCCGGAGTTCTGGTGGTCCGTTGATGTCCATTTCTGGGTTTAGCGACACTTTTACACTCCTTAAATGAGTGAACTTACGACAGAATCAAATTACGGCCAGGAACGAGTCTGTGAGGAGGAACTTCAGAGACTTTCAAAGTCGTGGAGCTTATATGAGCACCATTCTGATTAACAATTGTCGAGCAACTTCACTAAAAACTGCTTCTTATTATTACACAAAACACATTTATAAAGGTACCATTGATGCGGGCTTCATTAGATACTTTGTCTTTTTCGTCATTTTCACAAATGCACTTAACGCTTGGAATCCGAAGACTTGAGGAAGCTTAACAAAACAGTAAAAATGATAAAATTCTTTTACCAGTAAATCCTAAAGAATGTCACAGAGCTCTGTAATTGTATATGGACATTAGAATGCATACTTTGTTGACGTATTGAGTTTTGAAAGAGATATATAAAAAAATAGCATTATAAGGATGAGAAAGTAATGTCATTTTTTAACATTAAATTTTTTTCAATGATATTATCATTATAAACAATATTTTGCCTAGTATGAAAGTTTTTAATGCCAAATTGATAAAGAACTTGGTTTTGTACAGAATATCTGGAACATTTTCATACCGTACACCTAATTCATATCACCAAGCAAACTCACCTATTATAAAAATTGTTCGTGCTTACCACTTGATTCAATATGGTGCAGATATCTACTCTCCTTTTTACATATTTAAATCAAAGGCTTTAGATTGCATTATCCCCTCGGATAGTACTTGCATGATCTTTATATTTGTTTTTTTTCTAACACTAATATATGCATTTATTTGTTAATTTATTTTGCTTATGTACTTCATTTTATTTTTATTCTATGAAAATTCCTTTGTAAGACTATAATTGTCAGTTGGGAATAAATATTTATTATTATTTTCAGGTTTAATCTATTGCAGTGTAGTCTGGCTTTTTTGTGTTGCAGAATAATACCTTTCCTATCAAAAATCGTTGAAGACTTCTCAATTGAATATTCATTTACTTAATCTACAATTCATAATAATGGTCTGAATTCACAGCTTCAAGACTTCAAAAAATTTGCGATAGATATTATAAACTTGGCCCAGCTGTACTTCGTGACAATCTATTCGTAAAGATCCACTGCTATTTTTGTCCTAGATTATCATAGAGGATCATTTTTTTTATCTCTCAACAAATTGCATGTAGTAGATAGCTTTGTTACCCTTGAACAAATTATGTTAGAACCGAAACCCTGCTTTGCTTATTTTCTCAACATGGTGCAAAGGTTCTTGGATAGTCGACCAATGTTGGTTAATTGCTTCACAATTGTGTGATATGAATTTGTTTTCACTTTCGCCCTTAACATATTATCTAAGGTTGTTGGTATTTATAATCGATATGAGCCGGAAAGACCCAATTAACAGATTTAAACTTACAAAATAATCCTTGGTATTTTCAAACGACGAACATATTTGGATTATCACAAATGTTTTTAGTAGCAACTCTTATGTTACTATCTTTGTGAAGCTTAAAACGCATATAATGCCAAATATGATTTTTTTTGGTGTTTGACCTGCTTTTTCACCATACAATGCAAAAACATAAATTTCATTATTTACAACAGTGACCTGATAAATGACGATGGTTTAAGGTTTTAAATAATCAACAGGAGTTAATCCAGGCCGACAGCATACTAATCGCGGGACTGCCCTCCAATTAAACTACCTGCTTAACAATATAAATATTTGTACATTTCTTAATTTTAAGCAGTTTAACTTTGATAATGGTCTGTGAAGACCGAAACACGTGTCAGGCAACTGAGAATAAAAACATTATTGAACAAAACAAATGTTACTCTCCACCTAATAGAAATGAATTTATACTTTAGAAATGTTGGGAAAAATGGCAAAGAACAAACTAAAAACGCAAACAAATAATATCAACAAGAACAATAACGAAGAAACACATACCTACAGTTACCTTTCGATATTCTGATTATAAAGGAGTAAATAACAAAAGCAAAGACAAAAAAAATTAAGTAGTTGATTATTTGAGATTAACAATCCAAGAGAATATCAGAATCTCTATTTATTTATTCAGAACTTTGGTCTTTTATAAAAAATACACATAAAATCATACGTAAAATGTATTACGTCCAAAAAGTAAGTATCTATGTAACATCTGGGGAAACACATAACAAAAATACAAATCCAAAAAAATAGAGACAATATAGAAGGACAACCTACTCTTCACATAACATCAGAATGATGGGACCCATTAGTTCCATGCACTCTCCCTCGATTGCGCTTACCACATGCCCGACGTGATCAACTTTTCCGTACATTTGGACGACCGATGACCTGTCCTGCGACCATAATCCAGTCTTTCTGGACCTTGCGTTCGGACAAACAGATCGTTGAGAGAAGTAAAGTCTACTAACTGGCTTAAATACAAGCGAAAGGTTGAGCTCCTCTCCCTCCCCTCTTCAGATCATCAGATCTAAAGCAGACTTTGAGGCAGACAAGCTCTCGCCAGAAATTCTATCCGCTGTCAACGAATCTACGACCAATAGAATAATATTTAAGGACGATCCCTTGGCTATTACATCTGAGCTAAAGTCCCTGATACTAGAGAAAAAGAACGATCGCCACTGATGGCCGTACAGAAGTTAATAGACTCGCGCTCAGAGTCAGAGATGATTTGCATAAATTTAAAAAAAACAATCACTGGGAACGTCACTTTGAGTCGATGAACGAACAACCAAACTATGTTTGGACGCTCAAACGCAAAAATCATAATAATGAAACGTTATTAGGTGCAAATGGTCACATTTACATCGTACCGGACAAAGCTGAGGTGTTCTCGGCTGCTCTAGAGTGTCAATTCACTCTTAATGCAAGCGATAACTTGCACATCAACACATTAAGCAGCTAAAAATGCGGAAAACTCCAGGTCTCTACTAGCTGCCGTGATCAGCATTATTAAGGGAGGTAAATTACCTCTCCTTCCATCGAGTTATCGTCTGATTAGCCTGCTCAGCGTGTTAGGTTAACTCTTCGAAAACAATCTACTGAATCGTATTTCGGTCTTCTTTGAAGACTTTCCTCATGACAGAAAGTTCCGCTGCAAAACAACACGCTATCAAGCGAGCGTAAGATTTGTGTAGGAGTGCCAAACCGTTCTGCTCGAACGTCCTCGACAGATATCAATATCTACACAAGCGATATTTCAAATATAGGCGGTAATAATCGCTAAATACGCAGACGGCACAGCTCCACTTAATAGAGAAGGCACCATAGTTCATCTTAAGAAAACTTTCGACACCTTCGAGAAGTGAGCGACTCAATGGCGACTTGAGGTCAATGCTTTCCGTACATTTCAGCAGACCGTACTTCAAAAAAACAAAATATCAATCCCCCCAACTCTCCTTCGGAAGGGAACTAATCCCGAAAAAAGACGAGATCTAATATCTCGGTATAATCTTCGATCAGCAATTCTCCTGGTCCAAGGCGATCGCTTCTCAGATTCAAAAGGCTAATCTATGGCCCATCATCAACACGAGCTCTACTTTGTCTGTAAAAATAGATTAAGGCTATTAATGAAGATAAGACCACAGCTTACTTTTAGGGCTACTGTAGATCGACTCTAATATCGAAATTCCAGCGTTCGCAAAATGTCGCTCTGAGACGCAAAATGGATGCACCGCCTTATATGCATAACACACAGATACATCGTGACAGTAAGACTCCGAGTGTCCTGAAGTACATCAAAGAGCTCGATGTAAACTTTTACAGAAAAATAGATGTGAATCCCCCTGCTGGAGTAAAATTTTCAAAAATCGATTTCACTACTGATAGCAAGATGTAAGGCCATGTATGATCCTATTTTGTACTCAATTAGCACCCCAAAGCCTAGAGGCACCGTAATCCGACCGGTGACACTGCTCTTTTCGTGGAGAGTGACACCGGGTCTCCCAAATTTTAGCGTGAGATACGGCTAGAAAAGACCTTTTGGTCCTGGACAAGTCACAACAACAGCGATCGCAGAGGAGTGGTTTTAGTCGGTAGGAGTCCGACACTATCCTACTATAAGAATGTCTCGTGATGGATTTCCTCTCTTGTTATCAAAAAAGAAACGATTACTAAATTATGTAACTATAGAATTTTCGAACTAAATATCAATATTTTCTATTCCTATCTTCCTTTTGTCTGAAAATTTTGGGGGATATATTGTGCTGTTGGGAAGTATCCTCCCTCATTAATTAACCAAGTGCTGAAAGTCCTGATAACTATATTTATTGACCCAACATCAATACACTAAAAAACAATTACTCGCAGTTATAGAAAACAATTACCAAGGTATCGGTTTGTGCGACCGGGATATGCCTTCATTGATGCCCTCTTGTTGAGATGTGATAGCTGATGTAGACTATCGAATGCTAATTTCCTAAACTTTGTCGTCACAAATGACCGGGCTATACTTGTCAATGCTGCTCCAATCTGGCACATAATTTGAAATTCCTTTTTGCCAATTGCAGTTTTCCGGGCGCAAGTCGTCCTGGTCTACTAGATGTGGGTGAACCGACAGTCGTCTGGATGTGGTGTGTCGTCTTGCGTCGCGGAGCGGTTAGCTATCCTGCTGGCCTACTGGCTTGCTTATGCCAGGAAACTCACCCAGAATTCGGTGATATGGTGATCACTCCTGTTTGATCGGTTATCGTCAGCTGATCTGCGGTTCGTTTTCGCGTCGCAAAATTTCCGATGCCAAATGTCAAGCAATAGTTTATAGTGGGATAGGCAATCTGCTCCAATAATCGCACGTCGGCGATTATAAATCTAAAAGGAAACTTCCTGCGTAAACCAAGGTCCAGGTCTAGGTTTATCGTACTAATGTGTTGATCCCCGTTTGATTTGCTGCATAGATTTTGTACGTCGTAGCTCAGTTGGCTTCTCTTAAAACGCGTCGGGGTTACGCAAACGTCGGCTTCGGTGTCGATCAAGAACTGTACTTTGGTAGAACGATCGGTGATGTAAAGGCGGCGTGATGTGCTTGTCGTCAGCCGCTGCTACTGACTGCCTTGGTAGTCTTTCTGCTTCCACTTTTTTGCACTTTGAAGCAGTTCCGTGCTTTACTGCCGAATTTATAGTGGAACCAGCATGCTTCGAACTCGCGGTCTTTTGGTCTGCGTTGGTAGTTGAAGTGTCCGGCTACGTATCCGTATTTTCTTTCATCCGCTGTATTTCCAGCAATCTGAATCTATTTGGCTTTCTATTTGCGCAAATCATAAGTCTGGGTCGTCAGGCCAAAATGGTGGAATCCTAACCTGTACCCTGTTTATTTCTCCGTCGTGTGCCATAATGTCGATAGTTATTCGTACTTGGTTTGATCACGTCGGCGTCACCACTTCAGGGGTTATATTGTGCTATTGAGAAATATCCTCCTTCGTTAATTAACCAAGTGCTAAAAGTGCTAATAACAATTTTTATTGCCACAACATGAATACACTGAAAAGCAATTACTCGCGGTTACCAAGGTAACAGATTGTGCGAGTGGGGTATATCTTCGTTAATCCCGGATATCGCGAGCGTGGTTCATTTTTTTTTCCACAAAAATATTCGATACCATTAAGAAAAAATCATTACCTGAGAGATCGGAAGTCACTTTTCAAATTACCTTTGGTTACGAGCAGAAGATACGAAGGAGTGATCTATGCACGACAAAGATTTATTTGCTGGCACATTATCAGTAATCATTTTTAATGAGTAGCACAAGCATTGTGTCTCTAGCGTGTATGTGTACGAAATACATAGATACTAAAATTAATATTAACATTAAGAAAAATGACCGTAGTAACTGCTTTAATGCCTTCTAGTGAAGATACTGGTCCTGTAGGGATTAATACTGAAATTATACACAGAATAATTGTATAATTGATTAATATTTTGACTGCAATAATTTGAATTAAAGTTATCAATTAACAACTATAAATATTGTTTTAAAACAAAGTAACAACTTCGCCACTAGTGCATTCAAATCGTGGATTTAGATGAATCAATATGATGATGATATTTATTTTTCAAAATGGATCTGTTGTAAACATATTTTAATGGATTTTATAGATATGAAAATCAAGTTTATCTCGAATAATCCGTTTCACATTCTACTACATAATTGCAATCGATCGTATGTCCTTCTAAAATAAATATTGATTTTATCAGGTTAGTCCAATAGTTTCCCCTAATCAATATACATTATATCGTCCTTGATCAAATCCTCAGTTAAACTAACTGGAGTTAGTAATGGTGTTATTATGATTATGGTTTCCTTTGCTTATCTGGCAACACTAACAAGCTAGGATTTTTTACATGTTGAATACATATAGTAGTAGTAGTAGTACATACTACAGAAATAACATTACTTCTTTTTGTTGAAAAGAGGATAGATAGCAAATGCGCAGTTAGGCTATGTCTTCATGAATGATCATAAGTCAGTAAAGGACAAAAATAATCATTAATCATAAAATTAAGCACGTTTAAAAGTGGGAAACGTAATCCTCATTTGCTACCCAGTTGGTACTAACCAAGTCGCTTTTTACGGGCTGCTGAATGGGCAGCGGTTGTATTCTACGCACTAACCGCAGAAAGGAATTTTCACTATAATATTCAATTCAATTCAATTCAATTCTTTATTGATGTAGCTTGTTTACATTTGCAAACAAAACAAACATCAGTGAAAAAATCTCTTAAACTCATTAATATCATAAAATGCATTGTCTAATAAAACCAGTTTTATATACTTCTTAAACTTTGCAAACGTTTGCTCTCTAAGTGATCTTGGCAGACAGTTATAGAGTTTAATTCCTACATATTCAGGAGATTTATTAATAAACTCGTGAAAGTAGCGTTTTTTTGGGATTAAATTATTATTTCGCGTATTATAATGCGTATCCAATGACACGCTCTGCATTAGTACATCCTTATTTTTATAAGTTGTCAATAGTAATTTATAGATATATATACATGGGGTTGTTAGTATTTGTTTAGAAATGAATATTGGTTTGCAAGAGTCTTGTGATTTTATGCTAAAAATAAGTCGAATTACTCGTTTCTGTGCCACAAATATTCTCGAGATATCGTGAGAGCTACCCCAGCATTGTATATTATAGGCTAGATTAGAGTAAATTAGACTGTAGTAAACAGTTAATAGGTTTCTAGTCTGAAATATTTGTTTCAAGCTTAGCATGAGATATATTGAACTGTTAATTTTTTTTGCGATAAAGTCAATATGATTATACCATGACATGTGTTTATCCACGTAAAAACCTAAAAAAATTGTATTATATATTGTAGTGATTTTCATATTTTGGAAGTTGAAATCCTTTACAGTAAATTTATTATATTTATTGGAGAACTGGCAAATAACAGTTTTCTGAAAATTAATTAATAACTTATTAGTTTTAGAAAAATCGTTTAGAACAGGATATATCCTATTTTCTAACTCTACATCATTTTCTCCTTCAATAACAATTGTGGTATCATCGGCATACATAAATACTTGTCCGCAATGGATATGTAGAGGAAGGTCATTCATGTAAAGAATAAATATTAGAGGATCCAATACACTACCCTGCGGAGTTCCCTTGCTAATAGAAAATTCACGCGATAATTCTGATTTGTAGTGGACATTGAATCTTCTATCAGTGAGAAATGAAACCAGCCAGTCATTAATAATTCCACGAAGTCCTAAGTTCCCATCTTTTTTGCTACAAAATCAATATTAATTACATCAAAAGCACGGGTTAAGTCAAAAAATACAGCGGCAACTTTCTTATTTTGATCAATGTAATTATGTATATTTTGGATCAGATTTATTGAAGCAGTTTCCGTAGACCGACCTGACCTAAAACCGTGTTGTTGTTTACACAATATATTATTTATATTTAAGTATTCTATAAGGCGTAAATAAACCGCTTTTTCAATAATTTTGGAAAATATACTTAATACAGATACTGCAGATAAATTTTGCATTGAATTATATTCTGCTTGGAGTTCTTCTGAGAAAATTATTTTACTTTTTATATTATAATTATTGGTCTTACCTTTTCTTATTTTCTTAGGAAATGCAACATTGAAGCACCATTCAAAAAGATGTATGAATTCAGCATAACTGTGATGAATTGAATTTGTAGATACATTACTATTAAAATACTTTTCAAAAAGAAATATAAATTCGTTGATACCTTAGTCTGTAATGTAGCGGTGAAAAGAAACAACTTCCTTTTTTTGATAATTATCTTGATGTGGAACATTGACATTAATTAGTTGGGCATAGTGATCCGATATTCCAGGGTCGAAATTTTTTGCAAAGGTAACTAGGTTTAGGTTATTTACAAGTACGTAGTCTATACATGTTGAGCTTGTTTTTGTACATCTTGTAGGTTCATTTATTATAGAATATAAGTTATATGAATGAAAGACATCTTGCAGTAATTTAGATTGTATGTTATTTTTTTCTAGACTATCAATATTGAAATCACCACAGATGATAATATTATCAAATTTTTGAATTAGTGTTAAGAGAGAATTGAATTTATTGAAGAAATCATTATAGTTATTTACAATTGTGGGACGATATATACACACTATGCATAGATTAAAATGCAGAGATACACCACAGCACTCAAAGGATGATTCTAATGCAAATTGGCTTATTTCTAACATAGGCTTAAATAAATTTATTAGGCTTTCTTTCACAAACACTACAGCTCCCCCATTTATCTTAACAACCCTACAAAATGAATGAGCTAATTTAAAATTATGTAGGATCATATTACTTATTTGGGATTTGGTTTGCCAATGTTCAGTAAAGCATAGTATATCAATATGTTCAAGAGATACCAGAAAATCAATAATATTAATTTTATTAGACAATGATTGAACGTTAAGATGCAATATTTTTAAAAGTACATTTTTAGTGGCTATGCATTTATTGTATTGGATTTTCCTATCAGAAAATCCTGATCCTTAGAACTAGGTAAACTATATATAGTTGAGTTAGTTGGTTCTATAACTACTAAATTTTTAGGATTTATATAGCAGCCTTTTATTGTTGAGTTGTATCTCCTATCAGAATTTACATATTTTTTTAATTAATTTATTTGCGCCAATATTTCGCAGTGACATGTCAGGTAAAAGATAGGAGTGCTTAATTATTTTATTTGAATCTATAAGTGCAATGTTTTGTTCATTGATAAAAAATTAAATGCGCTATATAGACATTTATTAATAACATCTGTAAACTTTGTAATAACTGGACGGTTAATATTTCTGATAACGCTTACTAGCATTATATTGGTATGTGAAGATGAACTTATAAAATAGCAGCATCCTCATACCCTGCCATAATTACGACATAATTCATTCTGGTGTAATCCTTGGTTAGTGTTGCCATATCTTCAACCACTTGATGAAACTTTGCATTCGCCTTAAATATTATTTCTATCTTGTCCCAATAAATATCTTGTAAATACTCTACTTAAATTACGTCCCACGCCATCTGCCAAAATCAAGACTTTCTGGTCGCTACTTCTAATTTTTGGTTTTGTTGTAGTATTATTACTTATTATTAAGCCACTTTCAATATTTCCTGTTTGATCTTCTACACATGATGTCTTATTAATGTGTATATTATCGGTGCATCTTATCACGTTGTCGGCGAGAGAAATCTGTTTGTCTAAATTACTCAAATTATTTATAACTAAATCACTTCCCATTCCTAATGTATTAGTGGTTACTATCTCGTTATCGGTGGGAGTAGTTTGTTCCTCCAAATTTATGATAGTGATTTTATTACGTGCAGTAGTTGTATTATTATTTATTTTTTTATTTGTGCAACTTTTATTGTTTATATATTTTTTCATCTTTGTAATTTGTACGTTTAAAAAATGGACCTGATATTTTAAGTAATTCAGACAATTCATAATTTTAAACATTTCCTTTCCTTTTTTCGAATGTTTTGCGATCGCTTTATCCATAATTGACGTATTATCCGTTTCGATAAAACTAGAATTAACGGCGGATTTTAATTTTTGAACTAACTGGTGTTTGTTTCCTGTTTTTGTTAATCCCCGTTTTTTGAGTTCCAATTTTTAATCTTTTATTGTTAATTTGTTGATATCAATGGAGGACATCGTGCCCGATGAATTTTTGAGTTTATCCCTGTAGTTTTGCTTCACGGACGACGTTGAATTGAGCCGAGGTAGCACTGGTTTATATTTTATATCGAAGAATCACTTATAATAACTTCTAATTTTTAACTTTGAATTTTGATTGTTCCTCACCAAACTACACTACATACTGTCACTTATGATTACGTCACTTTTTAACAGTAGGAGTTGTCTAATAAGATAATAAAACACCAATTATTGTCTCTGTATTTAACGTACAAGTGCGTTCCAGCTTCTTGTATTCTTAAACCATTTTTATTTTCCCTCTATCAGTTCTAAAAACCGAATCACATTAATATAAAATATATTGACTTAAATAATGTCATTTTTAAGCATAGAGAAGGAACTAAGTAGTTATTGTCTACATCTAGGCCTATTTCTATTTTGATAATAAAATCTTTGATATGGTGAGTACTTCAAAGACATTAAGACGCATGCCTTCAAACTATGTTGATAGCAATGTATATATATGTAAAACAATTATGACATATCTCTTATCAGATTTCAGAAACGGACCAACTACCCTTCACTTTCGCCATCATTATATTTTAATTATTACCGTAAATACATTTATTTAAGCAAATCCTACTCCTCATTATTGAGTTAATAACGTTGTAGCTTAGAATGATTTAATTCTACTGAAGTATTTAGTAAATCAATATTAAAAATTAATAAGCTCGTTGATGATTAATAGGACTGCAAATTTTTCATCCTCTAGCATTTTAATTTGTTGGTTGTTAACGATCTTTCCCCGTACATTTCGTGGGACAAGACTAATTACAAGACAACTGCGCGTTCCATGAATTAATTAAGGACGGCGATGGAACAACCATCACCATCCCCTCTTATCCTCCCGCCCCGAACCGAATATCAGCATATTATCACCGCTGCTAAGCGACAATATGAATTAGCCATTAGTTGGCGGTTAGGCAGACCCGAAATTAATTAAAGCCTAAGACTGAGGAACAAACCCTTATTAATATCTTCTCAGAAATTACATTCCTTACCCCCACGTGCGAGGGTGTCTAATCCCGTTTTTCCTAATTAGGTGAGGGTATAAATTTTAAAACTGTGAATTATTGCTTTAATAACGTGCGCGCACAGTGAATTTGTTAAAATTTAGTTCGGTTTGAAAATTCTGCAGAGGCAAATTGCGTTTTATTGATTTTTATTTTATTCGGTTTTTAAATTGCATTGCTTTAATTGGAATGTACATATTTATATTAAAATATTAATAAAATATATACATGGTTTATATTTATTAAGAATTGAATTGTTTATTTTCACATGAGGAAAATAAAATTAATATTACCGAATTTATAGAAGAAAATTTTTAATTATTTTAAACCAAACTTTTATTTCGCATGTTAATAATGTGAAATTGTTTGGGTGAACTCTATTCTATATACAGTTATTACTTTTTTATATTTATTAGTTTTTGTACTGTTAAAAATGGATTGGAATATATATTTATATACTATGTAGTACAATATAATTTGTAGTAAAAAAACAAATCTATGCGGCTAAATTGAAAACCATTTAGTCCAAATAAAATACTAAATAATAGTTCTGCCTTTAGAAGTCAAGAAAAATCGATCGCCAGCAGAAATCTATTTCCTCACTTTTTCCCATATCAGTGATTAGTTAAGGGTGAAAAAGGCGGTGGCATCAAAGCAAGACTTCTTTGCAGGCGTTTAGACTCTATCGGGGCGGTAAACGGGGAAGTTTTCTCGGGGATCGACTGAACAAAAGGTGCTTATTATTGCACCCTCACACACACTCGCGCGCCGCTGTATAAGAGGCACAATGGCACTTCTCGCAGCAACTGCAGGATTAGGAAAGGGTGGCGTTTATTAAATTTTCAATTCAATCCCATCCAATGGGATTTTCTCAATTATGATTGAAATGAGTCACGAAATCTTGATCCCGGAAATGCTTATAAAATGAAAATACATAAATTATCCCAAAGTACTTGGAAAGATGTGTATTATCGTTACATGTAAATGTTCATATCTTTAATAAGCTTTACTTGAAACTGTGTTTAAAAGTTTTGTGGTATCTAAAGTCTTAGTCAAGAAACATATACACTTAATATCACCTCCAACATTTCACTACTAAATAAAGTACTTTGCATATTTTGTATATTAAACATTACATTCATCTATATATAAACCTTATTATTAATTTAATTAATAAATTAAGCGCTAACTTTAAATGTTATAATACATTTAGTAGACAATATTTTAATGTGTTTAGGTAATTAATAAAATATAACATTACGATTGCTTAGAGTTATTGTTATTTATTATTAGAATCAAACTTGTTTATTCTCAAATGAAGAAATTTAAATTTTAACGATACACTACAATGATTTTAGAGTAATTTAATTATTTACAGGTTAAATCAAAACTTTGAGTATATACTATAATTACCTCCGACAATGCGTTAAATATTAAAGGTCGCTTTTATCAACTAGATTACAAATGAAATATCGGACAATAAAAATATGACTATTTTTATTATTTTAATAGCATTTCTCAAGTGCACATAAATAACATTTAAACTCGCCTCGTGATATTCGCGGCCATATATCTCTCTTTGAGTGCAAGAATGGTACGAAGATAACAAAACGCCGCCGCCGTCCATAACTCTTCGTGAAGATGGAAAATTGCGTTTCCATATTAAAAACGCATCATCCCAGAATGGCCCCGGGGGCGGCGAAAATGGGGAACCTGGAGGGGGCGCCGGAACGGGATTTTCGACAATAGCCCTGACCCCCATAAGTCGCACAAGTTTTCCCTGTGAACTTTTCATCCGAGCCCCGCGACTTTTATTACCTGGCAGCACAAAGAAGTCCCTCTTCCCCAATAACCTGGATTACTGCCAGCTCCTCCAACCCCCGCGTATCGTAAAGAGAAAACTGTGTTTGTTCAATCAGTAAAAAAGCCCGGGTCGCTTGTCCTGCAGATTCCTGCATTATTCAACGATACTTTGTTACCATTGTTAAACCAACGAACAATGTCGCAGAGAAAAAAATTATTTCATTTTAATAAAATATTCAATTTATGCCTATTCAAACGTAAGATGATTTGCGATTCGCAAACTTGGTTTTTTTATTATACTTTATTTATTTAATAATTGTCAATATACAGAATTTATTGTCTTTTTAATTTTAGCGAAAAAATAATATTACTGGAGGTGTGTTTTTTAAAGTAATAAGCTCATTTAGACATAAATACATAAATCATATATAGGAAAGTTCACGTGCTCGTTAGCCAAATATTACTTATACTATTTAAATTACTTAAAACATTGTTTTAATGCAGTTTATCAGTGAAGCGAAAAGATACAAGAAGTTGCAAAGACCCCGCGTGACTTCACCTTTAACGTTATGGTTCCAAGTAAAGTCATCGCAAATTCGATCGGTTCCAACTAATCACATTTCCGTCCTCTACAACGAAGACAACACCAAGTATATAGGTCTAACAATATAAAGTTTTGAATATGGAAAAACTGAATGAGCTAGCATGAATTCTGGTGGAAGTCAAAAAGCCAGCGGCCGCCCGCCTTCGAGTAAATGCGCTTCCAATGCCAAAATTTTTAGACCAATTGGAACAATTGGAAGAAAGGTTCCAAATGATCAAAATATCAGACCTCCCTTATCATCTTGATAAAGACCAGGAAACCAAATTTCACGAGAAAATCGCAAATGTTGTCATAGACAATATAACTCAAGAGCAAAGAGCGCGGCAAACACTACACCCAATATCAGAGCCACCATCACTGCTAATACCAGACTCTTAAGTTATCAGTTTCCGATAAAAGATGCAAGTTTTTGAAATATCTGTTTAGAACGCCCCTCAGATATGAAATATAAGTCAAGATTGGATGAAAATATGGATCAACAGTATAGAGGAGCTCTTGAATGAAATAACTCAAAATGACCGATGTAATACCACCAGAAATTCAATAAAACCATAGAAGCTAAAGCCCATTTACTTAGTTTTTCAACCAGGGTTCCCACGACGGACTTATCGAGGCCTAATGCCCAATTACCAAAAAAAAACAACCCCCATTTGAAGATGAAAACGACCAATGGACCTGGTACGAACAAGCTATTTACATTAATATTCAATTATCGGATACTAAAAAACTAAAAAAAACTAGAATATCTGAATGGTTACATGCATAGAGAGGCTTCAAAATTAATATCTCACTTACCGATGACCAGTGCTAACTACAAGACAGACTGGGACACACTCAAACGACGGTATGATAACAAACGGCTGCTATTGGCACTGACAGATCAGCCAATATGTAAGTCGAACTCTCCCGTACCGCTAAAACAGTTACATGATACAACAATGGAATGTCTACAAGGCATCCAAAACAAAGGATACGACAACTATTTCTGGAACCTATTCGTAAGCAGAATCATCATCAGAAGATGGGGAATTGACACGAACAAAAAATTAGAGCGTGGAGTTTCCCCATGAAATCCACGAGCTCTCCAAAGTTCTGACATTTGAGAAAACCACAAACAGTGCAGAATCTGCCAGAGATACAATAATGTCTACCATGGTCCTACCTTCCTGGCATAGAGTATACATAGCCCTGCTCCAGCCAACAATGATTTCGCAATTGCAATAAATATCATCACACTTACTGCATAATAATCAGAATTTACCTCAAGATCGCTCAGGACAATATGAATCTAGGCAAATCCGTCCATTACAACAAAAACAATTACAATCAGGCTATTCCAGCAATTCACACGGACCAGGGGTTTTAGAAATTAAAGACTTGTTACCTACAGCACTAGATAATGTAATAACAAGCAAGGACTCCTCCTTCACTGCATGAGACCTACTAGGCCAATGTTCACAATGCTCTTTCATCATGGAACATGCAGCACAAATACTAGGATTACCACAACACAGCCTCTAAAGATCAGACTTCCAATTCAATGACAGAGACAGTCCTATATACACACAAAAGCATTGAGTTTAATATTTGATGGTAGGGGCGTTTACTTCGTGGTACATCTTGAATGAGTTGTAATTGAAACACGATAACTTTATTTTACCACTATATTTAGAAATATATATAGTAGTAAAACAAAGTTATCATGTTTAAATTACAACGAAATTTTAACAAGGATCACCAGCCAACAACCAATTGATTTGGCCGACGACACATTGAACTGTCCAGGACAAGTTGACATATTACTCGGAACGCGCCACTACTGCCAAATCCTAATGGAGAGTATAAAAAACCATTGATTGCTCCATCAGAGTTTGGATGGTTAATATCGGAAATAGTTTGACAAACTGCACAATGATGATCAAGAACTCTATCTCTTCTCCCGCACTATGCCGTATTAAGAGAGATAGTACTACCACTAAGCTCTCTGTGTTGTTTGATACATTGTGAAACATACTCTGGCCCACAACTTTAGAACAACATCACTGACATCTTTCTTCGTGTGTGTATTACAGATATGGAAAAGATGTATCGGCAAATTCAAATAGCGGAGATCGATCAAAGTTTCCAACGGATTTTATTGAGACATAGCCCGTCAGAGATTATTCAAGAATTTCAACTCACAGTCACTTATTGATCTAAGGAAGTACCTTCTTTAGCAATTCGAACACAAAATAAACTTGCTTTCGACCCAAAAATCGCTCAAATTATAACATCATATATGTATATTCCGTAAATATTCCGGGGCCAAGGACATACAATCTGAACTAGAGATTAAATCTGGCCTCATAAACATTCTTAAAAAATGAGCTTTAAATCTACGGAAATGGTCCAACAACGGCGGCAATCTTCTGAAGTGGTTATTGGAATATATGATAGACCAAACCAAATAATAGATTATATGCCCAGACAAGAAATCTCTAGGAACTCACCAAAGATACATTCACATTCAAACCACCCGTACTCCAAAAGACAATTATAACCAAGAGAGTAATAGTATCTGACATTTCCAAGATATATGATCCATTGGGAGTGGCCTTAGATGTGATTAGCAACAAAACTATAACCAATATGCAATATGTATGAACGAACCAAGTTGTACATGGAAGAAATCGAAAACCACTACAAGAAGTTTCAGTATATTGGGGCGGAATAAAATGATTTCTTGGATATCAATCCACCCTTGCAAATGTCTAATAGTCATCCTACCTCCCCACCTCCAGATAAAGCACACATCTTTAGAAAGAGAAACTTTGGCCAAGAATAAAACACACATTTAAGGCTACAAGGATTTTTTCGAATCATCAATATCAAGCCGTATAATCTGATACAGCTCACAATGCAACATAAACAGTACAAGTTACCAAACTAGATGTCATGAAGAATTGTGCCATCGAGATTGTTCATCAAAACATGAAACCGTGTTCTCACAATAGCATCAGATACCACTTGAACACTCTTATCTGGATGCAAATTTTAACACATGATGAATGTTCATAACAAACAAACCCAAGAGAGTGAGTGTCATCTAGGTGAAAGAACATATTCTTGAATAATACTGGATTATAACAGATAACATACCAATTTTCCGTTGACACCAACGAGCACCGATTATTCCCAACCCAAAATAGGAAGATAACGGTAGGAGGATTGACAATCCAACACTCTCTGCTGCCTTACGACCAGCGTAAATATCATCATAAAGCAACCAGTACCGAGTCATCAGTTACTGCACTTATACCGAGCGTTCTTATCAATTAACGTGTTAAGTATTAAAGAAGTATAAAGCTAAAATACAAAATTAAATAATAATCCAAATATTAGTATTATATATTTTATTTTACCTTCTGACAAATGACAGATGGCAGATGAAAAATACCAGTAGATAAACGACGAATAATATATACAAAATCATAAATAACAAATGATAGTTTAAAGATGGAAAATAATAAATATAACAAAAGAACAGAAACCTGATGATAAAAGATAATAAATAATAATAATAAATATATTATTATAGATGGCAAATGACGTCTATTACTTAATATATGGAATTTCAGAATGACAAATAATAGTCAAAAGATGACAGATATTACATTATAAATCACAGATATCATATATGCAGATGCCAGATAACAGAGACAGTTGATAGAAGATAGATGAAAACAAATAGCAGATTACTTATGTCAATTAATTGGTGATATGAGAAGACTATCATAGTTAAAAATGGCATTGTACAATCAGTACAATCTAATAGAATTGTTTCCTTCTAGATTGACGAATTCACTGATATATAATAATGTAACAATAAAAAAATATTTTAGTTTTAATGTGTGTGTCAATCAACAATGGCCATAATAACTAAAATGATGTATTATATTATGGTAGTTATTAATAATAAATTTTATTCAAGTCAAATTTTGAAGGCTAATTTCGGCTTAATCGAAAACTGAGGTCCAGCCATTTCCCCGCATTAACAGGACTACCTGTATAGGTAAATGTAAAATAACTAGTGTAATAGATTCCTGTTCTCAAGACAACAATTGGCAATTTAGTCAGTAATTTTTGAGAATTTCATTTATTTTCTTTGATAGAAACGCATTTTGCCTTTATTTTTATTTTGTTGTTTAAACAGGTCTAGTTCAGTTTACTCCTTTTAGCCTATTAGCAAGTCGAATTCACTGGAATATAATTATCTACAATTTTCCAAAAATGTAATAAAAGCATTTCTGTTAGTTAATAACTAAAAGATAAAGGCTAACAGTTAACAGATTAGAATTTAATTATGACAGATTATTAAAACAGAGATTAAAAATCACAGATAATACATCTACAAGTTGATGATATGTATTCACGTGTCAATAGATTGTACACCATTCTACTTAGAATAGTTTGTGAACACGAGAAAAGTCAAAAATCATTAATATTTCTGGTATAAATCGACTTCAATGACAATTAACAGTTAATAGTTGACGATAACACTTTATAGTTAACAGGTAACATTTGACAAATAATAGGTTACATATGACAGCTATTAGATGACAGTTAACAGATGTCCTTTGATATCTTACTAAAAGTATTATTAAAAATGAAAAATTGATCACACATAATAATAATGTGTGTACATTTTGTTCTTAAATTTAACTTTTACTGTTTTATGGAAAAATCAAAAGCAATAATAACCTTTCTCTTACAATTAAGAGTTGAAACATGACATGGCAGTTAACAGATTACACACAGGAATTGACAGATAATAGGTAATGGTTGAAAAATGACAATTAATAGATCGTAATTGACAGACAAGTTATAAATGACTTTATGAATGACAGTTAACAGATGATATTTGTCAATTGAGAACAGACTACATATATAATAACTTTCTTTCAGTATCTTTTAATCCATTATAATTTCAAAAAATAATGGATTAAAAAATAAAAGATTAACCAATAATACCTTTAGAGCAGAATATACATTTTTATTCTGACAGTTAGCAGATGACAGTTGATAGTGGATGGATGATAACACAAGTATACACGTTTTTTGACAACCAAAAGCTGTATATAAGTTAAATTTAATTATTTTAAAATATTCAATAAATTCATTGTTTAACTATTAACGGCCATTTGTGGAATTACAAAGTATAAATCAGAAATGAACAGAGGTTGAACTGAGTTTTTATACTACTTGGGATCTATTTCACGCATTAGGGTCCAAAAGTAGTCGCTCGTCATGCCTTCGTCCTAAAATCCTTGGTTTCACCTTTCGATTTTCGCTATATCTTGGTGCAGCCGCTCTCCTTGCTCGTCGCTCGTGTCGCCCAAGTTTTATGGGAAAACTCAAGATGAGAATGCAAAAAATGTATGAGAGACATCCGAGCTCTAATCTTATGGTAAAAAATTGTCGATTACTTGCTTGTAATTTGTGGTTACCGATAATTTTGTAACGGTGGCCATGCTGCTATTCCTTCTTTGATTTTTGCGTATGACAGTTTTGGAAACAACTTGATTAAGTACAGGAAAGTCGGTCCTTCGGGATCCAATGATTTGACAAAGTTGTTAATAAGGTCAAGTTTAATATGAAGAGGTGGCAATAAAACATCCTGAGGATTCATAAGTGGTACAGAGGACACGTTTTCTTGCCCTGGCTCATCATGGATACGACTTGGCTACACCTTTCTCACATAATGATGATCAACTGCACGGCTATCCCATAGACAGCAAAATTTCGTGAATCCAGATTGCATCCCAACCAATAGACAAATAACCTGTAATGAATATGTAAATCAATTAATACATATTTCGAAATTAAGTACAATTAATTTATTGTTCAACCTTTAGATCGCCACAAATTTTCCATTGATGCTCATTGTATTTGATCTCGGCTAAAATTGTACGCATTGTGTCATAGCAATCGGAATGGATGGTTTTTTTATTTCCAATGCGGAGTAGCCGCCTTCAAACTGTACTTAGAACCACTTATGAACAAACGTCATTAATTTTGATCGTAAAAATTGATCATCAAATAAACCCTTGATGTCATTGCAGAAACACATTTCATTTTCTTTTTTGAAGAACAGTAAAATCGCGTGATTTCTATTATGTAAATAGTGGTTTCTGTTTTAGGGTTAAGATTTTTCCATGCAACAGTGATGCAAGCAGCTCTGCGATAAATTCAAATCGCGAATCAAATCACTCAGTTCACCTTGCGATATTAAATGCTTTTCGCCCATAACGAAATCGCTTTCATTGCTCGACAGTAAATAAGACGAGTTCTTAGGGCATTGTTTGCACTTATACCTGGACAAATTGGCAATGGATCACTATCCGTACGTGGAACTGGCTTTGTCATTGTTAATACGTCAGGATATTTATACTGTGCTAGTTTTTTTTTGCTTTTATACCGACGAATTCATCGAGCCAAAAAAAAGTAGCAATCATCTTCACAATTTTTCTGTTCTCTCCATAACGTTGGCACGGAGAATAAAAAGGTAAAGGTAAAACGCCACCTGGGACTGCAATCATTGTTGGACACCCGTTAGTTTGCAGTTAATAAATATAAATCATAGATCTCAGATAGCTTAAGTATTTAATCATACATTTGAGAATAGTTATTTAGGCAACAAAAGGAAAACAAAAACCTTTAGAACTATACATATAATTTCTTCTGACAGTTAGCAGATGACAGGGGATAGTTGAGAGTTAATAGATTATAGATGGCAGCTGATAAATATAAATCACACATAGCATATGCAAAAACTGTTTGTTCTCCCTCTTCAACTCATCATAAGCTTTATGATAATGATGCAGGAAACTAAAAAATAAGACAAAAACCTTTAGAGCTGTACATACATTTATTTCTGAGAGTTAATAGATGACAGGTGACAGTTGAAGGATGACAACGACGTGGTCGATAGCTAATCACTAACACTATTACTACTAAAATAAAATTTAAAAATGTAAAGCATTAAAAATTGACCCGAAAACAAAAGAATTACTATCTTGAATTTTGGAGGCGTTCACTTCGTAGTACAAGCATTTTAGATTTATTATACAGGGTTAGTTTTTTTCGATGTTCTCTATGGGATCTCGGAAACTATAAGAGATAGAGAAACGGTTAAATGGGGAAAGAAGTGTAGATTTACGAGACTAATAAAATTCCACTTTCAAAGTTTTCAAAAAAGTCAAGGGTAACTAGATATTTTGAAAAAAGTAAAAAGTGTCAATTTTTTCAAATCAATATATCTCGGTTTTTATAACAGACAGAAAAAACTGTAAAGGACAAAGTTTTAGATAATTTTATGTAGATTAATAAAAAATAATCAGAAATTTTTTATCGCCATTATTTTCCGAGATATGATGCAAACTTACATTTTTTTAAATGGAAACCATAGTTGGCTATGGCCTCATTCAAAAGGTAATTTTTTTCTCTTTAATCCAATATAACATATGACATAGTTATTTCTAAAAATAAGTGAGTTATAGTCATTTTAAATTTGATTATAAATAGAAAATGGGTAGCCATGAAAAAGATGAAAGTAAAACAATTGCAGTTGTTTATAATAATAGCAATATTGTAATTATTAGTTCTACAAAGTTAAATAAAAATGAAAAACCAGCATAAGAATAATAATTTTGTAATTATCAAATGGCCTTCTGTGTGTGGTATAAACCCATTTGTCAAGAGGATAATACTTTCTTACAAAAATATTATGAACAGATGAATCGCGGTTAACTAATTGTGCTATTTTTAATCGCCACAACGAACATAGATGAACTTAAGAGAATCCACGAGAAGTTTCACAGAGAAAACTACAAATTAAATTTGGGTTTAATCCATGGTGTGTTTGGATTAATAATTTTCGGTCCATATATTTTTGAAAGCTCACTAAGTGAAACTGATTCCTTTCATTTTCTTCAGTAAACATTTGAAAATACGCTCGATTGTTTAAATTTATCATTACAAGCAAGATTAAAATGGTTCCAATATGACGGTGTGCCACCTCATACTATGTTGGCTTTACAAATTATTTAAATGATACTTTTCCTAACTCATAAGTGGGAAGAAATAAACCAATCCCAGGGCCACCTAGATCTCCCGATCTGCGCGTTTTAGAATTGTTTCTGTGGGGTTAAGTAAAAAACAAAGTATATGAAAAATCATATCAATCTGTGGAGGATCATAAACTAGCTGTTATTGAAACATTTAATTCAATTTACATGAGAATAGTCAAAAAGCTATAAATTCAATTTTAAAAAGATATAATTTATGTCATAATAGTATTAATAGTGGACTCTTTGACCATATTTTTTTAATATTCAAATTTCTCTCCCATTGATATATTGATAATTACAGAATTACTTTATGCAGTTGTTTCATTTTGGTTTATCTCTGTAAAACTAATAATTACAATATTGTTAATATTATAAACAACTGCAATTGTTTTACTTTCATCTTTTTCATGGCTACCCATTTTTTATTTATAATGAAATTTAAAATGACTATAACTCACTCATTTTAAAAATAACTATGTCGTATGCCATATTGGATTAAAGAGAAAAAAATTACCTTTTGAATGAGGTCACAGCCAACTATGGTTTCCATTTAAAAACATGTAAGTTTGCGTCATATCTCGGAAAATAATCGGGATAAAAATTTTCTGATTATTTTTTATTAATCTGCATAAAATTATCTAAAACTTTGTCCTTTACAGATTTTTTCTATCTGTTATAATAACCGAGATATATTGATTTGAAAAAATTGACACTTTTTACTTTTTTCAAAATATCTAGTTACCCTTGACTTTTTTGAAAACTTTGAAAGTGGAATTTTTTTCGCCTCGTAAATCTACACTTCTTTCCCCATTTAACCGTTTCTCTATCTCTTATAGTTTCCGAGATCCCCATAGAGAACATCGAAAAAAACTCACCCTGTATAATCTGTATACGATATTGTATTGTTTGCCTAATTCAACTGTTCAATTGTAAAAAATAAATCAAAAATATTAAATACATTCGTTTTCTAAAATAGTTAAAAATTTATATAATTCATAACCCGCTAAATATATGATATAATAGTACAACGTAAAAAATGGGTTTTAGCTTTTTTTCCTTAAGAAACTTAAAAACACTTATTTGTAACAATGCAGAAAGTGATTTTTCCTATGGCTTTTGCTGAAGAAGGTCTGCGGGACCCTTAATTAATTTCCCATTGATTGCACTCGCCCTTTACGGCAAGGAACAATACGTTTTTGCGACAATCAATCAAGCCCTAAAGTTGACTCCTACTCCCAATCTCTTATCACCCTCTTATTACCCTTCCTGCGCCTCACATCATTAATTTAACACATACATCCCATTCAGAAAGTTAGTTGTTTTAATCTATAAATAATTATAATTCATTTTAGTAGTAGTATATATATATATATATATATATATATATATATATATATATATATATATATATATTATTTGTTGAAATCCGTTTGTATTTGTTCCTAGTTGGGATTGGAAACGAAACGAATTCGAGCAAGAAAGAAAAGTCGAAGCAATTTATGTAATTGCAGTTTATTCCCGGTTCGAAGTGATCCAATTGGAAACCATTTCGACGTCGAGTGCACTCTTAAGGGCAGGCAGCAACAGCCCTTCGTTCTCTCGCTCTACTCTAATTCCCAAAACATTTGTTCTCCTTACAATCGCAAAAGAAAAAGAAAAACAAAGCGTCTTCGGGATAATCAATAGGGTTATTTAATCCCTCATTTTGAATAAATGAAATGGTAAAGATCGCAAAATTAAAAGTTTCGCATTTGAAATCGTCGAAAATGCCCATTAAATGTAAAAAAAGGTAGACAATGAGAAAATGTTGGAACGGTGCATTTTTTCTCCTCCTCGTCCTTCGCCGCCTCCTTGTTGGATCTACTTAAGATTCTGCAAACGCGTCTCGGTCCTGATTACAGCCCTCGCCCCCCCTGCTGTAGGGCGTCTAATTACGCAAATTTGATATTTAGTCCCTTTTCTCGTCTCCCGGCATCGCTCATCCAATTTTCCCCTGATCTTTATTAAATTTAAAACATTTCCCACCTTTAGCACGAAGCGAGCCAGAAGGGCGCAGACACGCTCCCAGACAGGGGATGATTTTCTTAATTAATAACTTTAAAACGGGTTAATTGCCCAAAGGCTTTTCATCTATTAAATTAAATCACAAACGAACTCTCGTCCAAATTTATATTAAAGATTAAAAACAAGTAATTAATCGGGAAAAATAACGACAGATTTAAAAACATTACTTGATTGAAAATAAAAGCAATAATAAAACCTAAAGTAATTAAATAATAACATAATTAATATTTCATGAATGATTTTCTCATTTACCTCGTGGTGAAACATTGTGGAATAATAGGTAATTTAATCAATTACCTATTATTTAACATAATTAAATATAGAAATTAATTAAATCAAATAAAAATGTGCGAAATAAATCTTAAGAAGAAAATTAATCATACGGAAAAATTAAACGTCTGTAATAATTCAGCATCTACTTCGAAATCTACAATCTACAGGAAATAAGGGCGGCAGGAAAATGCAAGCAATAACTCAATCCGATAAGTGGATGCGTGAAAATCCCGCAAGAAAAATGTTCACCTTTAACGTCAAGAGCATTACTACCAGTCTTGCTGCCAAATGCCACAACTACTTTAGAACTCTATTCACATTAAAAATATAAACTTTTAGATAGGACACCTGAGTTATGGATACAACTTACTGTAATAGTTTGTTTATGAAAAATTACTATTAAACGCATAAATTACAAAATTATCTTTAATTTTAAGAACTATGACTTTTTTAACATTTAAAATATGTTTTAATGCAGAATTAATTACATAAGTTTTGAAACATTTATAATAGTTTTATACGTTATAATAAATGCATGAAAATAAAGGATAGAAGCTTAAATCCATTTTATTTATTTTTTGTAGCTTTCAAATAAAAATGATTCTTTAAATTTATTTTGTTATATATTTTATAAGAAAATAATAAAATCTAATAACTGAAACATAAGGCATAGTTAAACTACACTAACAGTTAACAGTTATTATTATAAATAAGTTAAAGAACAGTCCAAAATTTGTTTTGGGGCAACTACTAATTCCAAACGTCACATGGAATTAAATTCGAGTTCAAGTAAAATTTCTGAAATCTTTTATTGAGAAAATACCGGTCTTTACAGTAAATAAAAGTTACATTCTATATTACCAAAGCAGCAAACAAAACAACTATTACGAAACACAAAACTACAGAAAAGCATCCGCTGAATATATAAAGAATCCTAACGACTGCGACAATTACAAGAAGTCCATTTTAGACAATAGACAAATATATTAATTATATATTACCACGTATAAATTTCAACGACGTTTGTCGTAAAAAAATAGTTCAAAGTAATATTCCTTTAAATAAATAAAGTAAATAAAAAGATAATGAAGCTACTATATCAAAACACATTCACGAAATTATCTCACACTATAAATATTGTAACAAAACTATTTAATGGAAAAGGGGAAGAACGAATTGATTACTGAAGAATAAACAATAAAATGAAAGGAAGCTATAAAAATATCAGTAGGCTGTATAAACCTAGCTTAAGTTTAGCAAGTTCCAAACGAGTGTGACAAAACCTCTTATTGACCAAATAAGTTCAATTCAAATTCAAGAGAATGACCTTTGGACTAAATAACATGCTCATAACCTTCTGACATCTGATGGTTAGAATTGTGAAAGAACTGTTAAATTATGCGTATATGGTATACCTACATGATATTATTTATTGTGTAACGTAGTATTTAAAGGAGGTAATTTTTGAGAAAAGAAATAAAATATTTAGGACATCATAACACTGAAATTGATTACAATACAATAAAAAAATACCTGTAGCAAAATATTGAAGGAATTACAACAACCATTGAGAAGATATGATACAAAAAAAAAATGAATAACTAATGAATATAAAGTTGAAAATATAAACTATACTCTTTAATAAGCCTATTATGAATTGGTGACATACTATAATCAAAAGGTGATGTTGGTACAAACCTATATACTATGCTTCTCGAATACCCGAGCGCCCGAGCAAAAATATTTAACCAATTATAGATAACTTTTGGCAAAAGTACCTTCAAGTACGGTGTGTTTCTAAAAAAAAAGGGTTTTAACGCTTTGTAGTACTTATTACGTAAAACTTAAAACAATAATTAATATATAAAATGAAAGAGTAACTCAAACAGTTCTGTTTGTTGATACGCACATACGCTAGGGGGCGCTGTAGCAAAATGGCGACTAGTGAACAGAAAACATTATGAGCCTTTTTTGTTTCGAGAAGCATCTGTAACTGGTACTTCTTATGTTGATGCTTTACATCCCCAAGAAACACCAGGTATTTTAAACCATGCATTTGTGATAGTTGCTTTAAAATTTATTCAGATCGTAACCTTGCCTCACAAAAAAGAAGAAAAATAAATATAACTTCAATGCTGACGCTTTACCAAAAATCCAACTGGAACCACCCAGTACCACTAACGACGAAAACCTCATAATGATAGTGAACATTGATTCTGATAACAGAATAAATTATCGTATTGCAAGAACTAATGAAAAAACAAATGTAAGTGGGACAGACTTATCTGTGTTCAAAATAGTCTACTAACGGAAATCCCTGCAAAGAATTGGAATTACAATCTATAAATTAGAAGAATCAATACACCAAATAGATACAATTCATAATTAAAATTGTAATTGGAATTGTATAAATAATCACTTACAGAAAAAAAGAAAACATTTAATTTTATGAAAAAAAGTTGGTTTCTATTAGTAATCATTACTTCATGTTTGAAATGAAGAGAATGCTATGAAGAATAACTTCACATTACTTCAGCTAACAGATTTTATTCGAACATGCATAGAATCTGGAACTAAAATTAATTCGATATTCGAAATGAATTCAAATCATTTACGAATAAAACGATAAATTAGAACTAGAAATGAAAGGCTACATATAGAGTATGATATATCTCTTCTCTCTCTAAAATGAACACCTGAAAAACTATTTAAAAAGGGTTTACATCGATACACTCATAATTGGAAGAACTAAACTAAAATAAAAGACAAGTACTATTATTAACATTAACGAATACAATGGACATTACAGATACTTTACCTTCAATACGACATAATTAAAGGTCCTCTAGATGGATACAAAATAAATATTCATTTCAGAGCACTTCTAAACCAAATTAGAACTATTTCTATGCTTCCAGAATAGTATGAACAAGCAGGTAAAATGAATATGATTAACAATAACTAAATTTCTAAATTGCTTCGGATGATGGTAGTGTCAGCCCAAACTGAAATATAGGACCATTTCATATTACAGAAATAAGTAATGCTGACAAAGTACATGAAAAATGATAATAAATTGCGCTGTCCAATTAGGTGAAATATTTAGGTTTAATACGACTTATTAATTGGAACGCACACCTAGAAAAAAATCTGCAAAACTACAGCACTACTATGTAGGCAGGCTCTTTGGCAGGTAATGGGGGCAGAAACACAAAACGATACACAATGGTAGTAAAACCCATTTTTACATATGGCTCACTAGTATGGTGGGTCATAAGAACAAGCAACTGTATAAAAAAGCTTCAAACTCATCAGAGATCCATTATAGTTATAAAAGCTTTACTAGATCTTCTTCCCCTACAGGATATAGATTCGGGCACTCAGAATTTCTGAACCTGAGTTCCTACAGTCGCCAAGACATCCTAAATCGATTTAAGAAACTTAAACATAACTCTGTAAGCAGCAGGTATACAGATAATTAGAAGGTTAATTAAATACTTGATTTTGTTTCAAATAGTAAAACAAAACCAAATGTTTAATTAACCTTCTAATTAACATTTCACCACAGGTTAAGTGAGAATTTAATTCATCGCTGGTATACAGTAGAATTAAAAGCGGAAGCGGGCTCCGGCATAGGCAGGTCCAGTCCTAAATACATCTGTCGTACAGGCTGAGACAATAGCCTTCAAATGATGTACTTAAGTTTGTACAAAAAAAGGTACAAAGAGGAACGCATTTGTCTGATCTCTGACAGCCAGACTGTTCTTAAGAACATCAAAGCATACAGTTTCCATTCCAAAACTACTTTGAACTGCCAACAAGCTCTGAACTAATTGGGCAAAAGCAACAAACTTACTCTAATGTGGGTATCAGGTCACGCAAGTATAATGGGCAACGAACTGGCCAGGCAAGAAGCTACAACTACCATAATCGGACCAAAACCTACATGTAGAAGCACGTAAATGGACGTGGTCTAAGAGTGGGACAAAGTGCAAAACAGGGCAGGTCAAAGGAAATCCAGAATGTTTATTGACCACCCGCCAAGGAGAACTAAATAGCTTTTGCGCCTCACTAAAAACGAGAAAGACTGTTCTTACAGGAGATCACCCAGTGAAATACCATCTTCACAAGATAGGTAAAGTATATAACAGCACTTATAGATTATATAGAATGTAGAGGAAAGCCCGGAGCACAACTTATACGTACCCTAACCGGAGCAAAGGCGATAACACCCAGAACGGATCAGAGCATGGTCTCCTAGGAAATTAATTAACCTTACCAAGGAAATTTACTTCCTGCTCTTATTAAAATCCAACTACTGTCAATATGGACATTGTTCATGTATAGTAAATTAACTATTAAGATATTACAAGGAGTTGGCAATTAATATCTAACAAATAGGCGAAAACAATGGATGAAATCAATTCTAAATTACATAGAATGAAATATTGAATTGAGAATACTGGTTGAGAAAAAACACAGTTTTTAATATGGCGAAACAATTATCACAGTATTCCAACATTAAATACTGTGTTAATTCTCAATCAAAGTGTTACATTTACTACATTTATAGAATAGCTTTCAAGATTTTCTTCTCTTTTAGGCAAAAGCTGTTTAGATCTGATAATAAGCGGAGGTTAGTCTTACAATTCCAATATCATCCATTTTAGTCGCAAAATCTATCAACCGGAGAACATTATTGCTGCTATATATTTTGATCTAGCTAGGATTTATGGGAAATTTTGTATAACATTGTGTTTGTCGAGTCTGAATGCTGCTAGAAACCAAATAAAATCAACAAGTCAATTCAGAACTTCTAAATATCGACTCTTAATATCATACCTTATTCTCCTGAGTTGAACTATTGTTCTTGATTCTATAAACTATTAAAAATATTAACCATAGAAATATTTATCAGATTCAAAACATTATATACATAACCTTTATTTGGCATACCATTCCAGCCTATAAACTTATACATTTGTACCATAACAATGAAATAATAGTAAAACTAAACATAAATACAAAAATACATAAAACTATTACAATTCTTGAAGTAATCCTTTACTTTCGCTTCTAGCTACACCTCCCTGATTTCATTCTCATCAATTCTCTGCATTCTTCAATCCCTTTTCCACTCTCACACAACACCTTATTCAAACTCTTACTCTTAAAATTAGGTCTTTCAATACACTCATACAACCAATGCTCCCATACGTCTATTCCCCTAGTACAAAATCCACACACCATATACTCCTTTCCCATCCATACTTTTCTTCCTCTTTCTTCATTTCCACACCTTAGCCTAGCTAGCATTCTTACATCCTCTCTATTCTGTAGGCCAAAGTAGCGCGGGGTTGTTCCGAAAACTTGCAGGTTTTTGTAGTTCGGGCAGGTCCGACTCTGTGCTATTTTGTTTTGCCGACTTTGTAGTTCTTCTGCCCTCAGTTTTTCTACTACTTCTTCTTCTAACTTCTGACCCCGCCCTAACTTTTCCTCTACATACATCACAGACATTCCAGCTCTTTCATACAGCTTTGCTCTCTTTTGCATCCATTTCATACTCTCATGCTTTTGTTCCCATTCCCTATAGCAAATTTCTTGCACCAATCTTCCATTCTCCATTTCACTCAGTCTCCTTTCAAACTTCACTACTCTCTTTGCTGCCATACACGCCACAGACACTCTGTTGCATTCCTGCAGCACCACGTATCCGGGTGTGGTCCTCTCCAGCCCTATGCACCTTTTGAGGTACCGCAGTTGCAACCTTTCCACCTTTTCCTCCACACTTATACCCCATACTTCCGATCCATACAATAATATTGTCCTAACGCATGCATCCCACCAAATCATTTGCATTCTCACATTATTTCCTAGCGCATCTTCCCACGTTCTCCTCAACCGCTCCATCGCCACTCTCGCTTTCTTACAAACATATTCAATATGCCCTGCCTTACTACCGTTTCCAAGAATATAAAGCCAAGGTATTTGAACTGTTTCACTCTTTCCACACGCTCCCGCTTCCATACCAATTCTTCTACTTTCCCTTTTCTTCCCACATTCCGATATATCATCCATTTTGTTTTCTTCACATTCATAACTAATTTTCTTCTGTCAAAATACCTTTCAAGCCTTTTACTCATCTCTTGCAGTTCACTGAACGATTTAGCCAACACTACCACGTCATCTGCGTAGGCCAGACTCCAAATTTTGGTTGTACCTATTACTACTCCCCCTGCTTGTCCCAGTTCTAAAACTCTCTCCATATCTGCCACATATAAATTGAATAATAGGGGACTGAGGGGACAGCCTTGTCTTAGTCCTTGCCTTACTCTAAATCGTTCAGACACATTCTCTCCCACTTTTACCTTACACCAAGTTTCTCTATACACCTCTTCTATCCAGTTCACCAGACATTCCGACACACCCTTTTTTGTCAAGCATTCTACAAGTATTCTTCTGTCTACTGAGTCATTCGCCGCCTTAAGGTCCACAAACAAAGCATACACTCTCTCTTTCTTACTCAGTGCCCTTTCAATCACCCAGTTCAGTGTAGCTATTTGCTCTGTAGTCGACCTCCCTTTTCTAAAGCCACCTTGAACCTCAGGAAGCCAGGACTTTTCCTCCGTTTCCTCTTCCAATCTCTGCTTCACCATGCACATCACTATCTTGTACAGTGAGTCCATGCATGTTATGCCCCTGTAACTATCTGGCTTGCTGGATTCTCCTCCTTTGTATATGGGCACTATACTGCCCTCCTTCCAATCATCCGGAAATGGTTCTTCTCCCTTCCATATTTTGTTTATAACATCCAGTGTTTTTTGTTGCCCTTCATAACCACATTCCTGCCACGCCTCCACCTTAATCCCGTCCGGACCAGCTGCTCTACCTCTCTTCATGCACCGTAATGCCCTCTCCAACTCTCCTAACGTGAAATTTTCCTCAGCACTGCTTACACGTCTTGTACTCATTTCTTCCGCTTCACCACTTGTTGAACTCAGCATCCCTTCGAAATACTCCTTCCACTTGGCCATCTCAATCCCCCCTCCGGTATTTTTCGTGTGTACAGACCTTTGTTTTATATAGTCCCAGAGATCCTTTTCCCTTTGTAGTTTCTTCACTTTACCTATCTCTTCTTTTGTCCATAACTCCTTCTTAACCTTGCACACCCTTTGGTATTCGGTTTCTGCTTCTTTTATCTTATTCATTGACCCTCTTCCCATTCTCCATTCACGTACAGCCTCCCTCACATTACTCTTTATCCTCCTACACTCTTCATCGAACCAATTTAGTCCCCTTCCGTTTTTTTGACATTGCACTTGTAATTACTTTCATCAGTTGGCCCATTGTTTCCACCCCCTTAAAATTTACTGTGGATATCTTGTGTTTGTAAGACTCCAATGCCCTTTTTGACCAACACCATCCTATCTCACCCACTCTGCCCTTTTGCTCTCCGTCATGATATCGCCCCACCTTTACTGTTACTGGCATATGATCGGAACCCATTCTGCTTTCGACAACAAACTCCTCGACCTCATCTCTGATTTCGTCATTTACTAGTATGTAGTCGATGACCGAGCTACCCCTTGGTCCCATGTAGGTAAATTCACCGTCCCAATCCCCATCTGCACATCCATTTAACAAATCCAGCCCTTGTTCTTTTGCCCATTCCATTAATGCTATCCCCTGATTGTTAATACTCTCGTCCTTGAAACATCTAGCCCTTCTATACCCCCCACATTCCCCTACGCCCCTCGTATCCATTTTTCCAGTTCACGCGTTCCAGTCTCCTCCTACAATCAGATATTTGGGATATTCCATATCGGCCAACACTTTACCAATTGCTGCCATGATTTCAATCTCTCTTTTCTGTGAGTATATTGTGACAGTTTTCCACCGTTTTCCCGCTTTACAGAATGTTCTCCACATAACCCCTTCTACTTCTCCCCTCTTAATATTTTCTTCCACTTCTTCAAGATTTTCCCTTACCCCCGTTATTATCCCACCTTTTGCTCTTCCCATCGTGCTCACCCTTGTAGCCCCTGCACACTTCCACCTGAATCCATTTAGTAATCTACCTATGATCTGCTCCCATTCTGCCTTTTCCACCCAAGTTTCCATCAATCCGACCATATCCTTGCCTGCCACCCAACTTTTTAATTCCTCAAATCCTCCCGCTTCATCCAATTTCTTTTTAATACCCGCGATGTTCCAAAAAGATACGCTAACTCCACTATCCTCATTTTTCCATTCATGCTTATTGTTCATGATTCAAAACATTATTATAAGGCGACTTCCCTTAGTAAGGTGAAAAATGATAGGACTTAAAGCAGCGTGGAAGATCTCTGTTCCTGAGGTCGGCTGTGATCTTGAGCACCTTCGTCCAGTCGAAGGGCAAGGGCGCGTCTTAATCATTCTAACTCCCTTCTGGTTTGTCGACGGGCGCTAAGGTCGCCAATGGAGCAAAGGCCATGGCTAAGATCACTAAGATGTCGACAATCACTGATTCGGTGAAATCATTTAAGCGGCAGCGAAATGTCATTCCCGAGACGTAGCCAAGAAGGGCGACACAGGAGAAAAGAAATCCTCGGCCAAAAAAAAGCCTCATCCGCCACTGCTGTTTCCGAGAAGAAGGTAGCCAAATCGAAGGCGTGATTTTAATGTATAGCAATTGGTTATATAATTCAGTTCATTATTGTACTTTAATAGGTTGTTGTAACTGATAGCTATTAGTTTTTATTCAAATGACAAGGGAGCAATCATTCCGAAAAACAATCATTTTTCTAGAAATTATTGGCTTGGTTTACAAATACATAAAGTAGTAAGAGAGGCTACAGTGCCATAAACATAAAAAAGTGGTAACATTTTTAGGAAATATAAATAGGTAATTAGAAAAAAATTAAAATAAATGTTTTACCGGTACACAGTGAGCCAAAGTATGAAAAAACCTGTATACCAACCGAGAACTAGTTCATAAAATTTGATTTAGAATGCACTGGGGTACACTGCTTCAGTGCTGGAATGACATTCAAGTCGCCAATCTACTTTGAATGATCCGACTAATCGTAAACAGTAAAAAGTGGACGTTTTGAAAAAATAAAAAAGGCTGTTACGGCATCGTCTTAGCGATGTTACATTTGCACTGCAACATTCAAAAATTTCGACAGTATCGATCCAATTACGAGTAGACAAATTAATGAAAAGTGTGTTTGTTTCAGGATTTCATTATTGCATGCATGGATTAGAATAATGGTGTTGTTTCTGCATGCAGCTTATAAATCCGGTGTTGTCGAGAAAAGTAAAAAATGGCACCCCCCCCCCCTATACAGAGCAGAAAGAACAAGTCGCAAACCGTAAAGCAGACATCCAGAAACAATTTTCTCAACGTTTTGGTTTGATTACTGATGTGCCAAAGTCTGGATTTGGCACATCCGAGTAACTGCGGAAATATTTGGTGTCAATGAAAACATTATAATGATGACCAAGGTTTTCTTACAAGCGATGTCGAAGGGGTGTGCCATCAATATTGAGAAATTCAAAACTTATAGTTTCGGTGTTGCGAAGCGTTAAGTTGAATTGTACTCATAGTATCCCGTGTCGAACTCCGAAGATATTGTAATAATTCACGGTTACGCCATCATGGAAGCTTTGCCGCTTCCAATTGGTCAGATATCTGCGGAAGCGAAGGAAGCTCGGAATAAAACCGTCGTTTTCGCGAAAATACATCGAGAAAATGTTCCTGCGTAAAATAATCACAGATGTCTTCTCACTCATGCAACCTCCAAAACCAGATGATGATAAACCATTACCACTGGATATTAGAGAATTATTGCCTGTACCATCTTCAAACGAAAATATCGAGGAATATAATGAGAGCGATGACGAAGTGGAATAAGGTAACGCCTAATGCTATTGCGACTTTTGAAGTTAAACTATTTCTATATGTTTTCGGAATCTATAAAATATATTTTACAATATTTCCTCTATTGATATCATTTACCAAAAACCTTAATGTATGCATTTTAGAAGATCAATATGGACATTTACTATATATGTACATGTTTATGTATATTTGATCCGCCATTTTGAATTTTGTAGTTTTGATATCAAATTCGTAATCAGCGACCCCAAAACCATATAGGAAACAATTTGAGGAATATTCTTACACGATTTCATATTTTGACCAGGTTTTTAAAATGATTTCTATGACAAAAATTCTTTAGATGACCATGTCAATCCATAAGTCTTCAGTGTTAAAATGCATCCTATAAAGATTATCCAGCAATATTGTTGAATATTTTATTTCTGTATTTGCCATAATTCACGTTCCCACGTTATCAGGAAACCCATTTTATATATCGTAATGTGTTACTTTTTTGTCCCATTTTTATATTATCACGAACAGCCAGTATCTTAATATCTTAGCTGGTATATGATGTTAAATAAATTAACGTAATAGCGGCGTAATCATCTATTTTAAGTGTATCCTAAACGTTTTCTTTTAGGATTGCTAAGCCTATCTAGTTCGAGCTTTGCTGTCATGAGATTGTCCTTGAATAGTTATGTATATATTCGCAGCATATTCTTTCCCTTCTCTCTTGATATATAATTAGGTTGTCACCTTCGTACCTTAGTACTTCTGATTGATGATATCTTAATAATAATAATAATAATAATAATAATAATAATAATAATAATAATAATACTTTATTGTGTTACACAGGTCAAAGTTTAGTTTAAGTTTACATTAGTACTAAAAATAAACATATATAATAAGCTAATACATGAATATATTACAATCAGAGAGGTGGGTTTACATCAAATTCGTAGAAAACTAAATTTAATTAGAACAATATAATTAATATTTGAAGATAAAAAACGGTATATAAATAAAATGATTAAAATAGTGTAAGTATAAAAGCACTAAAATAGAAATAAAATGATTAAAATAAATATAAATATAAAAGCACTTAAAAAGACGAATATAAAACAATTGGAATAAAACAGAGAGCTGTATGTATGTATATAAAAATCTTAATTACTAAAATCAGATAAAAATATAAATATATAACTTGAGTTAAAATAATAAAATTAGTGTAAATGAGATAAAAAGAGCTTAAACTAGTGTAAAATAATATTACTAAAATAATTAAAAATATAAAATCGCTAAGATAGGTTTTAAATTCTAAAATTGTGAAAGTTATTGGATAAACACTCACGGATGTCATAGAAGGCCATTTCTGGAGATAAGTTTTAAGTCTAGTTTTGAGTCGATGATCATTTAGAGATTTGACGGAAACAGGCAGTGCATTATATAAAGTAGGTCCATAGTAGTTAATACTGTTTCTGTTTTTCGATAATCACAATGGCTTTAGCGATATATTTGATTTCTGTCCTGTATGGTAATCATGTATGTCAGAATTAATATGGTATGTAGATATATTCTTTCTAACATACAATATACATTCTAGGATATAAATGCTAGGCAAGGTAAGTATTTTGAGATTGACAAAACTTTCCTTGCAATCATCCCTAAAGCTAAAGGAGAGAATTGTACGAAAAGCTCGGCGTTGTAGACCGAATAACCTACTACTTATAGTTAAGTGACCCCAAGTTAGTATACCAAACGTCATATGTGTATTAAATAAAGCAAAGTACGCAGCTCTTAGGGCCGATTGTGGGAGATAAGCTTGAATTTGACGCAATAAATAAAATGCTTTACATAGCTTATCTGCAGTGACCTTACCATGCCCATGCCAATTTAATTTACTATCCAAAGTTATGCCCAGGAACTTTGAAGAAGATACCTCACTGTTGTGCTTGAGTGAAAAAAATACATTAACTGTTTTACTAGAAAATAATGATAACTTGTTTGAATTGAACCACTCTAAAATATTTTTATTTGATGTTTCTCTATTAATTATTTCAGATCTTAAGTCTTGTGACTTATTTAGACAGGTCGTATCGTCAGCGTAAAGTATTATGGAACAATCAATACTTTTTGGTAGGTCATTGACATATATTAGGAAGAGTAAAGGTCCTAATATAGACCCTTGCGGAACACCCCATGAGGTTGTAGCCTCAGATGACATGTGACTGTTTAATCGCTGTCTTCAATTTCTTAAATAATTGTTTAGTAGTTGGCTAAAGTTGTAGAAATACAGTTTTCGCAGTAGATTTCATGAGAGACACAGTCAAATGCTTTGCCAAGGTCCAGGAAGGATGCAACTGTATACATGTTTGAGTCGAAACCATCCAGGACAGCCTCTACAAAAGCATTCACCGACGTTCGATGTGTTTTTTTCCGTTTTTAATTTAGGTTAGGTTTTCCTTTAGTAAAGAGCAGTTTTCCTGAAGGACACTGTATTTCTTCTGCATCTCTTTAATAATAGTGTTCAACAGACTTACTTCTCGTTTTAACATTATATTTTCCTTGGCAGTAGAAACGTGGTTAACCTCCAATTCATCGGCACTACCGCAGCATATTAGTCGGGTTCCATCAACCGATTTAATACTTTTTATTTTTTTGGCACAACTGTAGTGGAATGCATTTCCACATTTCGTGCAAATTAATATTTTGCACTGGGTCTTTTCACAACACTTTAGAAATATCGCACTATCGTCAGACGCGGTCGCTTTGCCCGCCATCTTTGAATAATATTGTATTATTCTCCTGCAGGACTCTTTTATTTGTTCTAATATATGTTTCTTTCTCAAAATTAGCCAGTATTCTTATTCTTTTTTTATGATTTTCTTAATGCTGTCATATTTGTCTTTATAAAATGTATATTTTTGAAGATTTTAGTTCTATTTTACTCTACCTCCGTCAAAATTTCTTTTATATTCATAGCAAGACTTAGAATAGTGCTAATAATTATAAAAAACACGAAAATATTTCCGTAAAATCTACAACAAATGAGTCTTATTAAGACTACAAGAAACAAATCACTTTTGAAACAACTACTTCTCTAGCTAATACTTCGACAGACATTGAATAATACAAAAGTAATTTGCGTGTTACAAAATAGCAAGGCTATCAAAGCAACACTAGTTTGAACGTATTTCTTTCTGTAAAATGAACTAAGTTCATTTGTATTCTATTGTTGATGTCTGTTGTACCTTTTTCGTATATAATATTGCCTTCCAGTATTTTTATTTCTAGAAATATATTTTTTTTAAGTTACGTGAAGATTATTATGTAGTAAATTGTAATTAAAGTATTATCACTTTCTTCATAAATTTTTTATTGACTAGATGTACATTAAAAATCAAAACCCTGAGAAATCAGCTGTCTCTTATCATTCAATTAACACAGGTCATGGATTTTCAATCAACAATACAAAATTATTAAAATTTTCACCATCTTACAAATTAAATATGTTGGAAGCAATCGAAGTGAAAAAGCATGAAAACAAATTACTTAATTTTGATTTAAGTCAATTAAATAATCCACTATTAGAACTAATTAATGCTTTTTGTCCAAATTAACAATATTGTAAACATTTTTCTCTTTGTAAACCATAGCTTTTAAATTGTTTTAATTAATCATAATAATTAAGTCGCCCATTTTTTTCTGACTTTTGTATTTAATGTATTTTTTTTTCAATGTTATTTTAATTATTGATAAAGAATACTTCGTGTTTCGAAATGTAATGTGTTAATTACAATCTACTATTTTTATTTCTATCGATTCCTTGATGCTCTACTCTGTTCCTAGAAAGTTTTACTATTTAGATAATAAATTTAGTTGGTTTCTGACTATGTATAATTTGCCAAATGATGGTGCTTATCATATATGGCCTCCATATTTTGTGGTAATAAGTGTTAAATATCATTATTTACTCTATTTGGTAGAACACGAAAATTGCTGAAATTTCGACTTGGGAATTGGCTTACCTTTGCATTTAGGTTAGCTATATTGATGAATGCAGTGTGTTTTGTGATGATAACTTTACATAGGTCTTGATAAAACCTGTCTATTTTATCTTCTTCTTTGACAGCTATATATATATATATATATATATATATATATTATTTTGTTACCTGGAGATGAATCTCAATGCGGTTCAAACATATACCGATCGTTGGTCTTCCCATCTACTATAATTTCTACTCTATAAATTTGTGTCTCCTATAGAACATGTTGCCATTTTAAGCCTTACATAGAGTTTATTCATCCTTAGTCTTACTATTCCTACGACTAAGTTATCAATCTTTTCAGGTAGATAAAGATTTCTAATATTGAATGTGGTGATTTTTTAGGCTTCTTCAGAACTTAATTCTTACCGAAAATCTAATCGGAGGACTTATCTCAAATGAAATAAATTGATTGTTTTTATGTCATCATTTTTACAAAGAATTTTTATAGTGAATCTTTAATTTTATGATTTCGTATAAATGTCTGGCTCGTTCATCTTTGGGGTCTAAATTAGACCCCAGGGCAAAGAGATCCCTAAACGGCAAATAGGAAAGAAACATTTTGATCTAGTGCCTCTTGAAGCTGATTAGAAAATAACTATAGCCAGTGTGTGGCAGACTTCACAAGACTGTTATAATCACGATCTGAATAAATAGTATTAATTTTAATAAAAAAACAGGTCTTATTGGGCAACTACGATTATTTAATTATGGTATATATTTTGTTAATTTAATTATGGTATATATTATGTCAATTTTTTGTATTATTGCAACTAAAATATGTAAATTAAACGTATTAATAATGTTTACTTTATCATTAAAACAATTTAGTTAACAATCAAATTGTTTTAATATGCAGTAAACATCATTAATACGTTTAATTTACATTTTTTAGTTGCAATAACATAAAAAATTGGCATAACATATACCATAATTAAATTAACAAAATATATACCATAATTAAATAATCGTAGTTCACCATTAAAATTCTAAATGCATACAAAAATAAAACATTAATTATTTAATATAAGATTGGAAAATTTTCCAAACTTAAATTCTTGTCTACGAAAGTACATAACATAATTAAGAAGTTCCCAGTTTAACTTTAAAAGTTACCACTAGGTTAAATTTGAAATATTTTTGTATAAAATCAATTTGAAAGGGTTTCACAACACTGCAGCGTGTTTTACCAGACAGTGGCTTCATGTTGAAATATGTTGCAGTGTTTAACAATAAATGTGAAACCCTTTCATCTATGTTATTTAATTTCAAACATTATTAATTTAAATTAATGATAATATTTTTTTGATACTGAATATAAGCAAAAGAGAAAAATAATAAATAATATAATAAAATAGTTTACTGATCTATGAGGTGGTACACTAATGCTTGTAAAAAATATTATAGATGGTGTATTTACATAGTATTTAATCCCCTTTTATTATATTACCTAAATTTGTAGATTTTACACATCGCTGTTCTTTCTTTCTCGATAGTAATTTTAAGCAAATATTAAGAATTATATTAGACACTTAATTCAAAAGAATAAAATTCAGGAAATTCTCTCCTTTATATCTTTTCTTTTTTGTTGGAAAATCAATACCAATTACATCAAAAGCACAGGTTAGATTAAAAAAGAAACGGCGACGTTCTTTGATCAACGTGATTACATATATTTTAGATCGGATTTATTCAATCGGTTTGCTTGAAACCATCTGGAGCTTATAATTTAATTTGACCCAAGTAATACAATATTTCATTTGTTTTTATTAAAATTTAGTATACGTTTAACTCTCATATGTATTCTTTAGTTGTTTTTTATAGTATGTTATCATAACTATATTAGTTACATTTAATTGATAAAACAAACTTTTAGTACTTTATAATTACTTCCAGAATTGTGGTTAGATTAAATGAAAGCAAATGAGTAATATTTAATTGGTTGCATTTGGTACTTCTTTGATTAGTAAATCCATCTTATCAGGCATTTATAATTTTAAAACTTTATAATACAATCCATTTCCCCGTCTTTATACTATTCTTAAGAGATCCAAATAGATATGTGGCTGTGCTTTTTCTACTTCTTCTTCAAAATGTATTCATCGACTTCTGGACATAAACCTCTCCCATCCTTTTCCATGTCTCTCTATTCTGTGCTGTGTACTTTGTTGTCAATAAATTATTTTAGAATGATCACAAATATAGTACATATTAGTACAGAACAATTACTTTAAACGATTCTTTATTTTTGTACGTTTTGTTATATATTTGTGAATATTTATATGTACTTTTTTTGGAAAATAAAAATAAAAGCTTTCTAATTATATTATTTTGCACACAAATAAATCTGTCCTCAAGGGCGAGTAAAAAGGTAAGGTAATAATTTACTTTAATAATTGTTTCCGATCGATTTAAAAACCGATTTATTTTAGGATAGAGTTTCAGCTTTTCGCTGGAATGTTATTAAATTATCTTTGAATTTAGTGGGTGGAATTTTATTAAATTAGAAGGGAAATGATTACCTGACGTTATTTATTCAGTTGGTCCATTGTGCCCTAGTCGGCGCTTATTAAAATTTTAATGGCCACTCGGAAAATTATGAAGGAAGTAAATTTTCCGCCCGTTTTGAATTAATTTCCCAACGCGGAAAACTGTTAAGTCTAAGACCGAAAGCCCGCCCGCATTCCGTAAAAACAAATTATTACAGATGCGTCGTTTTTCTAAAAATTCAAATTTTGTAATCATAAATTAAAATTGTTTCCTTTAGTCTCAAAAGATGGATTAATATAATTTTTAATAATTATATTTCGTGCAGAAAAATCGCAGGCTTATAGTTCAGATAGTGTAACTCAATTATAGCTTAGAAAGAGGAAAAATATGCATTTGAAAATTGTAGAAACTACCAAGACTTTTTATATGTCACTTAAAATACTGTTGTAAAAATTACCGTGTATTATTATTATTATTGTATCCTAAATGTTGTGATGTATAAATCAGAATCATTAAATCTAATCATGTTTAACTATCTTATTAATAATATGATGGTTAATAATACTAATAAGTTTATTTCATAATTCATGTTTCGATAAAAAAAATTATATCATATATACTTTCTCCCCATTCCAAAGAAGAGACGGTTCATTTCACTATCCCCTCCCTAATGTCATTTAAAAATGAAATATCTAATAGCTCATTGTGTTACTTGCACTTAAAATATCCCCTCACACATTAAATTATTCAAAAAATGGCTGTCTACCTCCCAGGCTTGATTCCACATGGATTATAATGCATCCAATACAAATCACAGGATACTTTTGGAACTCCCTACAGTAGAAATAAAGTGCCTTTAAAGCTCTCGAAAACGTTAAAAGCACTACTCGCCACCACCTGCTTTAATGGTTTACTTATATACTTGTATCAAAATAGTACGTTAAAGCAGGTTTCAGTTTTTCAGTAAAAGAGATGGAGATTATTTTAATTCGATAGTTTTCTAATTAAAATAATAGTTGAAAGAATTGTAAATTTAAAGTAATTATAATAATACGATAGGACTTGTATCGATCTATAGGAAATGCTAATACATTTGTAATAAATTCATGTAACCCATCTATAAAATAGTTAATTCATTTCATGATGGTTGTGACTGTTACTAGGTGGTAATCCATATTTAAACACATAAATAATAAAACTTTTATGGTTTATTAATTGCCCCATCACTTTCTATTGGAAAATGTTTTTATATTTTCAACAAACTAACACTTTTCTAGGATTACAAAAAGTGTAATTGCAATTAAAACTTTGAAAAACAATTATAATAAGTATTACAGTATATTGCAATCATTAAACCATGATAAATTATAGGTAGAGAATTGATAAATACTTGATTTATTTCACTGATTCAACCTAATATTTCATAATGTTTCACCAAGAGATAAGTGAGAAAATTATTCATGGAAAGATAAATGATTACAAATAAAATAATAATAAATTTTACACTTTAAATTTCTTATATAACTTTTAAAAATAATAAAACATTTATAGTTAATTATTTTATTTAAAAATTAACATAAAAAACATCGTATGACGTGTGCAGATAAATTTAATAATATTATGTTCATTCTTCATCTCCAACAACACTTAGACATTATATGCATAACATATTTCACTAAAAACGCGCGCATGTTCAAAATTGCTCCTTTTGTAAGAAAATGGAATGGGGCCTGCATTTCCTCTGTAGTGTAAGAGCCTCGGTTACACTTGGGAAAACTATAACTGGGAAAAGCATTTCCATATGTGTGTATGCGACGAGAAAATTTCATCAGAGCTTTTCCACTCAACTACGGTTTGATTTCGCAGAGGCAAATTGATTTTCCATTTCAGGTTTTCTCAATTTTGCCTTGTCTCCGCGAAAATTTAAACTTTCATAAGAATATTTTAAATAATTTTCGTAATCGAAAATACACACTTATATTTCAGAAACTTATATTTTCCACAAAACTGGAAATAGAAATACATTTCCCTACTTAAACAATATTTACAAATTAATCACACATAAAAACACAAATAAATAAAAACCAAATCAGCCAATTTCTATCATTACTATGAATAATTAGTTTAGTTTAGTTTATTTAATTATATAGATAACGTAATTATTATAGTAACTAATGTATTGTTTTTATCCGTTTTATTCCATTAGGTATTATTGATTGCAATGGGTTAATGGCGCTAATAACGTTTGAATCTTGAAGGTGTATAATTGAATTTATCGTTTAGGTCGAAGGGAAAAGTCGTTTTTTGTTCTATCATTCCTTTATTGGGAAAGAGTGTATCATTTGTCAGTGTCTGGTCGGTCGTTAGATGACAGGTGGTGCTTGTCCTTTCATCCCTTGGGAAATTACAAGGGCGTGAGTGGACCCTCAGGCCCTTAGCACTTCCTATCCACCAACCACCCGCGCTCTAATGTTTACCCTAATGCACCGCACAAAAAAGGAATCCAAATCTTATTACTAGATGCTGCTTATTACTAGATTCTGCGTATGTGAGTATGTATAATTGAACAATTAAGCGTCAGCTAGGGATTCCAATTTAATTAACTACAATTCTTAAGTCAAGTATTAATAAAAATAAACGTAAGATGTTATAAAATTTATATTTGGTGGAAAGCCTATTTTCGAAAAAATTAATATTAACACTCTATAGATATACCCGATAACCTTAATATAAAACTTGTCAAAATCCTTTCAAGCTCACTTTCTTAAAGCATTTTAATTTAATTTATGCCTACAGTTTGACACCAAAATTCAAGGTTAAGTTCAAAATAAAGAAACTTCCCGGAAAACCTATCTCCCACTTAGTAGAAATCTAACCCTATCATTCTTCTTATGTTTTACAAATCTCACATCAGATCATAAATTAACTACTGTCTGTTAGTTATCAATTCAATTGCTAAACATCTCGCACAAAGTCTTGACCAACTTTCAACCTCGAGCCTTCATAAAATTCTTGAAGCTGTTAGGTCTTTCCCCTCTAGACTAATAGCAGTTGCAGCATTCAACTTCTAAAAATCTTCCAAAAATTTACTCTCTTATCCAGCAATAACTTTTTAAAATCATTTTTTCGTGTTAAGTGTTTTATATTAATTCATAGTTTCCCTTTTTATTATAATTAGTGATATATGTATGTAGATTTCGAGAACCATGTACTCATTTTGAATTGTTTGAAACAGCCTCTAATTACCTATCAAAATTATCTATAATCTATATTTGCATTTATACTTGCGCTTTTAGTTAAAAGTATTTACATAATATTAATTTAGTTAATAATAAGTATATGTTAATCACTTAATAAACTACTTGCATAAACTGTAATTATATCAGGTATAAGGGCTGTCCCGCTGGATTAATGAAAAAGTTTATCCAAGAACTTCCAACCGAAGAAACCAAATTAGCTACTTCGAAGCTTAAAGAAAAGTAACACCGCAGAAATCTCTAAAAGAAAATGTCTTCACCTCGAAGAGATACAGTTATTTACGATCTCACTCCTCTAATAGTAATGTTAGCTGAGGAAACTTTAATGAAGATAATAAAAAAATGGATATCACTGCAGTAACACAAAATTCAAAACAGATGACAATTCAACCTAAAGCTTTGTTATCTGAAGCTACTATACTTTTCTCCTAAATACATAACAAGCAACAACTCTCAAGCAATTACGAATGCTTTCAAACTCCCTTGGATGAAGGGAGCAATCTTAAAAGGCAACAATCACTTTCCAAGTAGTAGAGTCAAAAATAAGTTATTGTCTAGCAGCTACAACCTTTTTAATGGCCTAAAATAAAGACTAGAAAAATCAAAGCCAATACTACTGGCTCTGATAAAAAAACTTTAACACACTAACGCATCTTTTTAATTTGTTTGTGAAGTCTGTGTGATGTCTGCAAATAGCTATAACAAATAGTTTAGTAGAATTACCTAATCTATTGCCTGGGTCGTATCTATTACTGGAAGATTTCGATGCACACAGTTCGTTATGGAGATCCCCTCGTCTTAATATTAAAGGCAATCATATCGAGCCGTCGCTCTTACTCTCAACAAAAAGCAAATCGTTCCTTCGTATTTTAAAAACCCCAAAACTATATTCTCATCCTTACTTTACTTACTTTTAACCCCATAAATGTCACCTACCACTACTATTTAAAACGTTCTATTGTCATCTTTTTACATTACATCCTCTATGTAAATTGCTATGTTAAGAAGTGCTTCGGGATGTACTGTAGCAATCATATTGAGATATCTATTTTTCTACAAATCTAAGTTATGCACAACCGAGCTTCATCAATTAAAGATAATCAATGCCGGTCTTTACATGAATCACATTGGACTCACTAAAGTCGCAGTGTTAGCCACAGGTGGTTAGTAATTAATTAGTCAGTTTTTCGTTAATTAATGTGTCATATTAACTGACTCTAGAGCTTCCTTGTAGTTAATCTTTTTCACAGAAGTCCACTTTTTTTTTTTTTTTTTGGTAGAGGACGGAAAATTCTTTATGAACGCCTATCATTGTCCTCAATAATAGGTAGTGTGGGACTCCCGGTAGTTTGTTCTCTACCGTCTACCCACTAAAAACTTCTCCCCGTCTTACTCGTCTTCTCATTTCTTCTGTGTCCGCGTCCTTCCTTCTGAGAACCGCCTCAGCAAACTCCTTCACGGCTTCCCACGTCTCGCTGTTTAGCATGTGGTCGACCAAATTGTCTTCTTTCGGTGCTTCCCCCAGCACCACTCCCAGTTTCCGTCTGTCTTCTGCCCATCTGGGGCAGTACGTCAGCGTGTGGTTCGCATCATCAACCGTTGTCTCGCAGTATTGACAGTTACTGCTCTCCGCCTTCCTGATCTTATGCAGGTAACTTCCGAAGCACCCGTGCCCAGTCAGCATTTGGGTCAGAAAGTGGCTTGTCTGCCCGTGCTTCCTCTCCACCCAGGGCCTCACCTGTGGTATTAGCTTTCTGGTCCAGGCTCCTTTTGTTCCGTCGTCCCATCTCTCCTGCCACGCCCTCATTGCAGTCTCCCTCGCTCTGCGCTTAGCTTCGCCCTTGGTCGTTAACCCCCTTAACTTAGCGCCGTGCACCTCTGCTCGTTCTTGTAACGCCAAGTCTGCTGGTATTGTTCCAGACAGAACCTCGACCGCGTCTGTAGAGACCGTCCGGTATGACCGTGTGATGCGGATCGCTCCTGTTCTTTGCGCTCTTCGCAGCCGCATCACGTTCCTGGCCACATCGCAGCATTTGACCCACGCCGGAGCCGCGAACATCAGCTTGGCTCTTGCGACGGTTGCCAGCAGTCTGCGTCGCCCCTCCCCCGGGCCGCCGATGTTGGGCATTAGTCAGTCGGGCCACCGCTGCCTCCGTTCTCGTCGCCGCCTCAGCTGCCGTTGCCGCCTGTGCGCTGCATTTGGGGTTTGCTTCGAGCGTCACTCCCGCGGTTGGCGGCCCAATCGTTTGGTGGACAGCCACGCCGCTGCCATTTTTTCTGGAGCTGCTTCTAGCCCAGTCTCCTCTAGCCACTGGATGACCCTCTCAGCGGCCTCGTTGGTGATGTATTTGAGGGTGTCCATTGACTCGCTGCTTACGACTAGTGCGAGGTCATCGGCGAACGCAATCAGTGTAGCATCTCCTGGGAGGCCTATCCGTAGAACTCCATCGTACACTAAGTTCCAGAGTGTTGGGCCCAGTACGGACCCTTGTGGTACCTCTTGTGTTATTTGGACTTCCACCTCACGTCCTTCCTTCTCATAGGAGAGGCTCCTGTCGCTGAGGTAGGCCTCCATCATGCTCGTGAGGTAGTGCGGGAAACCTCGCTCTTCCATTGCATTAAGGACCGCTGGTCAGGGCAAGGTGTTGAACGCATTGCGTACGTCTACCGCCACTATCACGCAGTGTCTCCTTTTTCTCAGCGGCCCGGAGTTTGCTCTCGCCGCTATTTCTTGTACGGCCATGATGGCATCTGTGGTTGACCGTCCCTTTCTGAAGCCGTATTGCCTTGGTGACAGTCCACCGGATCTTTGGATGTGTTCTGTCGCCCTCTCGGTCAGCAGCCTTTCCAGGACCTTGCCAGCTGTGTCAAGGAGGTAGATGGGTCTCCAGGCCTGTGGGTTCTGGGGTGGTTTGCCTGGTTTAGGGATGAGGGCCAGCCTGGCCCGCTTCCAGCGTCTTGGGAATGCATCTGTTGAAGCATTCCGTGATTCTGTCCGGAATTGCTCCCAGCGCGACTTGGATGGCTTCCCCCGGTATGCCGTCGGGTCCCGGGGCCTTGCGTTTTGGCAGCCTGTTCACTGCTTCCAGTAGCTCTTCGGTTGTGAATGGGACTGCTTCGTCTGGCTCTGTCTCCCTTCTAGGCCTCCTTAGCGCTGCGTTTCTGCACGTGGGGAAGAGTGCGCCGACCACCGCTGCTGTTCCGCCTGGGACCATCATCTCCGGCCCTGGCTTCTTCTCCTGGTTAGCGTTAGCTCTGGCGGTGGCCACGCTTTCGCACAACAAGTGGCTTGCCTTCCGCTGGCATGGTCTCTTCTTCGGGATGGCTTCCTCGCAGGCTGCTTGGACGTGACTCATTATGGCGTCAGCCGTCGTTTCCGCCCCCAACCCATCTGGCAGTTGAAGTAGTGGCATTCTCGTCGTCAGTTTTTCGCGGTCTATCCGCCCAAACGACCAGCGTTCTGCGGCTGCGCGTGTGATAGTATCGTAAGGATCCCTGATCGCCATCGTTATGTAGTTATGGTCACTGAGCGATTCAGCTTCTCTGTGCACCTGCCAGCCGTGGATGAGGGGCACGAGGCGCGCTGACACCAGGGTGATATCAATTATGGATGTCGCCCTACCTCTTTCGAACGTTGGTGCGTTTCCTGTGTTTGCCACGTGTAGGTCTAGGGATGCAGAAATGTTTAGTACGCTTCGTCCTCTATCGTCCGTGCTCTGTGACACCCATGCAGTCGCCTTTGTCGCGTCGTAGGCTGTCCTTCAGCTCCTGCAGCCAGGCATTGTATGCAGCTCGCCCGCTGTTTGGGGATATGTAGCAGCTGTAGTATGCTGTGTCAGCTACTGCTACCCACACTATTCCTCTGGCGGGCGTACCCCAGCTGCACGCTTGTTGCGTCATATTTCCCCGCATCTGAATCGCTGCGTCGCCGTCCGGTGCATCCGTCATCCAGCTCAGGTTCAGTCGCGCGTTGTTTGGTTCGCTGAGGAGGATGATGTCCGCTCCGCTGTCCCTGGCTGTCTCCTCCAGCAAATCGTGGGCTGCTCTGCTCCGATTTGCGTTGAGCTGTATTATTCTTACTTCTGCTGGCATTCTGGGGTTTCCTCCCGCTGCGCCGCTTCTGTCCTTCCAGCAATGCCCGCCGCTCCCCTGGTCTTTTTGGCCACTTGGTTGAGGCAGCTCTTAAAGGTGCCGCATTGGGCTGATCCTGCCCTATGTCCTTCGTTCTTGCAGAGGGGACACTTTGGCCTCTCCTTGCACACTGCTGCCTGGTGGCCACCTTCTCCGCAGTTTCTGCAAAGCTTGCTTCTGTCCGTGCCGTTGCAGTTTATTCTGCGGTGGCCAAATCCCCAGCATCTGAAGCACGTGTCAAGGTCGTATCTCTCCCTGATGCGTGCGTCAGTCCAGCCCACCCTTAACTCCTTGGCCTCTGTAAGCTTCTTTGCCAGGGCCGGTGTGGTGATCACCGTGGCTACCTGCGTTCCTCCGTGCGCTGGCCTGAGTGGTCTTACTTTTGTTTCCGTGTCCGCTCCGAGGAGCTGGGGCAGAGCTGCTGTCACCTCCTCCACCGTGGTTTGGCTGTCCAGGTCGCGGATGGTGAGGGTTGCCCTTTCTTTTTTGAGGGTGGCGCTTCCCTGGCCCAGTGCCTGCTAGATGGCCTCTGTGAGCTTATCCCCACCCGATTCGCATTTCTTCAGCTGGACGAGCACGTCCCCCCGTTTAGTTTCCATCATGCGGTCTACCTTAGTTCCCAGCGCCTAAATGTCGATCTTCCGTTTCAGGTCTTTCAAGGTATCCGCGTAGGATCTTTCGCCGGTTTTCACGAGTATTACCTCTTCCATTGCCCTTCTCTGCGGCCCGTTGTTGCTTGGGTAACCGGCGGGTTTGGACGTTTCCTTGGTCCTCCTCTTCCCGACCTCGGTCCATTCGGGCGACGATTCCTTCGCCTTCTGGACCGATCGTGATGTTGTCCCTTCTCCTGTGAGGACAATTACTTCCACGTTGGTGTCTCGGAATCCTATCTCGATGAGCACTTTCATGGTGCTCCAGTCTATCTGGTCCTTTCCTGTGCTCAGCTGCGGGATTTTGAGCTTGGTTACTCCGTGGGCTGTAACCTCCTTAATGAGGGCTTTTAGGCACCTGTGCCAAGTGCCTAGTTCCGCCGTGTCACGGTTATCTTCCCTGTTTACCAGGTGGAAGATCCTCTGTGTCGCCTCTGCCACCACTGCATCCCCCACCATGGTGGTGTTGCGGACGGTCTGGGTGACGACCTCTCCAGGTCGTGCCCCTTGCTCGCGGATCGCTTCTGTGCCGCCGTTTCTTTCCGCCACCCTCTTGGCCAGCCCGTTTTCTGTTGTGAAGGAAGCCGCGACGCCATGGGCCAGTGCGTAGCTCTCTTTTTCCATCAGGATGGCCCCCTTCTCTTCTCTGATGGCAGTATACTTGTCGTCGTGGCTGGCAAGTATCTGCTGGCACTCCCTTTTACAGATGCTCCCGTAATTTTCCTACCATTCCTGTGGGGTGCTGGTACAGGCATCCCTTGCTTCCGGGCGTTCCGCCTGCGTGGCCTGGTCCGCCTTCGCTGGTGCAGCTTCAGCGCGTCCGTTCGCCTGCTCAAGCAGCGATTTGAGCTCGCGGAGTTCCTTCTGAATCTTCTTGACTGCCTTCTTTATGGGTCCATGTACATTTCTATTATCGTCGATGAACGTTGCTGCGTCCGCTACGCAACGCTCGATCGACATTAGTTTCGCGAGCTGGCCGTTGTTTCCGCCGGCCTGTGTGCCGACCATTTCGCTCGCGGTCCCCTGTGCACGGGCTGCCGCCCTTTGCTGCCCTCCCTTGAAAAAAATTCTTCGTCTGCCTCCTCTTTTCTTCTTCGGGGCTCTCTGCTTTACTCTGCTTCTCCGTCCCTCGATTGATGGTTTGTGTCTTGAAATCCATTTTTATTCCCACGATGAGCTCGGAGTGGATGTCGACGACGGCAGAGCCGGCGTACCGTAGCAAGGCTATTTAAACTAGGGTGAGCCAGATGCCCCAGAGTCCGCAGTGTAGAGACTAAGCTGCTCCTTAGCCACGCATCCCTCGGCCATGCTGTTCCGCCTTGGATTGAGGTATTTTTTTCCAGTGGTTTCCTTTCCACCTTGTTCCAGGCGGTTAAGCCAAGATCCCCTAGACTTACGCCGCCCGCGAGACTTGACCACAGTCAACGGCGATAAGCCCGGTATGTCAGGACTGCAGGCAGACCTGGCATCGTTACCATTTGTGCAAGCCCTGCGCCACGATACTACAGCCGGGCATGGCGGGTAAATGAAAGAGTTTTCGAAACCTAATAGATTCAGGGGCCGGAAAAAGACCGAGAGTGGCCGAAGAGTTTGTCCAAGGGAGGACGATAGTTCATAGCGGAATCGAAAGTGACTCTAGTGAAGGGGAGCTCCCACTGCAAGATTGTGATGAGCCCCGGAATCTCTTAGCAAAAGACAATCCGCTCCCTCAAGTTGAGTTCATTGTGGATTGAATTTTTAGCCCCTCCACCACGACAAGGTGTATTCCTTCGGAGGGGTACAGCTCACCACCTGTTTTATTTTTTTCTATTCCCAGCATTCATTAAAACGAATAAAATTACCGACAATTCGCACCAAGATTATCTCAATATGTTAAAACTTAGTATTCTCCTAAAATGGTAGTCTTTATGGACGACCTTACTATTAAGGAGCCATCTATTATCTAAGTTATAAACATATAAACTATGTCGCTGTTGACATATTATTGATATATTTTCAGTGGCAAGCTTCTACTCTCAGGAATAAATATAGATTCAATCAAGGACGACATTCTGCATCGTATTCGAATTGCTGTTCAAGGTCCCAATATTTACTTTTTTCCGAAAATATGTAACGAGGTTATAAAGATTGATAATCTTGTTTACAATCGCCTGACCGATCAGCAATAGACACCACTAACAGCGATGTTCAGTGACAACAACAGTTTGGTGAGCCTCTTTGATTACTTTTATAGCAATTAATTAGAGAAGCAAATAACATATACTATCAAATTAATTTGTCAATTGCATTTCTCATTTTTGTGACACCAAATCATATTCCGTTGGAAATTACTTCATTAGATAATGCACTCACTTTGCTTTATGGTAAACGAACACATTCAGCTCTCAAGTTGCCATTTAATGTTCACACGATTCCAGAGTACATAGAGAGTATTCTGGCATATGGGTAAAGTTATTCTTTGAGATAAATACAATATAGGACACAACTATTAACTTAAAGCTCTCACTAGAACGCTAAAAGATCTCAACGATAATTTTATTATTACTTTTTGAGTGAAATAGAATTTCGGGTGCTAATAATTTACATTTAGTGAATTAAAATAACTCAACGAGACGAAATCAACGCATTTCTGAAACAATCATATTAATGGCGAAAATTAAATACTTTACGTCTTACCATAAATATTCGTGATTAACAAACGACACAATGGTACTTTAATATTCGAGAAATTGCTCAACAATGACAATGGATTTTATGAAGACGTACCATCATTTAATTGCAAGACAAATTATTCACAGATTTGCGCGCTAATAACATTAATCATACGTGAAAGCGTTATTTTGGTTGCAAAAATATCAATGTAGAACTATTAATTTCAAAATACAACAGTCTTTATCTTTATTTATGGCAATGGGACGTCGTTTAAATATATAGACACTCTAGTCGACCTTGCGACAAAAAATTTTACCAATAATATTGCTTCAGAATTATATGCTCTAACAATAAGTAATGTCACGCAATTAGTAATAAAAAATCAAATGGGCAATAATCCCAACAATCCCTTCAGATTCAGATTTCAGGTGTTTCTCATATGGTCCATTATATATTATGTGTTACATCAAATATTTGACTTCCTTCTCAGCTTTCCTTTGTGCAGCACTTTTAAGTTGTTGGGCAGGTTTAAAATTTGACATCCATGCCCAATGAAGACTCGTGTCTAAAACGCTTTGGCCTTTTGATACCATTACGGTGGTTTGATTATGGGCTGTGTGATTCTTTGACTTGGCCATTGTTAAATAGACTGAATTGGTTTGTGTACTAGTATTAATATTATTTATTTGGTTCAATATGGTTTTAAAAGATTCCAAAAATCTCACATATGCAAAGGACAGAATTCACAATGTATAGTTCCTTGACTCGTACCAACGGTTTCTTCTATAAGAAGAAGAAACCTATTGAATCTCATTTTTAAGATATTCTATTTTCGTTTTAGTCAAATATGGGATATTTAGTTTTTAAATGAAACTTGCAGAAATATACCTTTGGGAATGGCAACAAACATTTTAACTTGCATTACTTTTAGTAATTAGGTTCAAGATTTATTTTAGTACTTCACTTTTCTAAATTACGAGAGTTGCTTTTTATATTTCGGGAAGAGAAAACAATAAGAGAAATTAATTAATAATATGTCTTTATTTTCAAAGTGTCAGAAGAGTACAAAAAGAAAATTGTGTCAGAATATTTGCTTAATCTAGGGTTGCTATCGTATGTGGGTTTATCGTTTTTCAAAATATATTCCACGAAGATTAATACACTTCTTTTCCTCTTCGATTGAGGTACCTCCAAAACATGCACTTTGAATCCTTAACGCTTCAGGCATCGAAAAAGGTTGACCTCGTAATTAATTTTTAATTTTGGGGAATAAAATAGTTCAGTTCTCAAAAAGTTTGTTTCAGCCAATGTTTTCTTTTTCTCGGAGAATGATATGGGGGTTGGTTTCCCTTATTTTTATGAAGACTTTTGACAAACAAATGGTTATGTATTATTATATGTATAATTTTTCTGAAAAAAAATATCTGGCGACCATTTACTTCGAAGTTCTTCATGCACGAACAACGTTTATTGGATTTGGTTCATCTTGAAAGACCAGGTCAGTCGATTGCTGTTTACTTTCGGGCTCATTCGCCCATAATTCGTCCAACGCGAACTTTGTTTTTACAGCCAAATGTTCGTGCAATATTGAATACTGGATGGTCGCACTAATGCCCAAGGATGCCACAATTTGAAGATAAGTCACATGACGATCTTGCAATATCAGTTCACGAACAACAACCGAATTTGAACGACCTTCACGAAATTCATCAATAAATGAACTACGACACGATTGATTTCTGAATAACATCGATATATAGTAATTTTTGATAGTGCTTCATTAAATTAAATTCACTGATGCACCTTAGTTGAGATTATCCACTTTGAAAGTTTTTGATGATTTGAAAAGCCATGATATAAATTTTACAAATTTTTATAAAAGATTTTTGTACATGTTTCCACTTAAGGTTCAGAAACCGAACTCAAAACGCAAGAAAGTAGGTAAGCCCTGGATAAGCGACGAAATTAAAAATCAAGGCATTCTGTTGCGTGATACATTTCAACTTTGCAAACAAACAAATGACAAGAAATTACTGGACAGATATAAACAAATGAGAAATATACATAAACAAAGTATAGACACTGCAAAGAAAAGTTACTATGATAATGTACTACTCAACTCAAGTAATAAATCAAAAGCAGCATGGTCCATCATTGATGAAGAAAGAAATAAGAATTCCATGAATGGCTAGCTAGTAGGTTTACAGATAGTCAGGGTAATATAATAAAAAATCAGCATGATATTCCACGTGTCTTTAATGACTACTTCACTGAATCTGTGCATTCTTTAACTAATAATATGACAAACATTAAACATAAAATCTCCTCTTATGTGCAAAAATCTTTATTCCTTTCCCAAATGTCAGTTGATGAAATTGCAATAATTATAAAGACAGTTTGTATTAAGTGATCATCTGGTCATGATCGTATACCATGTAATATTTTATTGCATGTTTTGGATAATATCATATATCCCTTAACCTATTTAATCAATCGTTCTTTTCAAGATGGTACTTTTCCTGAGGAATTAAAAATATCAATTATAATCCCAATTTATAAGGAAAACGATAAAAGCAGTATTACTAATTATAGGGCAGTGGCTCTATTATCGGTTTTTTCAAAAATGTATGGCAAAGAATTCTTTAACAGATTGATATCTTTTATTAATAAAGAAAATATTTTATCAAATAACCAATTCGGTTATGTAACAAAACAGCATATGTCTATTTCGACCTAACACGGGCATTTGACACAATTAATCACCGGCTTCCTCATGAACAAATTATTTGATCAAGGCATCAGAGGCCAAGCATTTAACTGGTTGACCTCATATTTAGATGGCCGGTCTCAAGAGGTTAAATTTTCTTTAAATGGTGATACACTATTATCTGAGGCAAATATCGTCCCTACAGGTGTTCCTCAGGGAAGTACTCTGGGTCCACTGCTATTTATTTTATTTTTAAATGATATAAACGAATCCATATCCAATAGTTTTATTACATTATTTGCCGATGATGCATCTGCTTTAGTGATCGGAAAAATTAACTTCGAACTAGTTCAATCAACCACGTTGGTTGTATCAGAGATGCAAATCTACTATCAGCGTAATGGATAAGCTTTAAATGAATTTAAAACTAATATGCTTTTGTTTTCACCATCTTATTTAGATCACAGTCTATTGGTGCGTGGGAATAACAAGTCGTTAAAACAAAGTAACTCCGTCAATTTCTTGGATCTTTTAATAGACTCGAATTTAAAATAGAACATGCATATTGATAGTCTATCTAATGTCCAAACATGGTTTTGTCATTTGGCAAATGCGAAAATTTATTACAATTGATGTTTTAAAAATATATTATTTTGCTCATGTTAATTCACTATTGAGTTACGGCATAATGTCCTGGGGAAATTCTGCCCTCATTAATAATATCCTAATCTTACAAAAGAAAATAATAAGGACTATGACTTTTCAACATCTTAAAGTCTCTTGTCGTGAACTTTAAAAAAAATTAAATATTTTAACTGTTATATCGCTGTATATTTTTAATTGTGTTTGTTATATCAGGCGTAACTCAGAAAAATTTGATAAATGTCGAACATTAAGTAACTATTATTTTAGGCAAACTTTTAATTTATTAGTTCCTATTCATTCTTTATCTATGACGGCAAAGAGCCCCAATATTATGGCAATTAAATTATATAATAAATTACCTGTCTCAATCAAATCAGTTTCAAGTTATAAATTGTTTAATAAGAAAGTGAAATCCCTATTGTTACAACATTCATTTTATTCAATCACTGAGTTTTTTGCGTGCGACCTTTAAATTATGTGTACTAGTATTTATTATTATTTGTGATTTATATACGTAGTATATTTTACCTTTAATTTGTATTTGTATTGAAATTTTTGAATTCCGATATTGGATATGATAATGTTTGTAGTTTTTTTCTATTCGCACAATCTGTACCATTCAAGTGGCAATTAGTATAAGCATTGTTATATTCTATAAATGTCTTTGAATAATTAATACTTTCCTAATACTAGCTTTTCAGCAACTTCTAAGAATCGTCTGAAAACCCTAGAAATATACTCCATGTAGTAGAGGTTCATTTAGGCTGAGCGTAGGAGTTTACTTAAATGGATAACAATTTAACAATAGCCTTTGTTCAACGCGCTATAAAGAAGACTTTCCTTTGTATTTACATTACTTTTAGTTTAAATATGATCGCTGTGTGATTGAAACTGCAGTAACTAATAAATAAACAGTGTGGTATTAACTAAGTGAAAGTATATAGTTTTATTTAATTAAAATATATCACGAAATAAGTGCCTGTAACCTCAATCAGTTAATCGTAAGCCTTTTTGAAAAAACTAAATCTGAATCAATTAAAATATATAAGTGATAAGAGTAACCAACTTACATTAGCGTCTTGGCCTCCATCTTTTGAATTATCCTGACGATCCTAAATCCAGGCAAATCCACTTGGCAGTGAAGTTGAAATCTATTCGAAATACACTTTCCCAAAGAACACTATTTTAAAATTATTTAATTTGCCGGCACATATAATCCGTAACTTTAAATATTCATTCAATTAAATTTTCTTTATTTTTATGTGCATTATTTTTAGTCGTAAATAATTTTTCTCCGACAGAGATAACTAAAGTTTCAAAATCCTTGGCACATTTACTACTAGAAGTGAACCGCTTACAAATGCACCCACAAAGAATTTAGAAGTTGTCTTTTGATAGTTAGTTGGCTTACTTTACACCGCGGTGCACCGTTTATTTATTTCAAGGCATCGATTATGGTACAGTTTATATAATAATATATAAGAAAAATAAAAATATTAAATAATATTAGATTAATATATTTTTTATCTAATGTTCTAAAGTTCTGAAGCCCGATCAAGTTGATTCAACTGTACCTGTTTTAATGGGTTTAATGATTTGTTTTTATTATAACTTCATTCATGAATGATGGAAGCTATTTCTTTGTTATACATCATGAAATCAGGAACTGCACTTAGTTCCTAAAATGATATAATTAAATCTGAAACAAATAGAGCTATTTGGGTCTAATTGTGCTAAATCATCCATTGATTTTAATGTTTTCGAGTTACTTCCATACCCTTTTTAGATGCATCGATTGACAATATTATCTGTTGTTCTTAAACAAAGTTTTAAATTAAGGAGTACAGTTTCAATACACTTTTAATATGCCACCAAGTTTTTTCATTTGTATATCTGTTTCCAAGAATGATATATTTAATAAATATTCTTATAAAAGCTTGAACGATTTCATTTGCTATTTTAATTTTGTATAGTAGTTCTTCATCTCTTCTTCATCTAAGAGTACGTTTTGGAATACGCCGATTCCAATAATACTTCTAGGAGAATGTGGTTTCATTAATGCTTGAAGTAATTTTATGAATGATTAGACAGTTTAAACAGACTTTATAGCTAGGACGATAAATGCAATTTACTTTGTTGTTATCACACACGGTTTTTATTATTAGTGACCGGTTTCAACCATGACAGGGTCATTTTCAATGAACAACCATGTAATGGTTGACCGGTTTCAACCATTACATGGTTGTTCATAAATAATAATAACAATTTGAATTGTAGTTTGAAAATTACCATGAAATGGTTGAAACCGGTCACTACTAATAAAAACCGTGTGTGATAACAACAAAGTAAATTTCATTTATCGTCCTAATTTTCAAAAATATATCAAAAAGTAATAGTTTCATGTATCAACAACTTCATATAGTCTGTTCGTTGAATCTTTCGTCGTACGTCACAAATTATCGCTTCGAGAAACGACGCAAAAACATTCAGTCTGATAAAGTAAACCAAATGCATTAGAAAAAGAACGCACTGTAAAACTTTAGTCGTTTTTTGAAGAGATAATTTGTGACGTACGACGAAAGATCCAACGAACAGACTTTAACTGCATTTATTATATAAATTATATTTTAAATTATATAAATTTTATAAATCAATAAAAATATACAATTAAGTAATGTAATATACTGATTTACACAGAACTAAATGAATATGTCGAAAGTATGAAAATTCCACAGTGTGACGAAATTATTTTTGAATTATTTTTTTCCTGTCAACATTAGCTACGGTTTAGACAGGTTTAGATATTTCAGGCCTTGTCAGCGCAGACAGATAATCGGATTCGAAATGTGACTATGGAGTTTATAAAACTCCAATTCTCCGTTAAGGATAGAAACACTATTAACATGACATATACTGTCTAAATGATTCATTGATTACAAGAAATCAGTTCAACCTTTAAATAATAGATGTCACCTTCAGGGTGTATCTTTCTTTAACGAAATACTTATTTCTTAAGAAGATTTATCCAATAAATCAACGAATCCATAAGCTAGAGCACTTCATGCACAAGATTGATACTTACGTCATACTGATGTATTTTCCATTTTCAAAAAAACTAACAACGATAGCCGTCATAGCGGCATTGCCATATATACCAAAAAAGGTGGAGCTCATTCTAGTTTTTCTCTGAATGCTTTCACGAACCTCGAGGTAACTAAGATCATTGTAAAATCTGACACCGCACTGTTAAAAAATCGTACCAGCTTATTAATCACCCAGTAAGCTGATTCTTAAAGATAATCTTTAGATTGTATTTAACAACAAAATGCCCCAAGACACGACATCAGAGCTGTGCGACCTATAAGTCCCACGTTCTACCCCTCGACCGCTCATCACATTTTTTCTGGATCTTCGGCACTAAGAGACCTTTGCGAAAAGTCAATGAATTGGTATAAATACACGAGTTTTAGCTGTTCATCTCCCATATTCAGATCAACAGATCTAAAGCAGACCTTGAAGTAGCCGTTGACAAACTACTTAGCCATCCTTAGTGCCTCTAATGAGTTCATAGCCAGTAAAATTACCTTCCAGGTGGATCCTGTGGCCATTTCCCCTGAGCTAGAGTTTCTGATAATGGAGAAAAAGAACGCTCGTCCCCGGTGACAGAGCAAGCGCAAAACGTTCCTTCTTACAAAATTCAATAGTCTCGCGCTCAAAGTCAGAGACGATTTGCACAAATTAAAGAACAGTCGCTGGAAATGTCGCTTTAAGTCGATGAACGAAATTTTTTGGCTCTAGCGTCAAAACCACGGTAATCAAACGTTATTAGGTGCGTATGTGACAAAGGTATTTACGGATTCTTTAGAATGTCAATTCACCTTCAACCCTAGCGATAATCTCAACTTTAACAGAGATACCGTTGCGATTTACCAAAACAATTCTAACAACCGTAGGTGGATCTGTCATCTCCTAATAGATAAAGAATCATATTAAGCAACTCAAAATGCGAAAAGCTCCAAGTATCGACGTATTTTGACAGCGATGGTAAAAAAACTTGCTCTCAAAAGTAAATGCGTGCTCTTGAACATTGCAAATGGCGTAATGCTATTCGGATGTTTTCTCTCCATCTGGAAGCTAGCCGCCGTTATTAGCATCCTGAAGGTTTGTTATTCGACACTACTTCCATCTAATTACCGCCCCATCAGCTTCCTCGGTGTGGTAGGTAAGCGAATGGTGAAGATACTACTGAATCGTATTTCAGTTTTCTTCGAAGATCATCAATATCATTCTTGATTCTCAGGTTCGTTTTCGAGCTGAACATCAATTATCTTTCGAGATTAATTCAATTCAACTCTGAGGGCCTTAAGATTAAACGCGACGCGGCGGTAGTTTTTCTCGACATTTCGAAACCTTTCAACAGGCTTTGGCACGTTGAACTAATTTATAAAATGAACTTCCCCGATTACTTGATCACAGTCTTGCACGCTTTTCTTTGGAACAGAAAGTTTTGCTACAAAATCAATAATCCGTTATTAAGCGGTCGTAAGATCTGTGTAAATGTTCCACCGCACTGTCCCCGATATATGGTACATTCGACATTCCAAATCTGGATCCGGTAATGACTGCCCAAAATACGGACAACACAGCTCTACATGTAAAGTAGGTACTACAATTCATCCCGAAAGAACTTTGCAAACTACTCTCTACACTTATGAGAAGTTGTTCAACAAATGACGAATTGAAGTCAATGCTGATTATAGTTGAATATCTACCAGAAGTCAACGAGAGTGTTAACAACGAAACACATGAGCATTACATCAACCAGCTCATAAAACTAAATAAATTAAAACAAAGAAGAAAACCAGACATATACAAAAAAGTAAACAAAACCAAAACATTACATTCAGCATATATTTTCTATCTATGAGTTAAGAATTTAACCAAGACAACTATAAAGTGGAACTCCTGAACAAGGGACAATTCAATAAAGAAATCAAAATGCTAATTTTAGAATTTAAAAAACATAAATGGACAGAAACGTGTAACAAAATTAATGAAATGAAAGTTAAGACGTACTGGACAGAAATAAAAAAAAACTGACAAAATACAGAAAATCAGACTACATAACCAATACTAAAGACCCAACCGACGGTACCATACTGACTAACGATTTAGAAATTGCTACAGCCTTTGCAGGACAGTTAGAATCTACATTAAAACCAGACAATAATGGATTCGATGAAGACTTTTTTAATTTAGTTAATGACTGCTACGCTTCATTTGACTCTCCATTAGCACTTCCAAATGACGATTCATTAGACGAGACAGATTATTACTCAATTTTACACTCTGGTAAAAACTCCTCTCCAGGTCATAATAAAATTCCTAGAAAAAAAACCCTCATGAAATTCAGATCTTTATTTTGAAAATTTTTAAGTACTGCTTCTCTCCCAACAATAATTTTCTTCCGAATGAAAAAATGGTATAATTATTTGCATCCCTAAACCTGAAAATGATCCCACACTCATTTCTAGCTTCCGTCCCATCACACTCCTTCCTGTAATTGGTAAACTCTTTGTATCCCTCATCAAACAAAAACTTTTTCAAACCACAACCAATTCCATTCCTGACTATCAGTTTTCTTCCTAAAAAATCTACCACACTTTCTCTCTCAATCCCTACGTCCAATATGCAAACTAAATACCTCGAACGTCAAAAGTCAGCTATACTTTTCTTAGACATTCAAAAAGCATTTGACTCGGTTTAGCATATTGGACTCCTATACAAATGTTTCCTGCTAAAAATTCCCCACCATTTAATAATCCTCATACATAACTTCCTTTCCAACAGATCCTGTCAAGATAAAGTTAAACAATCGCTTTCACAGTCTTTTCCACTTTTACAAAGTATCCCTCAAGGTTCTTCATTATCACCTCTCCTATACAGTATATTCTGCCACGACATTAGTAATCCTGATCCTACACATTTTAACCCCTCGCAATATTCCTTGCTCTTCGCCGATGACACCGTTCTTGTTGCCCACTCATCCTCCCTTCAAAACGCCCAACAATCTCTTCAATCCCCCTTCGACTCCATCCAAGCATGGTGCTCCAAATGGTTAAACAAAATTAATCCTTTCAAATCGCAACTATTCATCTCTTACCAGAAAATTTCCCTACAGTGCCCTACGATCCTAATTAACAACACTATTATTTATCCCACCTACACCTGTAAATACGTTGGTATCCTATTCGATTCAAAACTATCCTTTAAATCCCATGCATTATCAATAAAAAACAAAATCAAAACAAGGGCTCGGCATTTTAGATCATTAACCTATAAACGGTAAGGAATATCGATTAAAACAGCAACTCATATATATAAATCGCTGGCCCTTGTTAGATTATGGTGCAATTCTCTTCACCCAAATCCGACCATCTATCCTTCATCACTTCCAAGTTGCCGAAAGATCCTCCTTAAGGACCCTAACTAAACTCCGACACCCTGCCAACCCACTCCATAACCCCTCGAACGACCTTTTGTACAAAACCACCCAAATCCCATCCATTTCACAACGTATACTTAGCCTAAGTATTAAATTTGCTAATAATCCCCACAACCAACCCCTGTTAACCAAATTCTGTATCCCTCCCAAACCACATATCTCTTCTAAATATCAGCATCCTCCCCTCACAATTCATCAATTCATTTAGCTAGCAAACATACATTTTCTCTCACCTTAAATTCAAACCTAATAAATACTTCTTGACGAAAATTACTTCCACTTCAATGACACCTTTTATATTCAGAAGGAAAGACTGCCCATGGGATTGCCTGTTTAACAACTCTTCGCGCAAATATTCATAAGTAATTTTGAAGGACAACTACAACACGTCAACAAAAAACATACCACACTGGTGCAGATACGTTGATGATATTTTCTGTATCTTGAATGGCGCAGAGGCTGGATACATTTTTAACAATGCTAAATTCAATAGGAAAAGTCAATTTACTATTAAAAATCAATGTCATACTCAACTTCTTAGAATTAAGCATTTCAATAGAAAACAATATGCTATATATAGAAAACCCACTGCCACAGATACAGTAATTTCATTCGCATCACTGCAATCTGGACAAATAAAAACGTCCGCATATATTCATCGGTTAATCAACATCCCACTCATCGAAGAAGATTTAAACCGAGAATTACATACAGTCTACCAAATGGCCACGAACCACGGATATAATAAAAATAAGCTAGATACTAAAACACAAGAGAAACAAAGCAGTTTAGAAACTTCTGTTCAATAGACGATAACCAAAAGAAGATAAGAAGTTCGCAGCCATTCCTCACATTCCATACATAAATTCAACCCCATTGAATTTACATATCTCGTTCTATCAAGAGTTTAGCTCTACCAGTATCAATTATTCCCTACATAAGCCAGAAGATATCCAAAGAAATAAACAAAAACAACGTCCAAGTAATAGAAATCAACCGGGATGGTTTAAAGAAACATTTAGTTAAGAACAAAATAGAGACAATAGATTCATTTAGAATACTTCGGCATTTATGCAATGAATTTCGAGAACTGTGGTGGAAAATATATAGAATAAACGAAAAAATTCAAAATCTGGTTCAAAGAACACAAAAAGCAGTAGAAAAACAAACAACGGAAACAGGATTATCCGAACATTGCGTCATAACTGGACATCAATTTGAGATTTGTTGAAATTGAACCTTTTTAAACGTAAGTTTCTAATATCGAATATTTCTCTTCAGTGATGGGTATTAACAGTTTTCATCAATAGAAATATTGTTTACTTCATCTTATTGAGTAATTTATACACGAAGATTCTAGACATAATAATTTAATATAATCACCTACATTCAGGTTAAAGGCAATAAATTAAATGCTTCATCGATCCGGGCTCTTTGAATCATCACGGGAGTAATTTAATTATAATCAACAAATTGATCTGATGTATCCGGCATCTCAGGTCTAGTAAACTATTAAATTATTCTAATATGCACAGCCATTCATTATACAAATATAAAGTTTATCTTAATTTGAAAACCATTCTATTTGCATTGTTATAGGTAGATGTAACGTTTGTGCTACTATTTAATTAATATGTCTTGATAATAATTAATACCATCCATATATGGTGGACGTTTGTAAGCTATACTACTAATTTCCATTAGTTTAATTGGCAATATACAAATGAAGGTAGAACACAACTTTCTCATAGTACTAAATAACACGTGTTTAGTTATTCAACTTTCGTGGAACTAAAAATGAGTTGTACAATATTGTTGAATCGCACTATACTTGGTATAAGCTTTAAAAAATATTAAAAATATAGTTATGCTCCAAACATGAGTATTATATTGATCTGATCAGATTGCTTTATATAAATTTACTCTTGGTTTATATAGATATATTTATTTAAACTGTTAACGGTGAAGGCTTCTACTTTATTATACATTATTCTTCACAAATAAAAAACATTTTAACTTTGTTCGTATAACACTGACTTTATTAAGCACTTAATAAAGTCAGTGTTATACAAACAAAGTTAAAAAGTTTTTTATTTGTGATATTTATTTAATCCAACTTGTTATAACAATTACATCATTATCATAACTAGACAAACATATTTACTTCAGTAACATTTATATATATTATTTGTTGATATATTTTATTCTGGTTTAGTTTAGACTATTGATCATAAGTCTTTTTGTCCTGTCTGATGAAAGAAATTGAATTAAAATTATATGTTAGTTAATCAAATGAATATTTTCCTTAAATTTATATCAGATAATAATTATCATAAATTTTAGACAATTTGTAAAAATAATAATAAAATATTTAAAAAGTATTTACTTTTCACGTATTCTAATCTTGAAAATGTTTCGAAATTTTAATGGAATTAAATATTTAGAGGCTCTGATTGTTTATATTTGTTTGGGCCAAGAACGAATAAAATATTGATAATTCATTTGAAACATGCACACTTTTTGTTTTCCTCTAAATAAATTGTTTTATGATAATTCATAAACCAATAATTAGTATTAACTCAATGTTTTCTTATAGAAATTACAATTGCAAAAACTATTAAGAATTGAAAGTATTGTTTTTATATATTACAATTATAAAGTGTTTTTTTAATAAAACGTGAAAAAAGTAATATAATCACCAACATATTATTTTTAGGCATCTAATATTATTCTATATTTAATCATATGCTTAATTACTTAAATAAACTGTAAATGTAGTAATTATGAAAATATTTATAGAAACATATTTAATTTTTGCACTAGGGCCATCTGTACAATAAATATAACAACTTACGTAACCTAATGCAGAATCCTACCGCGTTGAAAATATAATTTCAACAGAATTTTATTTATATTTTTAAAACGATTGATTTTTAAAGATGAATATTAACTAATATTTTAAATTTAAAATACATATAGAAACATTTAAGATAAGTGACGCACACTTGTACACTACCAGCGTGTAGTTAAGTTTCTTATTAGTAGGTGGCGTCACTGCTTATTACGAGCTTCCATTTTAAATTCTGTAAGTGTGAATACTGTAAAAATTACAACTAAGGCTACAGTTTCTGTATTTTCCCATTTCCATATTGTTAGTGCCATCAAAATATATACATATATTAGGTAAGAATGTTTTAATATAATAATTACAATAAGTGATCAACATTAACAATTTTCTATTGATATCTAGAATCTCACAGTGTATGAATTAATATGATTAGCATATAAATTTAAACAATATAAACAATACAATATATAAACAACTATTTACTGTATAACTCGTTCATAAATAATAAAAATAAAAGAAGCAAAACCACTTAGCAATATATTTTTTAAATGAATATTCGATACAATAAATAAAATTAAGTTTTTCTAATTTTTAGGTACAATTATATAACTGATACTGTAATAAATGTTAAGTTATGTTTTTGCATGTTTACAATGGGGCATGCATACAAACGCCTTTGGTATATCGATGTAAATTATAACAAGTTTGACCACGATAAAGATTGTTTGACTAAGTATATCACAGAACGTTAGTTTATGTATTCGTCTTTTAAAGTCATGCCAATTGTGTGCATATATCGTTTACATGTATAATCACAAATAATATATTATTTATTTATATATTACAAAAAAAGAAAATTATAGCTACAAGTCTCTAGTTACTTATATTTAATTTATTGTTGTATTTTAACAGGACAAATTAGTCTGTTCGGTTTCACAATGATCAGAAAAAATCACATATTAATATTTGATTTAATTTAAAAAATTTTATGCTTCCTTTATAATACTTTCCCTAAACTGTGCATTTTATTATCCTAGAATAATTTTTTTTATAAATTTTACGTTAAGTTTAATAATTAATATATTTAAAAAATTAAACAGTTTATGAGAAATTAGTTTTTATATAAGGTTTTTACTTTCTATTTACCTATAACAGCTATTTGAAAAAAAAATCATATCATCAAAATATCAAAAGAATAATATGAAAACATTGGTTTATTGCTATTCTGTTAACAACCACCACAAACTCGTTTTATTTCTATTTTAGATTTGAAAAGCTCAATTAAAAATAGGTAAACGTAATTTTGGTATAGAATTTTAACATGTGTAGAAATATTATTAATTGGTAATGTTATTTTTCAGTTCCTTTCAGTTCTTAGAAAACTAGAGACAAGCTTAAATTTTAATTATTCGTATTTGAATAGTTTTTATTAATTTTTATTAAATATTAGTATCCCAATATTTGTTAATGCTATTAGAATTTTGCGAATATTATCCAAGGTAAACATTTTATTTGCAGCATTAATTCTTAATCAATTAGTGAAGTATATATATTATTCTTTACAACCTTAATTTGCAATAAATTAATTACAATGAATTTTTTTCTCACTTAATCCGTGGTGAAATATTTTAGTATTAATTACTTTATTGATTAAAATGCTTGGTTTTGTTTTACTTATGAAACAAAGTGAAACAAGTGAAACAAAGCCAAGCATTTTAATTAACAATCCAATAAATTAAGTGGTTTTATACTTTTCGATTTATGCCGAAATTGAATTTTAAGCATTTTGAAGAATCCTATCCGAGAGAAATTGTTATAAGCTTTATATTTAATTTTACGAGACAGGCAGTATGATTTACTAATGGCAATTAACCTGTACTTTATTTTATGATTTTTCTACATTTCATTTACTTCGATTTGAAATCTTAAAATTATAATTATATAGTCGTTGCATTTTATGGTCTAATTTTACTTCTGCTTTATTATCCGCCCCAAAAAATCTCTAATAAAATTACCTATAAAACTGCACGCTTTATAGTCCATGGGATGTTTATGGACGGTTTAAGACGTCGTTATGGAATTCCTTTAGTGTTTTGTGTAAATAAAATAATAACCTTTTAATAAATACCTTAGTATTTGTGTTTTTTTGGATAATTTACTTCTATATTAACATATTAACATATGTCTTTCGTTTTAAAACTTTTTAAAATGTGTACGAGGGGCATTTGAAAAGTCCGTCCAAAGTCCGAGAGATGGCACCACCGGCGCGTATCGAGGTCATGTTTAGTTAGTAGCATCTCTTGAATAAATGCACACCAAGTTTCAGCTATATTGGTCTATTTCTTTGTGTTTGGCATTCGTGTGAATCAAGGAAGTCGAGTGATTTTCAAGAAATGGAGGAAATAGAATTTCGGGTGGTGATTAAACATTATTTTATGAAAGGCAGAACGCCTCAGGAGACTAAAGAAAAGCTTGATAAACATTATGGTGACTCTGCACCTTCGATTAGAACAGTTTATAAGTGGTTTCAAAATTTTCGGACTGGCGATATGGGCACAAGTGATGCTAAACGTTCTGAACGGCCTGTGGAGGTTACGACTCCAGAAGGGTCAAACTACTACAGGTAAATATTATATATCATTATTAGACCGTTTGAAAACCGAGCTGCAAGAAAAACGCCCGCGATTGGCCCACAAGAAAGTCCTTTTCCATCACGACAATGCACCGGCACACACTTCAGCAAAATTAATGGAAATAGGATTCAAACTCGTTTCACATGGGGGATGAAATTTCAACACTTGAAAATGGCCTGCAAAGGTCGAAACTATAGTTGTGTCAAAATTGATAATATATTGTAAACTTTGTTTGTGTATATTATACAATAAATAGTGGTATTAAAACTTAAAAATTATTTTCATTTACCCTTTTTTTAAATGAACTACCACATAGTAACGGTCGCTACTATCATTTTCATTTTACCAAAATATTGTTTTTTATTTTTCTTTTTCAGATGTATAAAAACCAATATTTTCTTGGCGTGCATTTCACCTTCTAATTTTCAACTTTATTTAAAGAGATCTTTAAAATATTTTATTCACATGAGATTTTTTTCCTTTACAATTTCAAGGTTTTCAGTTTATTTAATCTGCCAATTCCGATGTTTAGAGTTTTCCTTTTTTGAATTATTCATTTTTTTTTTGACATTATTATTTATTTGTAAGTATATATATATAATTCCAAACAATTATTAAATTAAACTCGTTAGAAAGTATTCGTTTGAGATAAATACTTAACCCAACCTAACCTTTGTTTTTTTTTCTTTGAGGGACTTATTGACCACCGCGCACGGCCAACCTGAATTCGTTACAAATCACAATTTAACAAATTTCATCTAAGAAAATTACTGACTGCTTCGATTCTATGTGTCACTCTTTTCGTCGCGTTAAGCCGATAGGGCATCTTTCTAGTGATTTATTGTAGTTGCCGCCTGGATTGATGTTACTGAGCCCTTTCCGCTGGCAAGCATCGCCCCAGCAAATGATTCCACTGAGACCTCGCAGCCCATCTTTCTGGCGAGTTCAGGTTTCGCCTGCCACTTAGGTCAGTGCAAAAGGGTATGTTCGGTGTCGTCAGTGGTCTCGAGGACCACACGCAGTTTCCATCCTCACCCTTACCTATGTGGTGATATGAAGCAAGCATGGACTGATAGAATTTTGGTGAGATGGTAGCTCCCGTGAACCCCCTGCCTCGTTAGTAGCTCACGGTCAGGAGAAACAGTGGATGCCAGCCTCTCTGCTGCCTTGGTGGATATGGTCCAGTTCAAGCGATGGACTGTATGACTATATAGGCCAGGAGTCTGCTGATTAACCTAATAACGGCTCCAGCTGCAGCTTATCTCAACTTCCTGTCCTAGGATGTTAATTACTGTCCCTGTGCCCTTCGTCTAGAAAGCCACATTGCTGCCATCGTGTGTGAAGCGTTCCGCCGATGGGCAGCCATAGTCACTTTCCGTGCCGAGGTTATTACATCGACTATATCTCTGGCCCTGACGACGACCAAGATATCAGCTCCCTCTGGCAGTCGAGCTTTTAGGACTTCGTCGAAGGTGGCCGTGGAGGTAGTCGGCGATGACTGCCATCAGGTACTCTGGGATGCCCATTGTCGAGAAAGCGGATATGATGGTTGACCAGACGATGGAGTTAAAGGCATTTTGCACGTCTAGGTTAGCTTTTTCCGCCAACCTGCGTATTAAGAGAAGGGCGTCAATGGTGGATCTATCCTTCCTGAAACCGAACTGCTGCTGAAAGAGTCCTCCTCTTGCATCTATGTTGAGCCTGGATTTGGCCGAGTCTGACCCAGCTTCTTCGCTAAGATGCGGTATGGCTTGCCTCACGGGTACTCGTTCACTTTTGCCAGAAGCCTTTCCCCTTTTAATTGCCCGTTTTAATAGGATCCTGGCGCTGGAGGCAGCAAGCTAAAGTATTTGGATCTGCACTCTCTTTATTGACAAATATGTACATTGAAATAATAAATAATAAATAATGGATGAGGCGTTAGTATGTTAGTCTGTTAAAAGGCTATCGACAAAAGGTCTTCCTGCCTTGTTTTGTCCAGTCATATGGCGTCAATCTTTTATGAGTAGGTGCATGAATTGATGAGATTAAATAAAAAATAGCAGAATGTGGGTTTTTAAATTTAGGTATTATATTTGGGTTTCTAGGAAGAAAGTATGGGGATAATATGTGGAAGTTGAAGGGATTTTTGGAAAATTTCCAATATGAAGACACCTTGTATGTTATTACCTATCATCTTCACGTAACTCAAACAATACTTAATATAATTGCATTTGTGTTCTAATTTTCTTTATATTCCTATCCATTTAGTTGTATTTCACACTTAAATTAAAATTAAAATTGTTTTTGTTTCAATCTTCTCTCTAATGAAATTTACTGCTTTATACACTTTTAGTACTACTTGTTTCAAATTCTTCCTCACGAGGTCACCCACGAAGCATATCTTATGTCATCCCTCTTGGACTTTTGTATGTAATACTTCGTCAAAAATATTTAATAAAATTAGACCTAATACTAACTCTTGTTGTAGTGAATCTTTTAAATCCATTTATTCATATTCTCCTAACATCAACGTCTTATTGCCTTATAGGAAATAAGAAATGTTCATTTAATTCTATTCTTTCTTACTTTCATTTCTTTCTTCACTTCTTGACTCGACACCTCGTTAAGAATGTTTATTAATTGTTGTCATTTTTCTGTTCTTATATGGTGAGTTTCTAACATTCTCGATTATTTCTTTGAATATTTTTTACTACCTCTACTGAGTACTATCCTTTGATTAATCTGAATTGGTATTACCTTATTTTTCCTCTTTTTTCTTTTTAATATAGATATAAAAGTTACCCACTCAATCTGTATGCTACTCATTTAATATTTTTATAATCTATTGGCGGTCTTATTAAACCATATATTAAACTTCTATTTGTTTTAATTCATATTGTAGGGATATTTTTTCTTATCAAATAAATTATTCATTTACATACACAAATAACATGGTGGAAGAACCACGAAGTCGATAGCCAAACAATGCTACCACTAAATCAATATTTAATGCCTAGTTCGAACACGAAACATCATACAAATCCTTGTATACATTTTATTATATGTAGTCTAATACAATTTTTTTTAATGTTTGCAAAATTGTAATTCTTTGGAAATCAAAATAAATGCAAACATAGATGGAAAATATGCTACATTAGGACGCAATTCATACTGTTAGTCCATCGCTATTACAACCACCACTATTTTCTATGCTACTACTCGCTACTGTAAAGGTTTGTATCTAGAAAATAAGTTTAATTTATTTAGTATGTAATTGTATGCACTTTACACAATTAAGATGCGTACAAAAACCAATAGGAAATATACTAATTAAGTACATATTATAAATCAAAAATTATAAAAACGTCTTATCATCAAATTACATACTAGAGACATCTAGTGTCTCACGCTACAATTAAAAGCATATTATAGAAATCTATCTTTCTGCAGATTTAGCTGCTGCTTTTAAAGAATCCTAAAATTCTTTTACATGTTTAGGAAAAATATACGCTCACGTATAAAGTTTATACTATAAACATATTCGTTAATAATTTTTAGTGGGCTCGTATGATGTTCAGTTTTTTTATTATGTATAAAACTTAAGATTATGCCTAATTTACAATTATGATGTAATATAATAGTAATGTGTAATCAAATTATTTAAAACTAATTTTATTCAAATATTATTGTATGTCATTGATAACTATAGTTACAATATGAACAAATTAAAGGGATTTCAAAATAAGTAATTTAACATTATGAATCATGATAATACATACAGATAACCAATTAATAAACATTACATATTCATAAATCATTACATAATATTAGTCGGGGTTAAATATCAAGTATAATTTGCCATTTGGATAAATATAACATTAGTTAAAAGTAGTAATGTCAACTAGTTGAGTTTTATAATATATGTATATACCAATTATCAATGAAATTTTAATTTTTATCATCACCTAAAAATATATATGATCTATCATGAAATACATTTCAGTTAATGTTTCTAATGTGTCTTCAATTAAATAAACATGGTAACGGTAACGCAGTCAACCTGTTAATTTATACTAACTAAATAGAAAAAATTAAGCAATATAATATTTCAAATTGGGAGAAGTAAAACTCTTGTTATGTTCCATTTCTTTATATTCAGATAACTGACACGTGTTTCGGTCCTTACGGATCATTATCAAAGTTTAACTTTGATCATTTTAACTTTTTAACTTTGATAATGATCCGTAAGGACCGAAACACGTGTCAGTTATCATACATACACAACAAGAGTTTTACTTCTCCCAATTTGAAAATTTGCTTCCATCAAGAGAGTAGCAGAACAAGTATCGATTACAATATAATAATTACTGGAATATGTAAAATCACTTGAAAGAATTAACATCTAATACTAAGCAATGAATTAGAACAGAACAGCTTAAAACAACAGAAGACACTACAAGATCAGTCAATACCACTGGTTCAAGTTCTTGAAGTGAGGACAAAGGGAAGAAAAAGGACGGAAATCAATAAATTTCTTATGTTAAACTAATATAAATTCAAATGTGGGTAAGTTTTTTTGTTTTATATTATATTTTTATTAATAATAATTCACATTTATAATGCAATGCATTTAAAGTGTTGTAATTAAATACATTAATACATTCATTCTTTAAACTACTGTTAAAAAATGCCATATTTAAATACATAATTAAAGTTATTTTTGAAACAATGCATTGTTGATAATTTCCACTAGTAGAATTGTACTTAATGGAACGCATTCACGTTTATAACAATTATGTAATAATTGCCTATATGATTTAAAAATAGATACTGAAAGTGCCATGGCAGCAATACGTCAATGGTTCAATTCCAACAGATTATGTATTAATTCTGCTAAATGCGAATGCAAGCCTTTTATGAACCGCAATTACTTATCTCCTCGCAATCATTTGACCTACATACGATAGATCAAATATATGTATTTTCAAAATATGCCAACTTGATCTAAAGGAATACAATTTAATAATAATAATACTAATAATAATAATAATAAACTTTTATTTCACTGTGACAAATTACATAATACGGAATTTGTACAGGCGAAAACGTCCAAACAGAAGATTACATTTAAAGTAATTTTAAAATAGTATTATAAAATAATAATATTAAAAACTATTTAACCTAGGTTATAGACTACAATTAAAAGGAAACCGAAACTATTGCAATAAATTATTTATTAATTCTAATTTAAACTAATTCAATAATAAAACAAGTCGCAGATTAATGTAAAAAGCCGTCTTTTGGCAATTTATATTAGAATTTAGAGAATACACAAATAGAACACAATTCGCTTGCAAAATTATTTTCCACTCGTACCTTTCATTTCTTCTCTTGTCCATCACTGTTTGAGTTCCATTCTAATGAATTAATTAAGCAATTATAGCATTTGTATTTTATTCATTGATAAATATCATTTCTGTATCTATACATTAGTACTAGATAGCTTTTGTTATTTATATTAATAACATATCGGTGAAAAGTAGTTAAAAATAAGATTTTTGTAATATAACTATTTCAACTTGAATTATTTTCAATATTAAAGTTTGAAAACGATTGTAATAGATCTAAAAAGACTAAAATAAAATTAAGAAATAATTTTTTATTAACCCAATGTTTAAATGTAATATTAAAATATAGCATGATATAATCATTGTTTAATACAAAAAATCTTTCGAAAATTCAAAATGAATATTATCCAGATGTAGGCAACATAATATACACCGCGCTTTAGGTTAAACAGGTCGTATTTACTATTGGAAAATAAATAGCGTTAATAATTACATAACTAAATAATAAAATAGTACAACGTGTTAAATAATTAGTACGAGTTATTTTATGCTTTTTATGACATTATTGGCAATTAAATACAAATTGTATGAGATATACCAACCGTATTTAAACGCACGAATGTTTATTGTTTTGTTATGACATACATGGTAGCAAATAAAATGCTGGTCAAGGATAGTCGTAAAATAAAAAGATAAGTTCACTCTATCGCAGTAAATTTGACCGAGTTTCTGTATGAGGTGAATATACTATGCAATATGTAATAATAATATTTAAAATTTTAATGCAATAAAGAAATTATTATTATTCAATACTTTTTTATGCTGAATATTTAATCCATTATATTTTGTCGGCATTATCACCATCATTTTCTACTCTTAAAGGCATATTTTAATAATAATACTATTGTTCTATTTGAATATGTATATGTATATGTATTTGGAATATTTAAAGGATCTTCAGTTTCAACCGATATAAAATGTTTTGTTATTATTGCACAATCAATTAGTTTAACTAATTAATTTGTGTAATTATTTAATAAATTTTAAGAATGTTCTTAACTTTTTAATAGAATCAACCAACTCACGAAACAATACTTAACTGTTTTATTAAATTAAGGTTATGTGTTAATTAACATTGCAATGTTAAAATTTAAGATGGGTCCTGTTGAAGGTTATGTTTTCGGGGGGCGCAGCACGGCTTCGCGGCGCATGTGTGCGACCGCCACCGCCGTCGCCGTCTCACTCGGGCGCCGGTCGCGTCGCTGCCGTCAATTGTTTTTTCGTCGCTCCGGTGTGCGTTCGTGCCGCCGTCTGCCGGGTCGTCGCGTTTCGGGCGTGTGTGCGTGCGTGTCTGCGCCCCCTCCACGACTGCTGCGACAGGTGTCTCCGCGCCCCAAAAGGCCGGTTCCCCCGAAGAAGTCGGGACTAAATTTAGCAACGGGCCACCGGAACAGGAATAGTGTTTCTGTGTGTATTGTGTGCGTTCACTGGGTGTCCCCGGGCGGCCATATTAGAGGAGTCGCCGTCCCGTGCAAATAGGCAACCCATTCTGCCCGCCGAGAGTCGCCCCCTCGTGCTGCCGGTGACGACGCTGCCCCACACCCCCGCTCGCACGGGAAAACGCCCCAACGATGGCAGAGGAGGAGGTCCTCTTCGACGACGTCTACGACCTGTGCGAGGAAGTCGGAAGGTGAGTGTCCAGTCGGCATTCAAACACCATAAAATTTAATTTAAAGAAATAAATCGATACGCCCCCTTTACCCCCTTGTTTCTTTTTATATTTATTTTTTTACACCTCCCCTATTTATGTGATTGTACCCTTTACACTTAAATAAATCATCTCCACCTCTGCTTATGTGTTTAATTTTATTATACATTCCACCACACCTGTCAATGTGTACCTAAACAATAACCTAACCTCCACTATCCTGAAGAAGTAACAAATGGTGACAAAACAGGTTACTAAAACATAACCCTACTGTCATTATTACAAGACATTAGTGTTTTTTCCCCACACTTCAAATCCACTTATTTATTTTTTTAAATAAAATAATCAGTAATTATGGCAACCGATTGATGGATTTACAACAAATGCACTTTCAATTTAGAAAAACAAAGAAGTTAATATATATTATACATGGAAGGTAAAAGTACGGTTAGAGTTCTATTCCATTCTGGTATGCAGTGTCAGCGAGTAACAACATCTGTAATACGAATACGTTTTAAATTTGATACATTAAGATGACAACCAATATAGGTACAACTTCTCTACAATCAGCTCCAAAGATATAAATAACTATTAGATAAATAGTTCATGTAAGTACATGGAAATTCATCTTTATCGCTTATAAATGTACATTTTATTATTATGATCTGCTATTGATATATGGTCTCTTGGTGGCAAAGTTGTTTATTTATGTAAGTAATTTAGATGCATTTAGCCAATTATTAAAAATTGTAAAACTAACATTTTTTGGAGATATAAAAACTAGAATGAAGGCAAATTTATTTTTGGTCTATAATTTGATCGACTGATCGAAAAGCAGGTCTAAATTAGGATAAAGTTCTTTATCAATGTTTTGTAATGTTATTTACTATAGTTTATGATATGTTACTGATTATATATTATATTTGTTTCTTATTTATCACTTTATGAAACATTATGTTAATATTAGGTAATTGCTTAATAAAATACTAACACAGTAGATATGGAGTTTCGACAAGTAATAGCCTCATCAATCCAGTAAATATGTAATTGATTAAAAAGTTACTTTGTTCGTTTCACTGAGCCATTATCTTGAATATTTACACTACTATAGTAGAGATTTTATAATAATGATCGCCATCATTTTTACACAGAAATATATTCGTACTAGATTTAAGTGAGCAACCAACGCCTGTACACTTTCAAATTTATAATAAACCCTAGTTAAAAATGCCCATAATATTTATTATCAATTTAATTTATATATTTTTTTAGAATTTTACCCAATTGAATAAACGCCTGCAATTCGGGATAACTATAAAGTGAATTTATTTCAATTTAATGAGATATATAAAAGCAACATACCAAATAAGGACACTTATTACTATCTTCAAATAACTCAATCAACCAAATTAAAAGTAAAAAGTATGTTGAAGTAAAAAATATTCAAGACAAAAGCCTTGATATTGCTTTTAAGAAAATGATATTAAGAATAGAGCACATATTTAAAAGAGTTATTATGTATCATGTTCAACCACTATCGACAAATGTTTCAGAGATTTAGTAAAATTTGTTACCCAAATTACAATTACATTATTACATTTAGATTTTCGCTCATGTCAATTATACAATGTAGGGAAATGGCTAAACCATAGATTCCTGTGAATAGTTTACGGTTTAGCCAGAATTAGCCTTCATAGATCCAAAATATGTTAACTTATTTGATTTATAACTTTATTTGATCTGACTGAATTGTATTATTGATGATTATGATTATGTAATGCATCATTTTAGATATTATTGATTGAAAAGAAGTAGAGAAAACAGTAGTACCACAATATAAAACCTAAAATACTTTTTTATTGAAGCACCTTGAAATATCAGTTTATTTTAAAGTTTTTTTTTGACTCTTTATATACTTTTTGATATATTGTACGGTTTTCCCAGAAGGAAGAAAAAAAATGAGTGTTTAACATATAAAACTAAACAATCCAGAATACTAATCACGTTGAACATCTTTAGAGTAAATACTGTATGTTGGAATTACGAACAACAATTTTCCAACTGAATGTAAACAATGATATATTTGTTAATAAAAAATATCATCTAAATATATTATAAACTAAGCAGTTTCTTACTTCACTTTATACATGTGCCAGGGTGGGTGTCTTAAGTTAGTTGAGATTTGCTTAAAATAGTGATATAAAACGTTTGAAGTATTTCATGTATTAACTAAAATAAAATAAATAATTGCCATCACTATTTTCACGGTTAAGAACCGTAATTAACTTAGGTTATGTTATGCCGGATATTGGATAAAATTAATTTTTATTAGAATAAGATAAATAAGCTTAAATTAGTTAACATTATTCTAAGGCAATTCTATTTGTAAACAATGCAAAAATCACAAAACTCTGTTTAATAAACAAATTATGGGCAATTAATATTTACAATCATTAAAATTTATTAAATATAAAGTTAGTCAGTAAATATTCACTTCTTTCTTATTACATTCTTTTAATCATGATTTTTGTTTATATCTTTAATTTTGTGCCTGGTATAATTATAATTTGTTTGAATGTGTATTACTTAAGAAAAAGGACTAAAGACAAGTAAATAAATACATAAATAAATATACATCTTTATTAACAAATAAAATTACAATGATAAAATATAATTTATAATAATAATATAAGTCTTAGTGAGTTAGTCTGTTAAATGGCTATCAACCAGTGGTCTTTCAGCCCAGATTTATCAGTATTGATGTGTCTCGTCAGTCTGTCTCTGATGATGATAATGATGGATGATGTGATGCGATGAATTCAAATGCTGTGAATGAAGGGGTTTTGTATTTTGGGAGCAGGTTCGGACTACTGCTGTGCCTGGTTTATCGTAATAATAGTTATTAGAATATGTTACATAAAATTGTAATAATTAATTTATCACTTCATATTGGAAAATTGTGACTATAGATTCTACGGCGGACTGGACATCATCAAACTTAATATCTTATATTGTCCATATTTTTTTCAAGTATAGACAGCTGAAATAGAACTGAACTTGTTAGCACACATCCGGCGGCTACTCTATTCGGCAGATCTGCGCACGGTGCAAACGGGTACTACTTTCATACTATACCTCGTATATTACTATTATTCAGTTTATTGGCTAAAAATCCAAAAGAAAAAATTGCATAAATCAATTTAAATTCAAACTGTTTATTACTAAATACTGCAAACGTTATATGCACTTTTATCTTTTTATTAATTGAATGTGTTATGATGTTTTATCTTTGTTGTAAATGGATATTATTATTATTATGTATCAAATTTCATTGTAGTACATTATCTGAAGATTTAAAAAAAAATAGATAAAAAATGTGGTGTTTGAATGATTTTTTAAATATTCAAATTCACTTGCTAAAAGTATTTTCTATATAAACTTCAGTGTTGAAACTTGTATGGAACCTTTTTTCAATAATATTTAAAGTAAATGTCTTTATAAAATGATTGCATATTTGTATTACTCATGAATATGTGTATTGCGCAAAATACGAGGGTGAATCAAATATAAACCGGAATTTAGTAGTAAAAGTATGTATGTAAAATAATTAATATGTTTAATGTTTCTACATAGTCTCCGCTTCAATGTACACATTTTTCCCATTGAAGAATGTATTCGGTCGTGTCTTCAGCCACAAACAATTCTCACAAACAATTCCACATCTTAGCCACTGTGAAAACGCCTTCTTCCTAATTCGTATTTGAGTGGACCAAACATATGAAAGTCACACGGGGGCAAATCGGGGCTATAGGGCAGGTGTTCCAATATTTCCTAATGAATTTTCCATAATTTTTCTCAAAACAGCTGTGTGTGGCCGAGCAATGTCATGAATGAGAATCACACTTTGCTAGGCATGCCCAGTCTTTTCTGTCGATAAGCCAGTTTCGCTTCATCAAGGAGCCTGCAATAATATTCAGTCGCTCGCGAAGGAAATCAACAAGCATTATGCCTTTCGTATCCCAAAAAAACATTTGCAAGAACTTTTCCGCAGATAGACTGGTTTTGGCTTTTTGAGATAAAGTTTCTCCAGGTTGTCTCCACTCTTGCTTGCTTGTTTAGATTCTGGCGTGTAATGATGCACCCACGTCTCATCACAAGTGGCAATGTGACCCTAAAAATCACTACCCCCCTGCTTGCCATTGCACCAAAAGCCTTCCACAGATAGCAAGACAGTTCGCTTTGTGGTCTCGTCAGTAGGCGAGGAACCCACCTTGCTGATAATTTTCGTTCACCCAACTCATTGGAAATGACTGATTAAGCGCTCCCGTACGACGTTTCTACTTCTGCAGCAATTTCGTGTATTGCAAGTCGTCAGTCAGTTTCAATGAGCTAACGGATACCAAGAATGTTCGCCTCAGTAATGAATTTAATTTTTTTTTATGTCATTCGTAGACTTAACCCTTTCGCTAGAGGTCGATGCAGCCAGTCTTTTCCTACACGTTTTTACATATGAGCCGCCGGTGGGTCTTCTTTGAGTGTTGTTTTAGGAAGCATTTGTTTACGCTTGCAAGGGTGAATCGCGCCGTACTAAGCAACGTGATAGGTTAGTATTTCGAAAATATTAATAATATCTGATAAATGCAAAATGAAACATAAAGTACAATGTTGCATAAGTAATAATTGGTACTCCTTTGCGACTCTGCATACTTGGATTCTGCACCATGACTCTTTCAAATTGCTGTACGCAATTTCCACCATGTTGATATTGTTTTTTTGTAGAGGATGGTATTCCTCCTATGCAATTTTATAAAAACATTAAAAAAAACGTAGCGAATGTAGTTACCCCGAGAGAAGCACATGTCGCAATTTGTTCAATCACCGATTGTGGAAGTATTAGCTTCGTCAGGCCAACTTCTAGCCCCCTCTCTACAAATAATCCCAAGAAGAAGCATCTGAAATCACAATCACTTTCTACGACTGATATGAGATTCGATGGCATTAACCATTGGCCAGCCCATATATATGGACATGAGCATCGCTGCAAATTAGCGACGTGTGGAGGTCCTACCCGCATGAAGTGTGAAAAGTGTCAAGTATCACTCTGAATCAACAAATATAGAAACTGCTTCAAAAGTTGAATTCGCAATAGCTGTGAAATAAATAAAGATGACTTTCGAAACATTAATGTGTCTAAATTAATGTTATCTACGTCCCTAGTTTGTCCACGTGTGTAGTAAATTGAATAAAATTTTGTGTAGAGGTATCTGAAAAAATCCAGGACTGAAAGGGGTAAGATTTTGAAAGCGTATTAGCGAATTGTGCAGTCAGTCAACGACAAAATTCAGAAGGTTTTTTGCCAAAAACTTAATGATGATTTGTTGTTGAACAGACGTATGTACCTCGTGCTCAAACATTGTGCTACTGGAGACAATAAGCATCCTCCCTTGACAATCACTTTCAACACATTCACCGCTACCCCGCAGCGACCGATAAGTAAACAATTCCCGTTTATATTTGATCCACCCTCGTAACACCCATAAGAGATGTTTATTGAGCATTTATCAAAATGTGGTATATTATAAATTCAAAAATTTTAAGATATTTTATATATGAAAAATTGATGTAGTGTGAAAAAAATATGGACTTTAAAGTATAAATGCAAATAATCCTTAATAGTGTTTACATTGTACATAAAAAATGATGAAAATTTGAAAATTATCAATAATTTATTTTATTTATTAAAAATTATTAATTAAATATAAAATTTAATATAAACTATGTTGTTTCTTATTTTACTTCACAGGTGTGTTAGTTTAGGTATGATTATATTTTTAGTTTAGTTTAAGATAGGTGAGCTACCGCAGATAAGTTATTTTTTAATTGGGGTTAAATTAGTATTATATAAGAATATGATAAATATGGTTAGCTTATGTAAGATTATTTAAAGGCATGCTCTATATACAGGGTGTTAATACTAAATCGTTACACCCGAAAGTGGCAGTTAGAACTCGTTAAAACAAACAACTTTTCTTAGTTTCAATTTGTGATTTGGTGCTCTGGTTCGGAGTTATTGAGTTCTTTTGTTTTTCGAAAAATTGCCATAACTCCCTTATTTAAAGGACTATTTAAAAAAAACAAAATGTTTCAAAAGTATAGGGTCCGCCAATAAGGGCGCGTGAACTTTAAAATTGAATAAAACAAGTTGTGTGTGAGGTAGAAATGAAATTAATTTTTCATTCGAAAGGGTATTCGACCCCATTAAGTATGGAAGATAACATCGTTCAAATGACCACCGCGGCTCCGTTTGGTAGCCCGGATCCGGGAGGTCCAATTTTCGATGACTCTGGAGCACATATCGGCCTCAATTTGAGCGATGGCGTTGCGTATGTTGACTTTGAGGTCATCGGTGTTTAGAGGCTTGTTGGCGTAGACCAGCGACTTGAGATAGCCCCAGAGAAAAAAGTCTAAAGGCGTTAAATCGCACGATCTCGGTGGCCAGTTGATATCGCCTCCGCGCGAGATGACCATGTCCGGAAATCGCTCGTGCAGAATGTCCATTGTGGCATGGGCTGTGTGGCACGTGTGGGTTGTTCTCACTCAAAATGCGGCCATTTTGCTTGTTCACATACCCGTTCATCCAGAAATGAGCCTCGTCGCTGAAGATGATTTTTCGGCCAAAATTGGGGTCTGCTTCCAACTGCTCCAGAGCCCAGTCAGCGAACGCCCGACGCTGTCTGTGGTCGTTTATCTTGAGCTCCTGGGTCAATTGGATTTTGTACGGGTGCAGACCCAAATCCAGATGCAAAATTCTGCGAGTTGATGTCTCCGAAAGGCCAAGTTCCTGTGCACGACAAAAAATGGACTGCCTCGGGTTCTCGCGCACTCTCTCACGGACAGCAGCGATATTTTCGTTCGATCGGGCGTTTCGTCGACGTGTCAGTGTTGGCTGGTTTTTTACTGAACCAGTCGACTCGAATTTGCCCACCAATCGACGGATAGTCGACTCAACAGGCCGATCATCGCGACCGTAAAATGGGCGAAGTACGCGGAACGTTGCTCGAACTGATGACCCATTTTCGTAAAACAATTTAATAATTTGCACGTGCTGCTCGACACTCAAACTTGCCATGGTGATTTGGGGTTATATACTGAACAAATTACAGCAACTTTGACAGCTCTACCTCGAACAACATGGCCGCACCCTTCCGGCAAACTTCGCGCGTCCCTATTGGCGGACCCTTTAGCTTTCGGCTCTCTAAAACATTTGTATTTACTAATATTTTTTATTGTTTCAAATAACAAAATAGCGACCGGTCAAAAATTTCAAAGCAAAATATTTTGATAACTACTTCATCGATTTTTGAAAGTAAATTTATAAAATCCTTATGCTATCTACTACAAAATTGGTCCTAAACATTTTTTTTTTTCTATTATTCAAGTATCAATAAATTAAAAAAAAACACTTAAACGAAGTATTTTCTGTCATTGAACAATAATTTAACGAGTTCTAACTGCCATTTTTGGATGTAACGAATTAGTATTAACATCCTGTATATATATATTTTTTAAATTTAAATTAAACAAAAACACGTCGGAATGCCACCTGGTGGTTAGGCAAACATTACTACTACTAAGCGTTCCTACTATTAATTAAATCTGAAGTAAATTGGTAAATATTCCATTGGACAAGCTGCATGTCGGTCAAGTTTGCTAATGTAGAACCAGGTAAACATTTAAAATAATTTACTTGTGTTAAACATCAAGGGCGGTAACTTTTCATTACGCACTATTTATTGTCTTTAATTCGTCACAGTGAATTAAACAAATTAATTACTTGATGACAACTTACATATAAAGTCGTATTTTAAAAACAAGTAATGTATTAATAGTTTAAAAATACGAAAACATTTTGTGAATCTACAACAATGAGTCTTACTAAGACTACAAAACAAATTAATTTGAAACAACTACTTCCCTAGCTAATAATTCGACAGACATTGAATGATACAAATTAATTTGCGTGTTACAAATAGTACAACTATCAAAGTAACACTAATTTGAATGAAATTATTTCTGTTGAATAAACTAATAAATGATAAAATGTACTTTAGATTGTTTAAATGTAACTATAACATGAACAATTGTGAAAAAATGAATTTAAACTGATTTCATTAAATTAAATTAGCAAAAGCAATTAAAAAATCTAGCATTCAAGTTTATAATCATCTGCAGACACGTGTTTCGAACTTTCGCTCTCTTCAGTACAGCTTTATTATAAAATTGATTTTAAATACAAATAAAAACATTTACTAAAATAAATATAATGAAATATAATAATAAATATAATGATATATAATTATAATTTTATTCAAATTAGTGTTGCTTTGATAGTTGTACTATTTGTAATACGCAAATTAATTTGTATCATTCAATGTCTGTCGAATTATTAGCTAGGGAAGTAGTTGTTTCAAATTAATTTGTTTTGTAGTCTTAGTAAGACTCATTGTTGTAGATTCACGAAATGTTTTCGTATTTTTAAATTATTATTTAATTTTCTACAACGAACTAAAGGATTTTATTTATTAAGTAATTTATTATTTTTATGCGAAAAAAGTTGGTTTATAATATGAATAATAATTACTATATTCTAATTCGACACGTTTGACCGATTGTAAGTATTTATAAAAAAAACAGCCATCACTTTTACTTGGTGGGTAATTTAAAAATGAGACCACTATTATTTATAAACTAATTATAAGAATATCGTTTTAAATACTTTCTCTATAATGGAGACATGAACTAGACCTAATTCTTGACAATTTTATGTGAAACCTTGAAAACAAATATGCATTCATTTATTTTTTATGAATTAGTATGTTAAATTATACCGAGATAAGCGGTTATCAGTTATAAAATGTAAAAGGAAAATACATAATTCCTCCACTGATTATTCTAAGAAACATTAAAGAATATAATTTAAATATTTTATACACCAAATAATAAAAATACAGAATGAAACAATTAAGTATTTCATCGAACATTAAATACAATTCAAGAATCGTAAGTCCAAATTAAAATCATGTCCAATTTTTGATAAAATTGGGGTTGAAGTAAGAAACTCTAAAACTTTGATTTATTTTTTAATTTTAAGATGGAAGATGTATCTGTTTTTTTGCTTAATAATATACGAGAAAAAGGTGATTGTAGTCAGTGTAAAGTACTGCTTCTTTTATACTCCTTTGTAATCGCCTACTGACGCGATATTTAACAGTAATACGCAATTACACAGGAAATAACGGTAACACTTTCTTTCACAAAATATTTTTTATTCGCTATATGTATACATTTCGAGTGCAAAGCACTCATTATCAATAGTTTACTTTGCACTCGAAATGTATACATATAGCGAATAAAAAATATTTTGTGAAAGAAAGTGTTATCATTATTTCCTGTGTAATTATTAAATCTATCTTCACGTAACTCTCAAAACCACGTTTTTAGTAATACGCATTCCATTTGCCACTGTATTTTTCCACCATTCCGAATAAATCTTGCTCAAAATGTTCAGCGTGTTCATCTAAAACTGCACTCAGTTTGAAAGGCAGAAATCTAAATGGGCGTATAGCATAACATGATTTTTAACCCTATATCGAAGAAAGTTATTCTTCAATATAGTAATTTGCCATTCTTTAATAATTGCACTCTGATGGCCACATGAAAATGTAATCATTTTGTAAAATTTTAAAACCATTTATTTATGTTCTATATATATACAGGGTGAGTTTTTTTCGATGTTCTCTATGGGGATCTCGGAAACTATAAGAGATAGAGAAACGATTAAATGAGGAAAGAAGTGTAGATTAACGAGACGAATAAAATTCCACTTCCAAAGTTTTCAAAAAAGTCAAGGGTAACTAGATATATTGAAAAAAGTAAAAAGTGTCAATTTTTAAAATCAATCTATCTTGGTTATTATAACAGATAGAAAAAAACTGTAAAGGACAAAGTTTTAGATAATTTTATGTAGATTAATAAAAAATAATCAGAAAATTTTTATCGCCATTATTTTCCGAGATATCATGCAAACTTACATTTTAAATAGAAACCATAGTTGGCTGTGACCTCATTCAAAAGGTATTTTTTTTCTCTTTAATTCAATATGGCATACGACATAGTTATTTCTAAAAATGAGTGAGTTATAGTCATTTTAAATTTTATTATAAATAAAAAATGGGTAGCGATGAAAAAGATGAAAGAAAAACAATTGCAATTGTTTATAATATTAGCAATATTGTAATTATTAGTTTTACAGAGATAAATCAAAATGAAACAACTGCATAAAGTAATTCTGTAATTATCAATTAATCAATGAGAGAGAAATTTTAATATTAAAAAAATATGGTCAAAGAGTCCACTATTAATACTATTATGACATAAATTATATCTTTTTAAAATTGAATTTATGGCTTTTTGACTATTCTCATGTAAATTGAATTAAATGTTTCAATAACAACTAGTTTATGATCCTCCACAGATTCATATGATTTTTCATATACTTTTTTTTTTACATAACCCCACAGAAAAAATTCTAAAACGCGCAGATCGGGAGATCTAGGTGGCCCTGGGATTGGTTTATTTCTTTTCACTTATGAGTTAGGAAAAGCATCATTTAAATAATTTGTAAAGCCAACATGTTATTAGGTGGAGCACCGTTATATTGTAACCATTTTAATCTTGCTTGTAATGATAAATTTAAATAATCGAGCGTATCTTCAAATGTTTTCTGAAGAAAATGAAAGTAATCATCTTCACTTAGTGAGCTTTCAAAAATATATGGACCAAGAATTATTAATCCAAACACACCATGGATTAAACCCAAATTTAATTTATAGTTTTCTCTGTGAACCTTCTCGTGGAGTCTCTTAAGTTCATCTATGTTCATTGTGGCGATTAGAAATACCACAATTGGTGAATCGCGATTCATCTGTTCATAATATTTTTGTAAGAAACGTATTATCCTCTTGACAAATGGGTTTATACCACATAGAGAAGGCCATTTGATAATTACAAAATTATTATTCTTATGCAGGTTTTTCATTTTTATTTAACTTTGTAGAATTAATAATTACAATATTGCTATTATTATAAACAACTGCAATTGTTTTACTCTTATCTTTTTCATGGCTACCCATTTTTTATTTATAATAAAATTTAAAATGACTATAACTCACTTATTTTTAGAAATAACTATGTCGTATGTCATATTGGATTAAAGAGAAAAAAAAATATCTTTTGAATGAGGCCATAGCCAACTAGGGTTTCCATTTAAAAAAATGTAAGTTTGCATCATATCTCGGAAAATAATGGCGATACAAATTTTCTGATTATTTTTTATTAATCTACATAAAATTATCTAAAACTTTGTCCTTTACAGTTTTTTTCTATCTGTTATAATAACCAAGATAGATTGATTTGAAAAAATTGACACTTTTTACTTTTTTCAAAATATCTAGTTACCCTTGACTTTCTTGAAAACTTTGGAAGTGGAATTTTATTCGTCTCGTTAATCTACACTTCTTTCCCTATTTAACCGTTTCTCTATCTCTTATAGTTTCCCAGATCCCCATAGAGAACATCGAAAAAAACTCACCCTGTATAATTGGTTCCAATTATTTTAATTACTCATAAGTAAAATATTATTAAAGCATAAGCTATATTTTATATATAAGATTTGTTATTGTGCAAAAAGTTGCATGTAGCATAAGTTGTATTCTCCATGTTACTTTTTCTTATAGTATTATACATTTGTTTAGATTCGGGGATCTAATCTCTTCAACTTAGGTCCAAAAATATTCGAATCTTTTATTGTTATGTCTTATAGCCTTGTATTAAATGAACACATGAATAATCCACATTAAGAAGTGGAGAAATTAAGTTAAAAACCAATTATTTTCCCGGTTTTTGCGGTTATATATTTTTGACATATTGTGATTAAAAATGACAGTTGGTATGTGTCACAGTGGGCTAAAGCATGAAAAAACCCTGCCAAAATATGAAGATGTATATGAATATTCTTCAAATCGTTCCCAGTTTTGTTTTTGGGGTCGCTGATTACGAATTTGATGTCAAAAATTCAAAATGGCGGATCAAATATTCATTAACAAAGATAGTAAATGGCCAAACGAATATTCCAAAATGGTTTTTGGTAAATGATATTCTCGAAAGGAAATAATGTAGACTCCGAAAACGCTTAGATATGGTGTAACTTTAAAAATCGCATTCGGCGCCTTTCTTTCACTTCGTCATCGTTCTCATCCTTCGAAATTTTCGTTTGAAGGTAGTACAAGTAATAATTCCGCAACTTCCATTGGTAATGGCTTATCATCATCTCGTTTTGGAGGTTGCAGGGAAGAAATGCATGGTTCGTACGACATGAGACGTTTGAATACATCTGTCATTGTTTTTACGTGGGAACAATTTCTCGATAAATTTTGGCGAAAATGACGAATGTCCAATTCACCAATTAGAAGCGGCGAAGCTTCAATTATGGCGTAACCGACACTATAATTTTTGAATTTCTCAATATTGATGGCACATCCGTTTGACATCGCTTGTAACAAAACCTTGCTCATTGCTACAATGTTTTCATCGAGACACATTATGTCCGCAGTTACTGGAACATTTTAAAAGAAACGTCTAGCCGTATTACAGTCTTTCGATATGCCAAATCCAGGTTTTAGAACATCAATAATCAAATCAAGACGTTGAGAAAATTGTCTCTGGGCAGCTTTTTTACCGTTTGTCAGAGCTGGATTTTTTACTCTTCTCGCCACTGCCGAATTTATATGATACATGCAGAAACCACTATATTAATCAAATCGATGCATGCAATGACGAAATCCCGAAACAAAGTATTAATTTGTCTACTCGCAAATGCATCGATGTGGTCGAAATTTTTGGATGTTGCAGTGCAAATGTTACAAATCGCTGATACGATGCAGTTTCCGTACAGCGTTTTTTACTTTACTGTCAACCATACAAAATATAAATTCGTGTTTAACCTTTATATTTCAGAGGTCTCCTTCAAACATGCGACCTAAGTTGTAAATATTTTACAATACGGAAATAATCTTAAAAGGAACGCGAAATTTACATTACATTTACATTCGTGTGTATATGTGTGAAACTTACCTATCGAAGTGCAATCCATTATTGGAAGCCGTATATCAAGTCAAGAATTCCGAATTATGCTTGCAGAACACTCCCAAATGCAGCTTTCAAAACGGTCACTTTTTATTGTTTACGGTTAGGCTAACTTCGCCGAGCCATTCAAAGTAGATTATAGATTGGAATATGCATCCGAAATATTCATCGGATATTGCTCTATCCAATTTCATATAATTTTATTTCATTTATTAACAAGTCAGTGGTATATAATAATTAATAAATGATTTACTACGTCTTTGGAAATACCTGTGTGAATCAAATATAAACCTGAATTTAGTAAAAAAAGTATCCATACATTATTGTAAAACAAATAATATGTTTTATTTTTCAACGTAGTCTCTGCTTTAATGTACAACACATTTTTCGAAGTTTCTTGATGCCATTATCGAAAAATGTAGTCGATTGTGTCTCCAGCCAATTGCTCACCAACGATTCAACATCTAGATCACTGTGAAAACGGCGTCCTCCCATTTTTTAAGTCACATTGTCACTTGTGATGAGACGTGGGTGCATTACTATACCAGAATCTAACGAGCAAGCATTGCGTGGAGACAACCTGGAGAAGCTACATTTCGAAAAGCCAAAACCCGTCTGTCTGTGGGAAAAGTTCTTGCAACTATTTTTTTGGTACAGAAAAGGCACACTGCTTATTGAGTTCCTTCATGAGCGACGTAAGTCAATGCTAAATATTAATTTAGGCTCCTTGGTGAAGCTACACAGGCTCATCGACAGAATATCAGAGGTGTGCCCATCCGAAGTGTGATTCTTCTTCATGACAACGCTCGGCCATATACATCTGGTTTGACCCGAGAAAATTTAGATACAATTTATTGGAAAATATTAAAACGTCCGCCTTATAGCCCCGGCTTGTCTCCGTGTGACTTTCATATGTTTAGTCTACTCAAAGACGAATTGGGAGGACATCGTTTTCACAGTGATCAAGATGAGGAATCGTTTGTAAACAATTGGCGACCAACTAAATTCTTCGATAATGGAATCAAGACACACCCGCTTCGCTGGAAAAAAAGTGTGTACAAAAAAGCGGAGATTATGTATAAAAATAAAACATTTATTTTACAATAATACATACATACTTTTTTTTACTAAATTCCGATTTATATTTGATTAACCCACGTATAAAGATAAAACTAAATAAAATAACAAATATGCCAGTAGTTACTTCTATTTTTCACTAATTCTGGTCGATGCAACACGCCTTGTCCGATATGTATTTCCAATCAGCGAATGAGATTAAAAAAAGCAACAGCGAATACTTTGAACAATTAATTGACTTTCTTTTAAAATAAACCTTGAATGTAGCTGAAAAAAATGGATTATTCAAAAATGCTCAAAGCTTTTATAATTATGCCTTATAGAAATAATAGAGTTTTTAAATAAGCAATAAGGTTTTCCTAACTAAAATAAATGCATAAAACATGAAAACGGTACATATTTTAAGCAAAAACTCAAATATAATAAGATATGAGCCTTTCAGAGTCTTTCTATTTTTTAATACAAGCTTAGCAACGAATGGACTGATACAATTCATAGATTAACCAAAACATAACAGTTTTAGGTAACTGTTTTCATTTAAAACTGTTCCCATTTTGGAAAGAAAAAATAACGTGACATCATTTACAGCCGAGTGATTTATTTGAAACAAGTATTTTTTCAGCTTTTTTTCTCGTAAATAAATGAATAGTACCACAAAAATGTCCCATATTATACTAAAACGTAAATTGGGCCATACTTTTTCATAGAATTAGAATTAATCGCAAAATCATTCAAGGTTCTTGTATTTTTTTTTCTAGCAAAGTTTGTCTTCGTTTTGCTTCTTATTGCAGAATCTTACTAAGAAAAAATAAGAAATATTAAATAAAGAAATGTCACTACAAGTATGTTATGAAATTAAAAAGATTTCTACCGTGGCACAAAAAATAAGCAAGATTTTATCTAAAAAACAATGTAGTCTATAACTTCAACTTACAAAATGTACTAAGATAAGGACTTTCTGAGTGAGTTAACACAATTCTTAGCTATTTTAATCTAAAATCGAAATATGATTATACCTTAATTCTATTTGCAGCCCAGTGCTTTATTTTAAGAAAGCAAAGTACTTTGTTTTTCATATTAATATAAACACCTCGATGGCCACGTCATCATTTAGTAATGAAATGTAGATTGTGTTCAGTTTGAAGTAGGTTTCTGCGCTATGTTTTCATAGAATTTTCAATTAATCACAAAAATATTTAAGACTAAGGTTTTTCTTTGTTTTGCTTCTTATTGTAAAGTCTTACGAAGAGAAAAATATTAATTCAGACTGAACATTACTTTTAAGAAACGTCTCTACAAGTATTATTATTTAAGATGTTACAAAATCTTGATTTGCTGATTGTTTTCTAAATATTTGATATGACTAAAATCTAGGAAGTTACAGTAAGTTGAAAAAATATATAAAACATTTTGTCAGAAAACAATTTTAAAAATATTAAATCAGGCTTAAAATACCTCAACAACTAAAAGCCTTTACAAGTATATTTATTTATGATGTTACAAAATTTGATTGCTTCATTGTCTTCGGAATTTTTGATATGACAGAAAATTAGGAAGTTATCCTATTGCAAGATAAACAAAATAGGAAAAATTTACTGCAAAAGTCACAAAACAATGCCCATCAAAATATTCAAAGTGTAGGATTGTCTAAAACAGTTAACAGAAGAGGCCCAATAAACAAGGTTCTTAGCTATTTTAGAATGACAATAGATGCGTTAAAATATTTAATAAAAATCAAATTTATTCAAAACTTCGAATTATAAAATCATTTATTTATATTCTATAATTAGTACTTATATGTCTTCCCAATTATTTATATTCCCAAGTAAAACGTTACATAAATTATATTCTATGTATTAGATTTATTATTTAAAAAAAAGTTGGCTCTTATAGTTTTGGTTTATTCTTGTTTTAATACAACGCAATACTTTGGAAGTAATATAAGTAAACTATAAATGAATGCCAAATAATTTAAAAACGCTAGGTATTTTGTGAAAAACTCAAATTTATTATATATCAAAATCATTAATAGTTTTTATATCCTTGGATTTATGTTCAGTTCAAAATATTTGATAATAGTATTTTTTTAAGGTAAATTAAATCTAAAATGGTGATGTGGCCATCATAGTACTTTCGCAATATTTTACTCGAAAACTATGAGGTTTATGCAAAAATGTTATTCTTAATCATTTGTTCATTTTTAAATTCTCTACAATTACTTGTTATATAAATTTCATGTAACTACAATAGTTTATTAGAAATTGGCAAATATTTTCAATTTTTAATTTTTTTCTTGAAAGTTAAGAATTTTATGAGAAACATGTTTTAATAAAAGTTGTTCAGTTATTCATTCCCTTTAAGTTTAATTTGAAAAGTTTTGTAATATTTTTTATATTTAAAAAAATATCGGTAAAAACAAAAAAAATGCCTCGAATAAACATCTACTTCCGGTTTATGAAAATTTACCAAAAGCATTTCAGCTCCAGTTTTTCATCTCTATCGGATCATTCGTTTTTGAGATACAGCGCCCACCGACAGACAGACATACTCACACACACAGACACAGAATTTTTTTCCAGAAATCAGTGACTCAGGGGACCTCAACACGGATATTTCCGCAAAAATTCAATATACTATATAGGGAAAGTAATAACAATTCTTTGGATGCTGTTTTTTATGTCCATTTGCAGATTAGCGAGAATTGAAATTTTTTGACATTCAGAGACAAGGGTGTCTACTGTTGCTGATGAATCTTGCGTGATGCAAAGTAATAAAATGGCAATGTAACACACAATGCAGATATGATTGATAGTTTACAAAAAATAGACTCATTCTGGACAAAAATTAAAATAAATAGTATATGCCTAAAAAACCAAAAGAATGGGGATATAAAGCAATTGCTTTACAAAATTTGTTACGACAAATTGGTTTTTTGCGGTTCTTTAGAACAATTAGGAATTCAAATCAATGTCGCAAATCGACTAAAATTCGTGAAAACTAAGGACAGAGGAAGATATAAAATTACGTTGAATTGGTACGACAATAAGGCCGTTTTTACCTATTAGATTTAACGTTGGTCAATGCTCGGCTCTTATATAACCGATTGCTCCTCGCATTTTGTAAGTCATGGGCGTCAGTATAATTTTTAGAAATTTAAAATTAACATTACATCTTGTTTAGGAAAAGAATGAAAAAGGAAAAGAGATGTCCTGCTTCAAATGGCATAGATAAACAATTGCAAGAAGAAAGAGACCAAATTCTATATTACCTGTACAAAAGGTGCGAAAAGGCACATTGATCATTTTTCCAGAAAACAGGAGTACACTGTAAAAAACCTGAATGTCAAGAAGTTTCGAAAATTTCTACGGTTTTTTTTCAGTTGCCAAATTTTTTGGCATTTAAAACAAAAATTCGGCTCACAAAGGGTTAATATATTTAAATGTTTAGTTTGTCTATAATAAGTTAAGGGTGTAATTAATTGGTTAATTTATCGAATGTATTAACTGGAATCTCTCGAGGTACACAATGCCAAACGTAATCCTGTACTTCCCCTACCTAACCAACAGATTGATCGAAAATATAGTCGCAAATTAAAAAAAAAACAATCCTGAAATTTTATCGACGAAAGTGTATTGTGTATAATTTAATGTTGTATATTAAAAAGTATGTATAAGTATAACCAGCTCCATCATTTACTTTTGGACTTTTGATGCATTCAATGTAGACTTACCTATTCTACACCCAGATAAGATGACACCGGATAAGATGCTACTGGTACATCGCAGATAAGTATAATAATATTAAAATTTATTTAGTTGAATGTATGTATAATTGTGGGGCATATAAATTAGTCTTTAAACATAATTGAAAATGGCTTTTTGAATAAATTTCATCATAATAAAATAATTTTTTAATTAGTATCGTATGGAATCTTGAACACATTAATATATTCCTTGTATATTACGTTTTTTTTAAATTAGTTATTTATCTTATTAGGGCAGGAAAACATTTAGTTTTAAACGTGCACGTTATTTTTTTTTCTTCTAAAGAAAATGTGACTCACCGTAATTTGCATATATATGAACTCCACCCCGAGGGTTTTCGACGACTCTTCCGAAATAATAACATCACATTACCAGGACAATTTTCCCAGCGGCTCATAAATATTAAATTTGAGTGCAGCTGAGGGAGTCTCGGGCGAAAACAAGCGAACAAGGGTAATTAAACGAGACAATTTGATATCCGGCAATACCTCACAACACTTCCACATCTGTCTGCTACATAGAATAATTTTGTTTATTCAGATGGGAATCTTAATAGGGGAGCTATGAATTTCAACTAAACGCGATTAAAGAACTTGCTTCTTCTGCTAATTGTATTAACTTTTGAATAAAGTTTGCCACTAAGTGGATAATACATTTGCTGAGATTCAATTTAATAGACGTTTTTCTTTTTAAATGAGGTAGTTGTTAATGCAAAGTTTACTTAACAATATAAGGTTGGAAATAATTTGGTAAGATTAATTTTTTTAATAAGTTTAATCATTATAATTTATAGGCTGATACACACTAGATCTAAAAAAATATCAAGTTGGTCTTAATTAGTATACAATTGTCAAGATTGATTTTAAAATATTACTATAAGTTAGAAAATAAAATAGTATAGGCTGATACACACTAGATCTAAAAAAATATCAAGTTGGTCTTAATTAGTATACAATTGTCAAGATTGATTTTAAAATATTACTATAAGTTAGAAAATAATAATAATTATATAACCCTAAACGTTCTATTTTTATAATTTGAAATCGGTCTAATTATTCGTGTTGTACTAATCTGGTTTGACTCTTAATTTCATGGTATTTTTATCATCTCTTGGTATTCCAAACATTGTTTCTAAATGATTTATTACATTTAAGTTTAGATGCATGATAATGAGGAGCTTTATCAATCAATTGAATGCGGTACAGTGGGATAGGTCTTACTATACTATAATTACTTTTTATAGATGAGTGTGCTCTTTCGTTTTATATTTCTGTTCTTCATCTTCATATAATTCTTCATTAAGGAGAAGTGTAGTATAGGTTTAGAAAGCAGAGTTTTTAGTGATTAGAATCAATTCCACGACAGGAAATGCTATTTTTTTAATATGTGCCTTTTCTTCTTCATTTTCTGATAGAAAATTGTCATAACGATATTGACAAATGAATTAGACATTCATGCAATACTTTAATTTCTAAGGTCTTATGCTTCAAATTCACGCTGTTACCGAAGTGTCTTTCTATCTCTTCTAATCTACGTCTTTTTCATCGCGTTATACTTGCACCTGAATTCGCTTGGCCTGCTTTGAACCTATACCTAGATAGTGCGAAGTGGGCTTGCCATGTCAAAGAAATCTGCAATTTGCTTGGTTGACACTGGAGGCCAAACTATAAATAAAAACACTTTTTCCGTTAATATTACACGTTTATTTAGCGACTATAGTTTTAATCAAGTGCTGATAAAACAGTTTAAACTTTTTATTTGATAATGCTAGTTTTTAAACCAAACTATAGCGTAATATAAACAAGAAAATGTTTTAATTATAATTTGCAATTTTTCTTAAAATTTTTCCATTTGTATCTTTAATAGCAGACATGCTTTTGTTGATATAATAAAAATCTGTCATAGCCACATAGCAACTTGGATGTGAGTCATTATGATTCCTTACAAGAAACAATAATTAAAAGCTGCTTTCCACATACTTAAATTATTATACTTTAACATTCTCTAAAGTTGTCCATAATCAAATCAAACTTAAAATTCGAAAAAAAATGATATAAGGTAAATGGATGGCATCTTGTAGAAACTTAAAATTGTGATTCTAAATAATGACTTTTTAGCTGCACCTTTGCTCATTTAATTTAAAAATTCATGAACAATTTTCCATTTACCTCATTATAAATTATTATTGATTTAAACTTTTACCAGTTGGTCTATAAATAATTATACATGTATGGTACAGACTAATATATTTAGAGCAATCTATTAAATTATTTCACATCAAACTTACTAGCCTTTGAAGTAAGCGTTTTCTTTAATTGTATTTTTTAAAACTTTTTTAATTTTACTATTTGAGTAGTATTTAGAACTTTAAGGAAGCAATAATGATTCGAAAACTTCAATACTTAATGTTGATTATGTTGAAATATTAACTACTTCTTATTAAATGTCAGTAAAATTTAAAAATAAAAACCACACAACTGGCTCGACCAAAAATAAAACTGCCAAAAAACTGTTTTAAAGCGCAATGCCAACTTTAAATTGCCGTAAAGTATAACTCGATGCAATGTATACATCATGAGATATGACCCATATTTAGTGAAAAACGCACAGAAATGTTTACTTCACCTAATATATTGGCCTGGGGCTTCATTCGAGTTGACATATAGTGTTGGAGAAATATCAATCATAACATTGTAGTTAAGGCTATCAGAAGAGTACCAGTAAATGAGAGAGAGAACATATTTATTCAGCAATAAAGTATACATTAGATTACAATTTTTATATAGATATATACAATTCATATATTTATGGGCTATAAATGGGCTATTGACAAATGCCTTTCCGCCCCTTAAATTTAGAATTTATATTAATTTCAATTTATATTGTTATAAATGAAAGATGGAATTGTATAGGTGATACGTGAAAATCATGATTATAAAGAGAATTGGGCATGAGTGACATTATTTTAGGTGTTATTTTCTTCGCTGCCGGTGCTATGTTGCGTCAGAAGTTCTAGGAGGGTCTGATTGGGTGTTTTAACTCTGGGTGTAATATTTGGGTTTGGTTGGATACATAGTGGTTTTATTGACTTTAAATTATTAGTTTTCTTACGGAATCGTTTCAATAATGTTCTTTGCCGTTCCAGAAGAGGAGTTATATTTGTAAGATTATACAATATTTCATTGTTATGGAGGGGGGTTTGGGGATGTCTGATTTTTTTTATAATACGCAGAGAAGCGCGTTCGGCTGTCTGTAGATGTTTCAGAGCAGCTTTTGATGCTAAGGTAAATAGGATTGATCCGTAATCCATTATTGGCCTGCATATTGATTTATATATTTTAATTGAGACTTTCCTATTTATTTCTTCTCCTTTATAAGTGAGAGACGACCTAAAGGCCTTCGCTCTAATTTTGACTTTTTGCTTATTTTTTTTTGTATGCTCTGCAAATTTAAGTTTATTATCTAGGGTGATGCCCAGATATTTGACAGAGTTTTGCGCAGCTACCTGCGTTTTGATTAAATTGATGGTATAGATCATTACAGTATATATTGTATAGAGTGGGGGATAGAGGAGAGCCTTGAGGTATACCCTGTTGTGGAAAAAATTCATAGAAAAAGCAGTCTTTGATTTTAACTTTAATTATACGGGAATGTAGTACGCTATTGATAATAATCACTAAATATGGTGGTATATTTATATTATTTAATTTATAGGGTAAACCTTTTAGCCAGATAGAATCTAATGCTTTTTTATGTCCAAAAAGAGAAACGCAGATTTAAGACCTTGCAAATGAGCCCATTGTACATTTGACGTTAGTTAGTTGAGTTATTTTCTGCAAATCCTAATTGATAATTCGGGATGACTCGTTGAACTATAATAACAGCTTATTTTTGATGTGTTGATATTTGGATGGAATTGATTGGTCTTGGCCTGTTTTAGGTACACAGATTATAATGCCTGTTCTAAATTCTGGGGGAATATATTGATTGTGTAGTAATTGATTTTCACGAATAAAGCTTTTTAGTCAATAAATAAAAATTAATTAAATAAAACGTGTATTTAGGAGATACTACATGAATAGCAACTGCAATCTCTTACCTTTGAAAAATAGTTGTAAATCATGTTTTAATATTTGTTGAATTTGATTCTCCTGTATCACGTGGTGAAACATTTTTAATATTAAGGGTTGTTTATAGAAAGGCTGGTTTCACACCATTCCTGGATAATGATGTAAAAATCGAAACTAGTTGGAATAAATCGTAAATAATTGTGAAACCAACCAAGTGTCTTTTTATAAACAACCCTTAATAAAATCAATATAAAAAATAAAAATAAAATACTAATAAATGTTATATTTAGGTATTTTTTTAGAAAGAAAATACTATTTTAACCTACATTAGAAGGAATTTAACCACGTTTTTATTATTAGTATAATCTGCACACTTACAGAGTATAATTAAAATATAAATATTAAAGTACAAATGAAGATAAAGAAATGAGACGAGAAACTTATATGTTGAAATTTGTAACAACACATTAGTCTATAGAACAGCACGAAAAACGAGATCTTCGATGAATTTGTTAAAGATTGTAGAGTTAATATTCTGCCACATTCGTCAAATCTACTAGTAACCATTAAATTGAACTTTGTTTTCAAATAATAATGGAAAATATTACTAACGAATTTTAAAATGTATTCAATTTAATGGCTCGTGTAAATAATTTAAATGTAAAAAGAAGAGTAAAGTTATTGCAGAAATTATTGAATTCATTTAAAAAAAGATGATTTTTTTTAAAATCTTCTAAACGTTCAAGAGATTTGTGATGAAGTTTAACCCCTATTATCCAAAGCAACCATAGCCTAAAAAATAAAAATAAAGCCTAAAATTTATTAAAATAGATCTCCTACCTTTAACAGCAGATCAGTATCACTTTGACCTTCAATCCAGTTACAAAAAAATTCAAAATTATTTTAATAGTGTTGCTAATCGATTTTTCGATTTTCGACTTGACTATGGGAATTGATGATTTAGTGCTTTAGCTATCCGGTTTTTCAACAAGAACTTTGTATTTCAATAGGGGCAAATCTGAACAACATAACAGTTTTGACATTTAGTTTTTTGACATATCAGTTGTAGAAGGTTTGCGAGTTATTACAATGAATTCAATTTCACTCGAAAATCGCCATAAATTAATAAAAATCCACTATGAAAATGATGGTTCTGTAAAAGTTACATTTTGTAATTTTTCTGATATTTTCGGTCAACATAATCACTCTTCTAAGACCGCTATTAGAATTTGATCGATAACTTTGAGTTGACTGGCTCGGTACATAAAGTGCCAACACCAACCCGTACAAGTGAGCCACAGTATTGAAGAAGATCCGAATTTATCAATTCCTCGGTGTTCTCAACAATTGGGGTTATTCACTACGACCACATGGTGAATTTTGCGTAAAGATTTTGCAATGAAACCTTATAAGATGTGAATCTGGCCGACCATTCACACACATCGTCGTAGATTCGCTAAATTCATTCAAGAACAACCCGCTGGTTTTTCTGAAAGTATTATTTTTTCAGACGAAAACCATTTTCATTTGTTTGGATACGTCAACAAGCAAAATTTCCGCATTTGGGCTTCTGATAATTCAAGAGCGATTATTGATAAGCCTTTGCATGCTCAACCTGTCACTGTATGGTGTTCTATGTGGTCTGGAGACGTGATTGGGCCGATTTTTTTCGAAAATTCTGCTGGTAATGCGGGGACGGTTAATAGATTACGTTATCGAAAGGTGTTAACAACTTAATATATTCGTTTACGATGGAGGCTTCTACTTCGTTATACATCATTAAACCTTTCACCTACAATCACGAATTTTAATTTTATTTATGTTTATTTTATTTTTTTTTAATTTATTTAAATTACAATAAACACGAGCTTGTCTCGTGGTGCGTCGCAACTAGAACGGTGTACTTTCTTCCGAATGCTTTACGCAATCGGACGAGACAAAGTAGGTCAAAGGGTTATCAACACAATTTTTACTTTTTATAACTGATAATTCAATTTTGGTCTATTATTGCTAATATGGACATCACTGACGTGTAGTTTCAACAGGATGGTGCCACAAGTGACACAGCCACCGAAACAATGAATTTATTACAAACAAAATTTAGTGATCGCATAATTTCACGAAAATCAGCTGTTAAGTGGTCGGCCCGATCATGTGATTAAAAACCACTGGATTCTTTTTTTGCGGGGCTATGTTAAAGACAGAGTCTTTACGGAGCTAATCATCGAGTGCAGCCCTAAACCCCAAATTCCGTAACGTGAATAACGAAATTTTGCCAAAATGTATTTTGATTAATGAATCCACATCTGTAAGCGTTATTGTTGTAGATATTTGTCCGATATTATTTTTTATTTATAATTGCCAAACCTTACTCTTTCTAATCAGGCAGTTTGTGTTTTATATATTTCTTGTATTACCTCTATTACTATTATTTTGTTTTGTTTTACAATACATGTTTTTTTTGATACTTTACGTACTTTGGCAAAGTTATATGTATGTACTACAAATAAAAAGATTTTACTTTAATATTGTGATATTAACTAAGTAAAAGATTTTTATTTTCTATTTTACTTTAAATTAAACTACTTTAAAGTTTTAGATTATTTAACTTCAGTCCCTTTCTTTGTGTAAACACTTATTTGATTCTATTTTTTATTCTATTATTAAAACCAACTTTTCTTCCTTGTTTCAGAGGGCCATTTAGTGTAGTCAAAAGATGCATCCACCGACAGACTGGTCAACAGTTTGCCGTGAAGATCGTCGACGTTGCCAAATTTACCTCAAGCCCTGGATTAAGCACAGAAGGTACGGTTTTGCTACATTTCCATTACAAGTCAAATCAATCAAATATTAATTTGATTGATTTTCAGATTTGAAACGAGAAGCCACGATATGCCACATGCTAAAGCATCCGCACATAGTGGAATTGCTGGAGACGTATTCCTCAGAGGGGATGCTTTATATGGTCTTCGAAATGTAAGTCTATTGTTTTAATTAGCTTTTATTAATAATGGTAATTTTAAACAAAAACGTGTACTTTGTTGTTATCACACTTTATTTTTAAGTAACTCGAGTTTCGATCATTAACTGATCGTTATCAACAAAGTAAACGTTTTTGTTTAATTTTTCCAAGATGTATCACAAAGTTAATGCCTCAACCTCAATGTTAATTCTAATTTTTTTTTTAACAAATTCATGTCTAATATTTTAATTAAGTTTTTATAAATTACGTCTGAAGATGCCGCCAATGCATAATACATACATACATACATTATAAAAATTTAAATTATCAGAATCATTCACTTCCTAACTTGAGAGTTTTGTTTATTTCTCGAATTTTCTCCAAATACAAAATATTAGTTATGGGCAAGATCAATCAAAACAGGTCAAGTAGTCGATTTCTTTAACCTACCACAATAAATTTGAATATTTATTTCAACATTATACGATAACTCTTATTCAATTTAAAAATAAAAATAGAACTGTTTTTTTTAGAGATTTTTCCAATATATTTTGCCGTTTTTCAAGTACTTTATTGAAGTTTAAATTTTAAATTAAATTTGTATTAAAACCATTTCATAATCTAACGTACTCCTGACCTACCCTAATAATGTACTGTATAACCTTGACCTGCTGCAACTAATATAATCTTGAGTGAGGTTAATGCATAATAAGTTTATTAGGTAGGTTAAGAGCAAGCTGGGTTAATATATAATTTATTATGGTAGGTCAGGAGTAAGCTAGTTTCAGCAATGGTTTTGTGAGGTAGATCAAGAGTACGCTAGAACAATATATAATTTATTAACTGAATAGTTGAGGCTGTTAGTTGTTGAAAGCTCATATTCTAATCACTTTTTTAAATTTCCGTAAATGAAATACGATAACACTAAACAATTGTCGCGAACAGCAAAATAAATATTTGAAAGTGTTATCGTATTTCATTTACGGAAATTTACAAAAGTGATTATATAATTTATTTAAATGAAACAAGCTACCAAATTTAAGATAATATAACCATTTCAGAAATGTTCTTTGAAACATTTCTAGATTAATTACGCTTGCTTGGTAATAGTAATGATATGTTTACTCCGAAAAATCTACTATATAAAGCTATTATTGGTTTTGTCAGTATTGCGAAATTGAAAACCATGTAAATTTTCACAATGTTTACTAAAACATTACTTAGTAACAATCAATAGTCTAAGATTAACTTCTTACGCGTATAAAGTGTATATCTAAAAATATTTAGTAAAATGAATTACTTACCTATTAATATTTATCTTTAGCTTATTTATAATATATATCAAAGTATACTCATCATTATAAATAAAACACAGTCGACAGGGTTAACGTATGTTTGTATGACAACTTTTGCATCATCTGCATATATTGAGTATGTAGAAGGCAGAAAAGGATAATCATAATATAAATGAGAAAAAGCAGGGGTTGTAGATTTGATCCCCGAGGAACACCGCCTGTAATACATATTCATAAAATTTGGCACCGTAACAACATACTATTTAGTCCAGTTATTATAATCAAGACTGAAAGATCTCAAGCCTTTCAGTTTTGATTATAATCTGTACATATTTTTTGTTACATTAAGCAACCTTACCAATACCATAAATTGGAATTCGTCAATGGATTGAACAATTTATGGCACCCCATCAGAATAATTTAGAAAGGAATACTTAATAGAATTGAATTTATTTTTGGAATTCTAATCGAAGTTTACATCTGCAATTAGTGAGATATTCGATTGCATTTTCTCAGAAAAAAACTTTTGACATAATGAAATAAGTATAATTTAGTTTAAATAAAGTGCGGTAATTCAATAAAACTTATAAAATAGAAATTTGTTAATTACCCATGCTCCCACGTTACCAAAAGCCCTTCAATTCCTCCAAGAGCTTATTGATACCATTCAGCATTGGTTTGCAAAATGGCGCATTAAAATTAATCCCCATAAATCACAGCTCCTTATTCCACACCACCGCACCAATAATTCCCCTTACAATGTCTCAATATCCCAAACTATTATCCCGCCCTCTGTTTCCGTTAAGTACTTAGGCATAACCATAGATCCAAAAATCAATTTTTAAAAATACACTGCTACAATGAAAAACAAAATTACCACCAGGGAAAAACATTTAGATGCTTATCGTATAAAAATAATGGTATTACTATTAAAACTGCAGTAAAATGATTTGTCGCCCATTACTGGTCTATGGTTGTGTCCTCTATCCCAATCCCACCAATCCAACTTCCCGTAATATTCAAGTTAGCGAGCAAGCATCCCTTCGTACCCTAACAAAACTCCGTCATCGTCTCAATCCTTTACATAATCCTTCTAATCAGCTCCTTTATGATACTAGAAATTTGTATATAAGTTATATTTTTACACATACTCCTAATTGTTATTGCAGTGTCTAACTCGGTGAGGCATTCTTTGAGAAAGATTTTTAATGGCTTATGAGTTTCTCCCACGCTTGCCGTAGATACAGATTAAGTTTCTATTGAAATATATTTGCTCTTGAGGCTAATGTCTTAAGCAGCGACCTATCATATCCCACATATGCTCGATTGGGTTTAAATCAGAAAAGTTAGGAGGTTAGAATTTTTACTTCATCTTTGAGTTGAAAGTTCTGACAGATATGCATGCGATCATTCTTGATATGATGTCGGGGCATCTGTTTAGCTTAGGTACAACAACGGGTTATAAAATCTCCTGGATCGGTGTGCTCGCCTCAAAATCATTTACCGATGATTGTGCCACAAATATAACAGAGATAGAAGCCTGTCTCTTTTGTGAAACTGTCGTAAAAGAGAATAGGCAGAATTACTGAGACAGAAAGAGATAGCGTTGACGGTCAACATAAAACTGCCATAGAAAACAGAACCTAGTTTCGTTGCTAAACATTATGTGATCCCATGTTGCTATTTTTGAGCCCAGATCTCTTGTGCAGTTGTGCCAAAAAATATGTGGAATTAAAATTAATAAAAATAAGTTTATTAATGTAAATACATCTACAACGGATGTTTATACATGTCAAATATAAAATACATATATTCACATCTACAGACCTGTATCGCTAATTCTAACTGACAATATTTACAAATCTTTCTAAAATTACATAATGTGGCTCTATTTACATAAATTTCACTGAATCATAAGCCTGTAGTTCTTTGATTTTAGCTTTAAACAATTTAGTCTCCATCATTTAATGGACTTTCCATAATATGACAGTGTCCATCTGGTTCTATAGATACGCCCATATTTTACCTCTAGTTTATCATTAGTTCTTGTTAAATGATCATGATGTGCACATTTATTGGAAGGTTGTCAAAATTATGTTTGATTAATTTTAGGCATTAATATATTGTGATGGTAGGGTCATAATATTCAATGTTTCGAAGTGCTCCCCAACATCTGATTGGTCCCATCTAAACCCTTATTTCTTTGACCCCAACACACTATTCTATATGAAAATTTTGAATGAATCAACCCGTGATATACAGTTAAAGCAACCTTGGATGGCACAATGGGACAAATATTCCTCAGTAAAATAAGTTTTGTAATATTTTCTTTCCGGTGTAATTAACGTTATATTCCTTTGTAAGTTTTGGATCCAAATATATACATAAAATTTTTACCAAAGTTGTATTAGATTCAATTTACGATTCACTGAATATCATTGTTTCTCATTGTGATGGTTGCGACTGCTTCTACGTGGTAATTCATAATGAACACTGAATGAAATTCAGTGTTTATCATTGTTTCTGTCTTATCTGTATTTAGTGACAATCTGTTTGCCTGAAACCAGGTTTCTGCTTCCTCTTTCACATTTGACTTTTAAGGTCCTTTAAATCAGGGCTTGTTTATATAATTGATGTATCATCTGCATACACAGTAATGGAATTTTTCAGTAATTAGTATTGGGCCTAGAACTGACCCTTGAGGTATTACGTGTTAGTGCTTTGAGTTCTGAATCTTTGTTATTATAGAGAAACACTTGATATCGATTTTGTAAATATAATGCTATTAATGAAAGGTTATGGCGTAATGATTTAATTTTGAAATGAGTATGTCTTGAGGTAGGCAATCAAATGCCTTACTAAGATCGCAACGTATTATCCCAAGGTATTGTTTATTTTCTAATGCATTTGTAATATATAAAATAATTTTACTAACAGCCATTTGAGTATTATAATCTGATCTAAAATCAAACTGATTCTCATTGTATAATTAATTGTTTTCAAAATATTGTTGAATTTGTTCGGACAATAAATATTCGTATATTTTACTTAAAATAGGAAATAGGTGTAAATCTGGAAGTTAAATTGCTGCAATTTCACAGTTCTTTTCTTCTGATTTACTTATCACATCGATTTTGTTTACAAATTTGATTTTTCGTTTGATAATTTGATAGTGCGAAACATGATGCCACTATGTAATTATTAATTCTAATACAATCCTGCTTCGTTTCGATCCAGCCAGTGTTCGCCAAGGCAGACTAAAACAACACTATTCTCTAATAAGCGTATTTCAAGTTCACTACATTTATTACGCAAACATTATATGTTAGTATAAAATAGATTTAATTTGATATTTTTTTGTGATTTTGTGCTTACTTTTACATTTCTACTTTCTTCGGCGAAAAAACTGAAACCTAGTAATGCGAATTCTTTCCGGCCAAAAATCTTTATTCATTACTGTCTAATAGTTACATATCTATACCCAGTATAAAAGAAGAGTGAAGATTTTCATTCAATGTCTTCTGAATGATGAACTTCTTCCCCGGAAATGCATCCTCGAGATATGATTTTACGTTATTTTCAGTTGTTCCTGGATTTGTTCGGCTTACGTACAGCTATGCTTTTTGGGTTGCTGCATTCAGTGATGTAGTATTTTTCTTCTTTCCCTTGACTCCTGGGAGCTTTTGATTCGTTACCATGTCGTTCTGTGGTGGTGGTTTTGTTGGGTTTGTACCATTGCTGTCTGACATGACTGCTGCTTTGTTTACATTCTCTGTTCTTAATCTAACCATTTGATTTTTGAGATTATCATCATTACGGATGCCTTCATTATATGATGTATTTCTTTCCTTTTTACTGTATTGTTTGTGAGTATCGTTGGTGGCAATTTTTATGTGTTCACTTTGTTTATTTTGTTTATTTCCGTGCGTAGCAGTTCGATGATTAGTGCCTGATTCGCTATTCTACCTTCCATTTGCTGCACTAGTTTCTGTAACATCACGTTTTCCTGAATTAAGTATCCACCTACTTGGTTAATTTTGGAGCCTGGCTTATCCGAAAATGCCATGCTTTGCTTATATAGGTTATAATTTCCAGTGATTCCAAAATCGTCTTTCCAGTTATTTAGGAAAAATGTTTTTTAGTTGGTCTAGTGCGAGGTATATTCTTTTGACCAGAAAGTCAATTATATATGACTTTTTAAGGTATTTAGTTCACTAATTATACTTTCGATATGTTTTACTTTAATGAATGAAAATCGTCGGTACATAGTTCTTCTCAACACTCTGACTGAGATGGCTTACCTGGTTAATGTTATCTGCAGCTGAAGGATGAAATATATTTTACCACCTTATTCGTCTGCTATCAAGGCGACAATATTATATAAATATTTCCTTAACTTTCTTGATACAGATTAAATCTCTTTTATTTAAAGAAAGCACGCAAAGGATCTTCTGGATCTGGATTGAGTTTGCCAAGGGTGATCAAATCATTGACCAGAGCACTTAGGCTTCACTAGGCCCGTTGTGCCCCCCTGACTGGAACAGACCTACATTGTTCTATCACTCATTTAACCATCCAAGGTGACGAGCAAAGGGCAGCACACCGCTTGGTGTGGCGAGAGCCGGGCAGGTGGTTAACACTTGTTACATTGTCTCGTCCTCTTCATTACATGCTCTACATATGGGGGTTTCAGTCCCATAGTAAACAAGTGTTTCCTTAGCTGACAGTGACCCGTAAGGATACCTGTGATAAGACGCAGATTCCCCCGGGATAGTCGCAGATAGTACTCAGCTGTTTTCAGATTGGGTGAGCGCATTGCTTCCTTGGCCTGCCTGCAGCCTGAGGTGTTGTCCCAACGTTGTTTTAGCATCTTGAGAGTGTTCTGTTTGACGATGTTAGTGAGGCATTTCGGTGTTGGCGCGATCGGGGGCCCGCTCGTGGTATCACTGAGAACCGATCCAGCCCGCGCCAACTCGTCTGCCTTGATGTTGCCTTCTTCATTATTGTGTCCATTGACCCAGCGCAGCTCAATACTGTTTGATTGTGCTGCTTGTTTCAGGGTGTTGTGACATTCTTTTACTAGTTTTGAGGTGATCTTGTGACCACTCACTACTAATATTGCTGCCCTACTGTCTGTAAGGATTTGGATGTTCCTATCACGGATGTCATGGTGTAGGATTTCTTTCGCCCCATGGATGATGCCATCGATAATGATAGGTCCATTTGTTGCGAGTAAATTCCCGCCCCGGGTCCTCTTTTGGTTTTAGAACCATCGGTGTAAATTCGGAGGGTTTCCCCGCCCTCTACACTCCCGGTTCCTCTTTTTATCGATACATTATAGGGTCTATTGAAGACGTAGCAGGGTGGCAAATTGTCTGTCTTCCTTCCAAGGAAGGGTGTCTTCTTGACAGCCTCCTCTAAAAGGTGACAGTGTCTGCCAGCCCTGCCTCCTTTGTACCAGAGTTGAACTGAGTTTTAGCGCGTTTAGGTGCTGCCACCGTGGCCATCTCCTCTACGTATAAGTCGAGAGGTGGAAGGCAGAGCATTGCTTCCATTGCTGCAGTGGGTGTTGTTCGCATTCCTCCGGTCGTGCTGAGGCATGCTATCCTTTGCAACTGAGTAAGCTGATTTGCTGAGGTTTTCTGTCTGGCTCTGGGCCACCAAAGCAGTGCTCCATAGATTAGCATTGGTCTTACTACCGCTGTGTACAGCCAAAGTGCTATCTTGGGAGATAGCCCCCATGTCTACCCCACAGTCCTCCGGTATTGCTAGAGGGAGACACATGCTTTTTTACATTTCATTTTGAGATGTGGTACCCCCGTCAGCTTGCCGTGGAGGATCACTCCCAGGTATTTGACTTCCGACGTAAATGTCAACTGGGTGTTGAGGAGCTTAGGAAGCTTTAGTTTGCCTAGTTTCCTTTTCTTTGTGAAGAGGACCATTTCAGTCTTTGACGGGTTTATGGTCAGAGACTGGTCGTTACACCAGTGTTCAATTATTTTGAGGGCTTCCTGCATCAAGCTGCATAATACCGTCTCAAATCTGCCTGTTAGCAGGATGGCTATGTCATCTGCATATCCTATGGTGTGGAAGCTATAGTCGTTAAGTCGCCGCAGTAGGCTATCAACAACTGTTCCACAGGAGTGTTGAGAGTACTTCACCCTGTGGGCAGCCTTTAGCAACGATCTTTCTGACAGTGGTGTTTCCTACATTTACTGTGTCTGCCCTATTCTCCAGCATGCTTATGATCCATCCACTAACTTTGGGGTTCATACCATGCGTGGAGAGAGCAGTTTCCATTTCAAGGTCGTTTTATCGAAGGCACCTTCTATGTCAATGAACACGCCCAAGGTGGACATTTTGTTGTCCAGAGATCTTTCGATTCGGTCAACAACAGTGTACAGAGCCGACTCCGTGTATCTCCCCTGAGAGTATGCATGTTGGTTAGCGTGAATCGGATTCGTAATCAAAGCTGTCTCGCGAATTAATCTTTCGCACAATTTCTCTAACGTTTTCAGGAGAAATGACGTTAGACGTTAGACTAAACGGGCGGTATAATTTGGTTAGTATATAATCTATACGACCAGGTTTCGGTATGAAGATAACTTTTACTTCTCTCTATGCTAGAGGGATGTATCTGAACGCAATACATGCCCTGAAGATTCTGGCTAGGTGGGCTGATAATATGTCCAGCCCCCATTGGAGAAGGGCCGGGAATATACCGTCCAAGCCTGGCGCTTTAAATGGTGAGAAGCTCTTGATTGCCCAGGTTATACGTGCCCCTTCCGTGAGGTTAAATGCCGCCTCCAAATCCTCCTTGGAGAGGTTTGAGGGTATGGGTTCTGACCAACCTTCATCGGAGGTGTTCGTACATCCTGGGAAATTGGTGTTAATGAGAATCTCAGCTGCTTCCGAGAGGTTAGAAGAGTAACTTCCATCCTCTCGTTTTAGGCAACCTGGTTGTCGTGAGGGATCCTTGGAGAGAATCTTTTTGAGCCTTTGAGCTGCCGAGGTGGTTTCAACCTCCTCACAAAAAGACCTCCAGGCTGCTCTTTGTCTTTGTCTTATTAGTTTTTTATAGTCTTGTTGGATGTTTTATAGACCACCCAGTCCGACTGTTGTTTTGATATCTTTGCTTTATTAAAGGATTTTCTCGCAGCTTTTCTGAGATGGTCGAGTTCTCCGCACGACCAGGGTGTGGCGTTCCCGGAGTCTTCAACCTTTCTCGCAGGGCAGGGGTCCTTATATGCTTTTATACTGGAGTGTTGAAACGTATTTACATAGGCTTCAATTTCTTTCACTGTATTAAATTGGCCGGTAGCAAAGAATCTTTAATTTATTATTAAATCTTCCCGCATCGATAAGTTATTTTTATCGTCTATTGTCTTTTAAAAATTTTAACTTTGGATCCCAGATTCTTCGAGGGGTTTTTAGCATTGTCAAATAATTTTTGAATTTTGAAAAGCATTGTACAAACTCTTTATTTGATGTGCATCGAGATATTTGTGATTTTATAAATTCAGGGGGCTTTAAATATCAAGTTTAATATGATCTTTAATTTCATCAGTTGTAGTATTACTATTATATCTAAAGAAGCAATATTTACCTGTTTGAATTTTATTTATGGTCAGTATTTTTAGTTTCGTCAGATATTTCTTAATACTACTATTAAAATTAAACACCTATTTTTGCTTAAAGTCAGTAAATCGCGATTTTAGAAATAATTTCTTTTAAGGATCTATCGGCCTTATTTTAAAATTTCTGTTAGCGAAGCTGCACAAGCCATCGTTTTTTCTATTTAATGCTGTAGTAACTAAATGCAAATGAGTCTAGATCAGGGCAAGCGACTAGAAACCATTACCAATTATTTAATGCCTAGAATTATTATCTTCTTAATTAGTTGCGCATGTTGTTTTGTGTAATAATCTTAGTTTATAAATATATACATTGGAAATATAATATATAAGAAGACAAAACGCAGGAGTGATCAGTCTGATTTTTCGTTATAAAAACAGGGTGCTCACAGAGGAATAATAATATACAGAATTCCCGAGAGGAAGAGCATTAAGGGTCGAACTAAACTTGCAATAGGAAAGGAATAAATCAATCAACTACTTGTCTTTCTAATATGACTTCCAAATTTCCGTTCTTAAACATTTAATATACAATATCGGATTTGATAATAAAATATATAAGTCCTTTACGTTGTAGAAAATTAACTAATAATTATTAATATCGGATTTTATTAACTCTGACCTTGAAATTAGAGGCAACAATTATACATAATAACTGAGACACTATTTAAAAAAATGTCTGTCTAAATTATCTTGTAATTTTTGTATTTTTTTGCGATATAATAATTGGCGTTGTAAAATTATAAATATTCTCAAACAGCTGTAAATGTCTAATTGAAGAAATCTAAATTTTTATTATTAGACAGATAATTCTCTTCGGTTAATTACTATCAAGTTTCCATATAATAGTAAAAGTTTTAATGAAAAGGGCGTGCAATAACTCATGTCACACTCATGTTTACAAAGTTTGAAAATAAGTTTACGGAATTCAATTTTCAATCACGACATTATTGTCAAATATACGATTGTCAACTTTGAATGCATGGATATTACGACGATACATCTTATTTTAAGAGATGGCATAGAATATACTTATTCGTATATCAAGTGTGCAAATATCGATTGATGCGAAATGAAGACGCGGGACGTATAAGCCGAGTGCGGCACTTTATCGACGTCGATATATGAGTTTTGCGTTCTAAATTGCACATAGTATTTTATCTACTTTGTAGGGGCTTAATAAACATAATTAATTACACATATGAGATGTATCATATTTTATTATTATTTGTGTAACCATAATTTTATGATGTATACGTTAATATTTATGAAATTATTATTTCTGTAGAGATTATGTAAGTTTTTATGATAAATTAGTATAAGTTTAAATAATACAAGTAAACTTCGTTCACATCGCACACTTTCTTCTTTTCTTAGTTACTTAAGTTTCGACACAATTTAGCTAGTTATTATCAAACTAGTTTGTTCTTATTTTACTATTCTATTAAATTTCACTTCTGAAATCTTTATTACATAATTTGTAATCATCCTGCATTCATTTATTTCAAAACCATGATTGGTATATTCATCCTTTTTTTCTTTCACTATTAAATTCAGTGTAGCCTTTTAATTTTACTTTTGGTAGTATGTCGTGTTCTTTCAGTTCTCGCTCTAACATTTCATTAACCGAAGTCTTATAAAAGAATTCCATTGATGAATATCTGTGTAAAATAGCGATTATATATTTTATTTAATATCTTCAGGATTGTCTGTTCCCCCTCTTGGATAGAAAGTGTTTACACTTCTACAATAATATTGTCATTCCCCGGATATTTCTCATATCATTTCTATTATTACCCTCTTGATCCCTTTTAATGAAAATTCTGAATGCTTACTAAACGCTTTTCTTTGTTTGATTTCTCCTCCATTTGTAGCAAGAGTTTAAAATTGCACTTAGATCTATGTTTTACTATTTCGTAACCATTTTACTTTTTACTCCCCCATATGTCTGTTATTTTATGACTATTACATCTCATTCTTCACCCTTCCTCTGAATACAAATTCTAACCCCTCTTTATCTAACTGTTGTAAATTGCTTATTTCCTCTCTTAAACCCCATTTATCTTCCGCCCAACCAATATGTCTGGCTACATGTATAAATCTAGAATTAAATTGTGCAGCAATGTCTTAGTCTTTAATTTTTATACTATCTGGCCTAGCTTAACTAGATCTCGTTGTTTTGATATTTTTAACTCTATTCATTACTTCTATTGTCAGTTGTAGGAATAATCTGACCCATATTTATTCTCTACATAACATAAAATTCTCGTTTTTTTTGCAAGCATAAAGTCGAATAATTAAATAACTCTTCGACCATGCAAATATTAATTTGTCCTCATTTTCTTCTACATAGTTGTTTCAATTTTTTTACTTATAAAAATAAAATAAAGAAATAAAATAAAAACCTAATATTCAAGGGACGATCAGTGTAATTTTCCCTTACAAAAACAGGTAGCTCACTTATTCCATACTTTCAACTTCTAGCTGTCGTGTCCTTCTTAATCTATGCCTTTTGTGTTCGTTGCCGATTTATATACTCTAGTCTTTCACTTGTATTACATGTTGTGCGTCTTTATTGATTTTTTATAGCAATTGTGTAGTAAAATTCATATTTGCTTATATTTTCTGATTGTATATTTCTATAATAGATTTTTCTTGCACAAATACAAAACATTATAATACAATTTACAAACTAATTTCGTTTTGACAAGTTCCCAAGAGAGTATTTCTTTCATCTTCTTTTGCAATTGAAAATACTTTGAGCCTATTCATTTACAAGTTTCATAACTCTTTCTACTATTTGCTTGAGGTATATATTCTAATCTACGAAACATTTGCTTTATTATTTGGTTGAGCTTCAAATGCCTGCTGTATAGTAATACTAAGTCTTTGAACGAGTATAATTTTCTTATATTCCTGTTCTTGCCTTTAAAACATGTAAATTAAGATACCTTACAGTTTGCATTTAACATATAGAAAGGACAAAATATATTTTTTTGTTGCACTAACCACCTTTTAGAATAATTGGATCACGCATGAGTCTACAATTTCATAATGTATTAGACTAGTGGTAACGTGACATCAATCTATTAAACCTATTAATATGTTTTCATTTTCAAAATTTCATTCTATAGAATGAATATAAAAGGTTAGAAAACACGTATTTAATCAAGCGTCTTTTGGTATTATCTATATAAATAAAATCTTAGTTTGTTCTACCTTGCACTGGAAATTTTCCAAAAAAAAAACAATAAAATCATAGACATTGTCGAGTCATGTAAGCACTGTTTCGATTGCCAAAGAACTAAAGATTGCACAGAAAGCCATTTGAAACCATTTGAATAAGGTTGGATGCAAAAAAAAGGTCGATGTTCGGTGTGTCACACGAATTAACGCAAAGAAAACTGCATGGACCTAACAGAATCGCTGTTGAATCGCAATACAATCGACCCATTTCTAAAGCGGATGGTAACTAGTGATAAAAAGTGGATCACTTACCATAACGTCAAGCGAAAAAACGGTCATGTCGAATCGCGGTGAACTTGCGGAAACCAAGATTTATGACTAAGAATGTTTTTCTGTATGTTTGGTGGGATTGGCAGGGAATAACCTGCTATGAATTGCTCCCTCTGCGCTAAAACTTTTAACTGGGTAGTGTAGTGTCAAGAATTGGACCGTCTGAAAGAAGCAATGACCAGCTTCGGCCAATAGGAAAGGAATTGTGTTCCATCAGGATAACGACAGGAGACACATATCGGCAGTGACTCACCAGAAGCTCCGGGAACTTAGTTAGGAGGTTTTTATATATCTTTATACATCCTTATACATTCTTATAGTCCGGACCTGGCACCAAGTGATTACCATCTGATCCTGTCCATAGTGAATTTTGCTGGTAAAAAAATACGCTCCAAAAGAAGCTTGTGAAAATCGACTATCTCAATTTTTTGCCAGTAGAGACGAGCGCTGTTAAAAGAAAGGCGCAATGAAACTGTTCAAAACTGTTAACAAAACGGCGCATATTTGACCTAAATCGAATCATTATAACTATTGTAATTGAAGCCTTCAATTTCATGCCACAATAATGGATTTCCTTTTTTCAATTTTTACATTGAGACGATCCAACGTGAGAAAGCCAATGGAGCTAGTGCTTACGTTGGTATTTTCCTTTAAAGTTTGTAATTGTGAAACTGAAAATGGGAAAAATTAGGAAGAATATTATTGACTGCAAGATAAAGGGATGTTTGTCTGCTTTGGGCAAGGACAAGGCCAAATAGATCGAAGAATCAGCATCATCAGCTGCTATAAATTTATCTTTAACATTTGTGTTTTTGTAGTGTTGTTGTTAAAATTTGATGCTACTAAAGAATCCTTTATTGCAGAAGGAGCAAATGTAAGGACTCTCTTTAGCATACTCTGCAGTTTTAAACAACACTCTTGTACATTTTTTGACATACATCACAATTGAAAAGTCTCTTTTCGCTATGGAAACCGTGGGGTGACTTCTGAGCAAATGCCTTTCTACATTTTTCACACTTATTATTATTAAATATCAATTTAATGCCATTAATTTATTACCTGATTAAATCCACACTAACCCCCACTTCCAAGACAGATGTCCAATAATCCTTAATCCTCACGCTCACAGATACCGCTTGTTTTTCTCGTGTTAATTACTTTTTGGTTTTTCCTTATAATCTATCGAGGTATATATTGTTGACACTTTTTTGTTTGTATTCAGTTAGCTATTGAGAATGGGTACATAGTGCCCGAAATGTACATTTAGAAGTGAAAAAATGAAAAGTGAAGAAAGGAAATATAACTGTGTTTCAATTAAGTGAAATATCAATTTATTAAAACAAACCTAAAACAAACAAACTTTTAACTAGCTACAGTAGTGCCTTCGATTCAGTATGGCATCAAAGTTTGTTGTTCAAGTGTATTTTATATTAATATAAATTATGTTGTTTTCACTTATATTTTTATCATTTTCGTTAAGTTAAGGTTCTACTAAACTAATGTAAACTTCATGGCCAGATAGGTGTAGGTTGATATTTTTACTGGTCCAATATTATGTATTATTTATGTTCTCTAAAAAAGGTTATTTTCAACTGCCAAGAAAGTAAGTAAAATTAGCATAGTGTTAGCGCTAATTTGCGACTTGTTTTGGTAAATCATAATACCTCCTTGATGATGACCAAATGATCTTTCTCGATGGCGAGTCCTTGTAGGTGCTATTTCCCGCGCTTATGAAGCGATACCATGTTTTCCATTTATGTTGCCTTATCTTCTGGAGTAGTTGCGATCTGAAAAGTCTAGTTTCTCGAATGTCTTTATAGTTAGGCTTCACAGGCGATCTCAACGCTTCTCCAATTAGAAAATGTTCAGGCGCCAGGGAGCTAAAATCATTGGGGTCTTATGACAGAGAACATATTGGTCGCGAATTGAGGACAGTTTCTAAACTCCTTGAATATCAAGAGTGCCCTTCCAGCTACACGGAATAGGGGCTTCTTGATATTTTTGACTGCGGATTCCCAGAGGCCGCCAAAATATGATGCTAGCGGTAGGATAAAGTTCAATTTCTCCCGTCTGTTTTGCACGTTTGCTTGTATCACTTTCCGATTGTTAGAATTGTTCAAGAATTTACCCAATTTGTCTAATTGGTTTCGGGCACCAGTAAAGTTTCTTGCATTGTCACTATATATTCATAACACATATCCATAAAGGGGGCCTTTTTTAATTAAAGATGGATTTCGATTTTAAACGCTTAAATGCCCAGGGTTTGAAATCAGCAAAATATACCCTTTAATGTTACACTTGGATTTTCGAGATCCTTCTTTAATTAAAATTTATGGGAAGATCGGGGCATTCTTTAGACGCCCGCCAACATGAATCAAACCATCGTAGTCGAGGAAGGAGTTTAGTGTGAATAGCTTGCTCGAATGTTGCACGTGCGCTTCTAATTTCAACAATTTTATTTCGCGTCCAAATGTAGAGAGCTGCAATCGCCTCAGGAGTAATATGGTGGCATTTTCCAATTCGCGTATTGTTAGTTGTCTTTTAGTTTTATGGTGATATGGTCTGGTATTGTTTATAAATCGCATTACGTGTGTTAAAACTCTGACAGATTACTTGTAAGATGAAAACTCAGGAATAATGTTTAAATCCGAATTCACTGCCACAAGGTTGCACTTCACTTCTAGCAATTCGTCTTGAAGACATGAAGTTACATTCGGGAATGCCGTTTTAAAATGAAAGCGGGTTCGTTCCACCATAACTCACTATTCTTTAAAAATGTAGGGGCTACACCACTTGTGATGATATCCGCGGGGTTATTACAGAATGCTAAAGGCTGCCAATCACGATGGTCGGTTTATCGTTGAATTTTACCGATGCAATTGTCCATAAAAGTTTTCAATCTACTTTATTCCTATTTAATCTAGGTTAACGCGATTTTTGAATCAGTGTAAAAGTATTGACCACGCGCAAAGTTTAGCTAATAGTACGGCGGCACAAAGTTCGAGTCTAGGAATACTTCTAGCTTTTACTTAACTTATTGTCGTTGTTGGTTACCACTCACTCAATCGAGTCCTATGTTAAAGCCATTGAAAATAGATTTTGCGTTGCTGGCCCAGCATTTAAGCTCAAATTCTCCTTTTGGAAGAGGACATTTACGTGGTCGCGCACTTTCACTAGGTCTTTTAGTGTGTCAGCTCCGGAAATTGCATCGTCTACACAAAAGTCTGATAAGCACAATGCACTTTCAATTTAAAATTTGTTTGTTTCCAATTGGGCGGGCTCTCGAAGGAAACGAATTGCCCAATAGGCAGCGGACGCATTACCATATGTCACGGTGGTGAGCTCATATGATACTAATTCGTCATCTTCAGATTCTCCCTACGATATCCTCTGGAATTTCTGATCTTCTGGCCGCACTTCCACCTACCTGTATATATACGACATATTTGCCGTGATGACGAATTTTCGTATTCTCATCCTCAACATTGTTGCGAATATATCGTCCTGCAATGGCGGAGCGACCTTCAGGATGTCGTTCACCGATATTTCAGTAGATGTGGGCCATGATCCGTTAAATACGACGCGTAATTTTGTTGGTATGCTTGCCTCTTCAATGACGTAGTGATGAGATAAATAGTAATCGATGTCATTATCGTCACACGTTCGTTGTAAGTGACCTAGTGTTTCGTATTCTTTCATGAATGCACTGTATTGGCTGGAGTTGTTTAGTGTTTTAAAAAGTCTGTGCTTAAGCGCAAAAAGCTTCCGCCGTGAGGATTCATTAGATTTTCCTAATCGGCTTGAGTTGTTTTGTGACGAGACATGACGGTTTCAAGTAGCACTTCCATTACTTGGAACCGTAGTCTCGTCGCGAGTAACCTTTGAATTAAAATGATGCTCACTCTGTCTATTAGTTGGCGAGACACTTGTTTCCTTGTAGTTTTTCATTTCCCAGAAACGAGAAATAACTTCATTTAATCCCAAATGCCCTACGATTACGTCTTCGGGTGATTTCCTTCTGTGATTCAGGTCACGCGGGTGTGCAGGGATATGACCTGACACAATCCATACAAATTTTGTCTTGCGTAGTATTACTGACTCACTTCGTAGTTCTCCTTCAATGAAAACATCATAGGAGACTCCGACGCCAAGAAGCATGTCAATGACCTGAGACAGGTCGAATTTTGGAACTGCTAATGAAATAGAAAGTGAAAATTTAGAAAAGGTAGATATGTATTGTATAGAGTGGATGTAATAATATGTTTAAGAAGGAAATGTCAAGGAATTTGGCTAAGGTATCTGAGTAATAGTAAACTAAATTGAGAGCATAATCTCATCTTGGCAAGATGTAGATGTAGGTCAGGAGAGAGAGGACAAAAAGTTAAATATATTTTTCTCATCCAGAATTTTCTCTTTCTCACTCCCGTTAGTATGCGAACCCTATTTCGCCGTATTCACTCCTTTGGGTTTCTTTCATACCGTCCAAGATTAGTGCTTCCTTTGGCAGCGAGACACTGTCGCCAAAGGTTGGACTGGTGCAGAGAACGGCAGCATTGAGAGAAAGAATGGCAAGATGTGGTATTCAGCGATAAATCACGATCATGATTTTGTCTATTCATGCATGATGGCCGTAGAAGGGTACGACGCTACCGTGGAGAACGATCTGATTTAAAGTTTGCTATTGAGAGGCATGTACACAGGACTGCTGGAGTAATGGTTTGGAAGGCTATTGCTTATGGTAGTCGATCACCTCTTTTATTCATTCGAGGCAGTTTGGCAGCTGCGCTTTATATTGAAGACGTCATACAACCGACTTGATTGCCTTATTTAGATGGCCCCAGATGTACCTTTACAGCAATATATCGCACATCCCTATATTGCTCGTCGAACTATGAACTTTCTTCATGAAGCTGGTGTTAATGTTTTGCCATGGCCGCCCCATACGCCAGATTTAAAACCCATTGAACATGTATGTCATGGGATATACATGGTAAGAAGACTATTCTCTTTGCACCGTCCTTCACAGATTCTAGCACAGTTGATCCGTGAAATTCAAGTTACTTGGAACGAGATGCCACAAGAAGATATCGACCATTTTGTCGATGCCCAGACGTCTACAGAACTTTATATAGTAGAGGGGTCGCCAAACACATTATTAATTTTTTAGATTGTTTGTTAATAAAATTTCATGAAAATTTGATCATTTCATTCTTGGTGTAAGGCTACCATGTTGGCAAAAAAACAAGTTAAATAAATAAATCCTTCTGGGTGTAACCCTTCTAATATCATTGAGTATAGATCATAGAGGGAGAAGCCGGGGTAAAACTTTGACTAGATTGGAATGGCTACAAAAGTCCTATGTGATAATTCAATCCAGTCAGAAACGAACACAAAATGATAATAGTTTTTATGTCATTTTTCCAGTTTTAAAAGATTTGGTTTGTTAGTCCTTTCACGTATATATAAAATACTTGGTTGGCTTTTTATAGAAAAAATAATTGTTTTTACTATTGCACTCTTTTAGTTGCTTTGTAGTGGTATTATTGTTACTCGTCATTTCAGTTTCGTTAACATTTTTTATCCGTTCTAAGATAAAATTCTATTTTCTAACTTATTTCTTGTTTTTTTTTTGTGTTATAGTTACATTACCTAGCTAATTATCCTTATTATGCATTAGTCTTGATACCCTTGTTCAGGCAGTATTGAAATTCACCAAATTTTGCGAATTTCAAATGAAAGTTACCCTTGGAGCGGTATTCTAAGCTACGCGAAACTCTCTCTTCTACTTTCTCCGCTACCGGAACCAGCACCGAGCCCGACTGAACATTTTCGGGCTATATCTAATCAGTCTGCAACGTTTCAAATTATTGTCGAGCAGCTACAGAACCTAATCCGAGGAATCCATGGCGGCGCACATAGAAAGAACTTCACTCAGTTCAGTGGCAGATTCAGTGGCGACCGGAACTACAAAGCGGTATCAGAAATTGTTCATCATACAACTATTTACAAAGGGCCGACGCCCTAACTTCACTTCCCCTCCTCCTCAAAGCGAATGCTCACAAATAGTGGAGTGGAGTCAAGGACCAAGCAACAATATGGGACCAAGTCATGGCGATGATACGCAAGGCTTTTCCGCCGAAATACAGAGCAGACGGTCGAGCAGCCGACAGATCCGTTCATAAATGACCAACGCGACTTATTTGCTCAATTAGGAGACCAGCACACCACTAGCAAAACTAAACATGATTTACTACTTACTAAACAAGTCGCTGAAGGACAAAATCTCAAGAAAGGAAATGAATTCATTAGACCAACTTCTGATAAAAGCAAGACTCGTAGAGGATAGCATCCGAGAAACGAATGTACCGGAAAACATTCCCCCGAAGAATATAAAAAGATGCGACTTCTGTAGGAATTTCGGCTATACGGCTGCCGAAAGGCAAAAGCGTGTAAAAACTGAACGTCGGGCGCCCCAACAAGCAATATCTCGGCAAAAACAGCCGCAAAATGAGCGACAGAGAGAACGGATCAAATACTACGGCTGCGGAAAACCCGGCATAATGCGCAGTGGATGTCTGAACTGCAACACTCAACCCAGCACAAGTTTCTTCGCAATCGAAGCAATTAGCCTGAGGCACCGGCCCGCTGTAGACATACACGTCGGTGGGAATGCAGGAACGGCCTTCCTGGACACGGGTATAGCCAGCCCTAACTTATATAGCGTTCTCAAAAAGCAACACTGTTCAGAAACTCGGGAATTCAAGAGAATATGGTAATACTGGCTGATTATAACACCAGGATCTAGGAAGTGATAAAAGTCATAACTCTCCTTCGTTTCAAAGGAAAAGAGGTGAAAACCATCCTGATTGTCCTTCTGGATACCCCCAAAGCATAGTCTCTCCTAGGTATTGATTTTATTGAGGAGACTGGGCTAGTGATCCACTTCCAAATCAGAAGATGGCACTTCAGTGGAGGTCGCCAGCAGTCCTACAGTTTTATCTATAAAGACAGGCTGTCTGCCATTAGATTCACGATCAACACTGGCACCTCCCAAGGAAACTGGATTCTCTGTCCTACTTAATGTTCGTAGAAATCTCCGGACGCCATACGAGGTCAGCACCGATTTAAGGACAAAAATCGAATCGGACACCTTCTCTGCTGAGATATTTCACAACTGTTGAGATTCGCCAACAGCTTCTCCACCGCTGAGTTACAGCCTCGGCGATCAGGTGCTCGTAATCATACTCTTAGGAATTTTTTAGAAATTTTTCAAATGTTAATAAATTTGTTATTGTTGACTTGCCTTCCGAAAACCCATGTTGTTGACGACTAATTACGTGTTTAGATATCTAAGCTAACTGACGTGCTACTATTTTATTTAAAACTTTGGGTATACATGATTGCAAAGAAACACCGCGATAAATAACTACGTTTTTGCGATCGCCATTTTCAAAAATAGAATTTATGTAGCTATTCTTCCATGTATCAGGAAAGAAAGAGTTATTAACTGATGACTGAAACAATTTATGGATTGGCTTAGCCAATGTACATACGAAATTTGCTATAAAATAACTAGGAATTTCATCAGGACCCACATCAAAATTATTACCAAGTAATACCAATTCTTCATATACCTCGTGTAGAGAAATAACTAATTTTGCAGGCATCACGGTCTTCGATAATGTAAAATTCTCATTAAATTTATTATTAGGTATAATACAACGATAGGCTTCAGAGAAGAAATTACCAAAGGAGTTAACTATCTCAGTACCATTTGATAAAACATTACCATTGTAAGTCATTGAAGAAGGTACACCAGTTTCATTTAGCGAAAGCGCTAAACGTTCTACTGATTCAGTGTGTCTTATATATTTATCTAACGGGGCATTAGGGGGGATGTAAACTCCACCTACAACTATTTTTGTATAACCCACTTTTAATAAAATGAATAATTGTTCAATAGAACATTCAAGTGTTAATAGTTCCTGTGATATTATAGAATTATGAACCGCAATAAGGATACCACCCCCGCGAGATTTCAGACTTGTTAGGTTATTACGGTCTTTGCGAAACAAAATAAAATTTTTAAATTGCAATTCACTACTACTAAAATTATTGGTTAGCCAAGTTTCAACTATAATAATTACATTAGAATTACTTAAATTGACAGCATGCATTATCTCACTAATTTTACTGCGAATTCCTCCAGCGTTGTGAAAATATATTCTCAGTTTTTTGCTGATCTCTCCTCGTTGTTAGTCCGTCTATTTTTGTGTGGCTGAGAAATAATCTTCAGGATAATCATAATATATTTAAAGGTTAAATTGTGTTCACCATTTTCAGTTCTATGTGATAACTCTCTATGATCGCGTTGCATTGTGGTGAGATTGGATTCAAGTTTTAAATCAGAAGGTCGCTTTATTAAATAACTTCAATACGTGCAGAGCCATTCAAGAGTCATCAAATATTAATTTCGTTGGACGAGGTTTATTTCCTTTTTTCCCCAATCGTATTATTTTACTGGGAGCAACAACATCCGGTAGACTTTACAACAATTTCATTGTAGCTGATCGGTCATGCTCCATACGCCTTTTAACGTCTGATGATGTAGACTCTGACATGTTGTTAATAATAACATTTCTTGACCTTTTAGTTCTATCCTCAATTTCTTCAATTATACCAGATCTAGAAACTGAATGTTTTTCATTTTTAACGTTTTTATTAATGATTTGTTCTAACTCAGTCATTTTATAAAGTAACTCGTCCACTGATTTAATATTTTCCAGTTTAAAATTGTTCGTATCAAGATTAACTGTTTTAATTCAGCATTCTCAACTGCTAAATTATCATATTTAACAGAAACTGTATCTATAGATTGTTTAAGATCCTTTACCAATAATAATCTTTTATATAAAATTCGTAATCGTGGTTTGCCAAACAAGCCGGATGTCAAAACTTGTTACATGTTGGGCAAGCGGTTTTATTAGCAACTTTGCGATTGCATTGCCCTCTTCCTTTATTTTTATCTTGATTAGCGTGTGATGCCTTAGAAAAAGTATTTTCAGCAAAGTTAAATAATAGTTGTAAAAATCTAATAGAGTAAATATAAGCCCTTTTATGTAGATAAAAATATGAAGTTGGTCATCTTTTATCATGCTATCCTAGAATAATCTTTTTATATGTTGCTAGTTTTGGTCTTTCTACATAGTGTTGTTTATTTAACAGACATTGTTCCTTAAAAATTTCATTACGTATTTTTAATAATACAATTATTTGTACATCAGAAAATGTTATTGGATAACTAATCAAAATGTGTGTAGAAAAAGCACAAGTCGATTATTGTCAACTGTCAGTTGTCAATGAAATGAATGGGATTATTGCCTGATTGATTTATGGACGTATATATTTCAAAATTTGACCCCTTGTCCTCCAAATTAAAAATCGTATATTTTCTTTCAAATTTCAAATACTGAAATTTATCTATTTATCGAAAAATTGAAAGTGACTAATCGAAACGAGTTGATTATTTTTTTTTAAATCAAAACAATTAGTTTAACATGAACTTTAATGCATCGTTAAATAATCTAATACACTCTAAACTCTGTAGGTATATCGCTATTGCTATATATAGGGTATGCCGTGTTCTTGGACTTGAAAGCGGCGTATGACTCGGTACCGAGGGTGAATTTGATAGAGTGTTTGAGGAGGAGAGGTGTGAGTGAGGGGATGGTTGAGTGGGTGAGGAGAGTGTACGAGAAGACATGGGTGGTGGCGAAAGTGGGGTCGGAGGTGTCGGAATGTGCCAGGACGCGGGAGGGATTGAGCTGAGCCCATTGTTGTTCAATATATATATGAGTGAGATGGAAGAGGTGATGAGGAAAGAGCAGGCGGGGGAGTAGTGATGGGTAAAAGTAAAGTATGGATGCTGGCGTATGCGGACGATATGGTGTTGATAGCGAAAGAGTATGAGGGAGAGAGATGTTAAAAAGGGCAGAGAGGTTCATGGATAGGAGAGGAATGAGTGTGAATGTGGAGAAAACGAAATGGGTGAGGTTTAGGAAGGGAGGGAGGGGAAGGTGAAAGAATTGGAATGGAAGGGGAGGATTATTGAGAGGGTGAAAAGTTTTAGGTATTTAGGATTTTGGTTTAAAGGAACGGGAGGATATGAGGAGCAGGTGAGGTGCGTGCAGAGCAAGGCGAGGAAGGCTTGGGGAAGTGGGGGAAGTGGATGAGGAATAATGTGAGGGTGGCGTGTAAGATCGGTGCTGATGTATGGAGTGGAAGTATGGGTGACGAGAGGGTATGAATGTATAGATAGGGAGCAGATGTGGTTCCTGAAGCGCATGTTGGGGGTGGAAAGGTCCACGTCCAGTTACATAGTGCTTCATGAGACGAATAGAGAGAGGTTAGAGTTCGAGGCAATGGTGAGAGTGGTGAGGTATGAGAGGCGATTGTGGGAATTGGGGGAAGAGAGATTGGTAAAGTATATATGGTTGACAAGCGTGGTTGGGGGTAGGGTAGATGGAGGGGTGAGAGGAGGAAAATGTATGAGAGGGTAGGTTTGTCAGAGGCGAAAGTAATGGAATGGCTAGGGAATGGGTGGGTGAGGGAGAAAGGGTAGGAGGTGGAAGGGCAGGAAAGGCAAGGGTGTATAGAGAGAAGCGAGTACAATGTTATGTATGGAAGGTTGCAGGTATATGGAAGAGTACCGGAATATTTGATAGAGAGGGGATGGAGTAGAGAAGATAGGGTGATTGTGACAAGGGCGAGGTTTGGATCGGAGGAGAGAGAAAGGATGATATGGATGGGGGAAGAGTATGGAAGGTGTGTATTGTGTGAGCATGAGAAGGATACGTGGAGCCACTTGGCGGAGGAATGCGTGGGGGTGAAGGAGAAATGGTTGGGGGCGAAAGGGAGTAGAAGGGTGATGGAGTGGATGAGAGAGGATGGGGCGGGGGTAAGGACTTTGGAGAAGTTTGGGAGGGAGAGAGAAAGGAGAAGAGAAGGTAGAAGGGGGGGGGGCGTGCTTGGGGTAGATTTGTAAATAGCTTGTAAGAAAGATGTTTTGTTTAATGGATTATGATATGCCAATAAAGGTCTTTTTTTATATATATTAATTAAATGGGTGTTTTGCATACTTTGATGAAAATATATTTTTTTAAAACCTTCAGCTGACATTAACGTAACCCTGCAAGAAAGGTGGGATATCAAAATTTACTTTGACTGATTTGTAAAATGGCACTAAACATATATGCGATAAAATAACTTCTAAAGTCAGAATAACACGTTCCTAACATTCAGTTATTAGGTCAGTAAATTAATATCATTGTAAAATAATATTTTTTTAGTATTTAGATATAATTGTTATAAAAAAAGTGTGATACTCCTATTTTATTTTAACTGAATTCAGATATGGAGTTTCATGAAGAAGCAGCCTTAACTATTTAATAATATTACTACATAATTATTTATATAGTAACATTTGTCCCATATTTATATGTTAAAGAGTGTGAATGAACTGCTTTGTTCTAAATATAAAAGAACTCTCTAGGAAAATATTACATGATGTTTAAAATTCTCAACAGCGTTAGCTCTTTGTTTTATAAAAGATGAAACAGAATTTTTAAACATGTAGATTATTATTTAGCACATAAAAAGGGAACTTTACCTGATTTAACCGACATTGTATCTCTTGTAGTTTACGATATCACAATTATAATTTGTGTAAAAACGTACTTTATAATACTAGTACATTTCAAATTCTATATAGTTTCGTATAATTTTATATTCACGCTAATTATCTTATAAAATTCGCTGTAGTCATCGCAGCAGAATTTTTATTGTACCTATCCAATATCCGCATCCTGAATAAATTGTACGCTGGGCGTAACCCTAATGTCCTCCCTTAAACGCTTATATCCTACCCAAACACTGCGTTAATACATCTCTTCGTTTCATCCATCAACGAGCGATTAACGTTTAAGATGTAGGTTGACAGAGACGAACCGCAAGACCTTCAGCCGTTAGCCCTTATGACATACATAATATTCTTGATACAGATTAACTTTAAAGTTAAATTATGGTATATAAAAATGCTCTTTCTAGGCATGCTTAATATCTTTTAAAAGCCAGGTTTTAAGGAATTATGAATATATTATAAGCCTTTATAGCTTGCGTTTTGTATTTAGAATGAATTGAAACAAATGTGTAAATACATAACGTCAATAGTAACAATGTGAAAAAATATCTAGTCCGTGTATGTACGCGGATTTGTTTTATGTACGTACGTATCTGCAGAGTATTATTTCACTCCCTCCTGCAAACACTGGCCTGTGGGTGGACGAGAGGGTGGTTGTAATAAAAGATTACGGCCCAGTTTTTACGGCTAGTGCTATAGAAATAAATCTTGCGCAACGCTAATTGAAATTGACTGCCCTTTTCTTTATACGTGGCACTTTTCTTTTCGTCGACATGAAATATTATTGAATTATATAAAATGAAAGGATTTACATTTTCGTATGCATCTTATTTTTTTAATATATTAATCAATGGTGTTTCTTATAATTTTAATATATCACATATTTATATAATGTTTAATATATGCTTTTTTAAACACCTTGATAAGATAAAAAAGGAAGTCATTAATTTTCGCGTGAACATTTAAAAATTGACTTTATCCCTTTTTGACTAAAGTTTCCCATATGTATCATCTCGGATTACTATAACTCGCCCCCATGTCGGAGGGATGAACGTGCTGTGTGTCGTAATTTTTTTAGTTAAATCCCTTGTGCGCACGAAAAGCCCCGCTTTGTGACTGCAAGGGTGTTTGTATTTATTAAAACCCCATTTTTTTCTTCTTTACAGGATGGACGGCGCCGACCTTTGTTACGAAGTCGTACGGAGGGCGGTGGCTGGATTTGTGTACAGTGAGGCCGTTGCTAGGTAAGTGTTTTCTTTTCAAACTGTAATTTTTATGACAATTTGATTTTTTCAAAAAAAATTCCTTTATAATATAAATTGTCTATTTTATATTTTAACATCAGTAAATAAAAAAATTGTGAGTGCTGCTCCTAATCTTTATAAATATACCTATTTCACATATTACAATAGACAATTTAAATATTTAACAAATTAAATAATAATAAAAATAAAGGTGTCCAAAGTACATTTCCTATTCAGAGGATTTTTTTTTCGCTGCCACACAAATATTGGAATAAATTTATATTTTCAATTGAATAATACTTTTTTGAAACACTGAATCTTCGACATTTTTAATTCTTATTAATACCAATACACAATTTTTATTTGTATTACCTCATTTCCTACGATTATTTTCCGCAAATGTTTCGTTCGACATTACTAGGTAGTGGCTTAAAAATGTAATATAAATTGCTTTCTTCCTTCAATTTAAGAGAAATAATAAGTGGTTTATTCAATTTTTCTTTAGCCTTCGAATATTTTAGATTTAATAGATTTGCTAGTTTTTTTCTACCTCTTCTACTTCAGATTTCATTTTTTATATTATCATTTTATTATTTTTTAATGTATTAAGGTTGATTTTTTTTCTAGTCATTATATGCGGCAAGTTTTGGAGGCACTCAGGTACTGCCACGAGAACGACATCATCCACAGGGACATCAAGCCGGAATGCGTTCTTCTAGCGACCAAAGAAAACTCAGCGCCCTTAAAGCTAGGCGGCTTCGGGGTGGCCGTTCAGCTGTCGGAGAGGCATCCCGTCGTAGCCTCCGGTGAGTTAAAAACACAATAAGCAAACAAAAAAGAAAAGAAATATCAAAAATTTAATTTTGAGCAATTTTTCGTCTTTGTTGTGACGCAGAGTGCCTCGTGTCAGACTTCCGGACGAACCTTAGCCCTCTGGGCAGACTCTATCTCAAGTCTGACAGAGCTGGTAAGACCGAATCTGTTTTTTTTTATTTGCAATTTTTTCCTTATTTTCGTTTTCGATAAAACGCTATTTTCATCATAACAGCTTTTTCTTGTGTGCGGCAATTGTGGTTGCAATTTGTTTTTGGTTAAGGCCGCGTGGGAAGCCCCAGCTTCATGGCTCCCGAGGTGGTCGAGAGGCGGCAGTACGGAAAGGCGGTGGATATTTGGGCGGCCGGTTGTCTGCTGCACGTTTTACTCTCCGGAACGCTGCCCTTTTTGGGTACCGGGAGGCGGCTTTTCGAGCAAATTTGTCGAGGAAAATTACATGTAAGTTATTAATTTTATATTACTATACAATAGTTTATTAGTTATAACTAACATAATATATTTAATCATGTGTAAAATATGTACAAAATTTAATTAACTGATTTAATTTTTATTTTTATTCATAACTAGATGGGTTCAGTTACAAAAAAATAGAACGAAATAATTTATCAAAAGTGAATTATCGTTGAGAATTTATGACTATTTTAGTAATTAAGAAGGAGATTATTTATTCATAAAATGTGTAAAGTGAATGACAGATATTTGGCATAAAAAGCTGTGTAACAATATTAAAGCGTCTGATATGGTGAATGCGCCGGGTAAAGAATTATTAAATTATGTCACAGTTAAATTTGAGTCATACTACTAGAAATATTTTGTAGGCTAGTGGCACAATGGCTGTTTATTTTATATGGTATTTTAATAACAAATAGAAACACCGTAATAATGAGCACATTGGGTTTCGAAAAGTGCACATTACAAATAAATAAGTGAAGTAAAAAGTAATAGTGTTTTTATTTTGTTCTAATTAACCACTTCACGTAAACTCAGAAACTATAGAGTTGGTATTTTTAGGTATGAATTGTCAAAATATCGCTTTTTTAATTAATAAAGTATACTCTACTTTTTGTTTGGTATATTAGGTAAGTAAGTAAGTAATGTATGGTTGCTAATACCCAAGGTTTACAATCGTCAAAAAATCTATGGCAATACAATGAACATGTAAACATACTGCCTGAAAAGATACATAAATGATTTTTAATAAAATATTATAAAAATAAAATAAGATAAAACAAGTACGCACATATTAATATATATATATATATATATATATATATATATATATATATATATATATATATATACAGGGTGAGTTTTTTTCGATGTTCTCTATGGGGATCTCGGAAACTATAAGAGATAGAGAAACGGTTAAATGGGGAAAGAAGTGTAGATTTACGAGACGAATAAAATTCCACTTTCAAAGTTTTCAAAAAAGTCAAGGGTAACTAGATATTTTGAAAAAAGTAAAAAGTGTCAATTTTTTCAAATCAATATATCTCGGTTATTATAACAGATAGAAAAAAACTGTAAAGGACAAAGTTTTAGATAATTTTATGTAGATTAATAAAAAATAATCAGACAATTTTTATCGCCATTATTTTCCGAGATATGATGCAAACTTACATTTTTTTAAATGGAAACCATAGTTAGCTATGGCCTCATTCAAAATGTGATTTTTTTCTCTTTAATCCAATATGACATACGACATAGTTATTTCTAAAAATAAGTGAGTTATAGTCATTTTAAATTTTATTATAATTAAAAAATGGGTAGCCATGAAAAAGATGAAAGTAAAACAATTGCGGTTGTTTATAATAGTAGCAATATTGTAATTATTAGTTCTACAAAGTTAAATAAAAATGAAAAACCAGCATAAGAATAATCATTTTGTAATTATCAAATGGCCTTCTGCATGTGGTATAAACCCATTTGTCAAGAGGATAATACGTTTCTTACAAAAATATTATGAACAGATGAATCGCGATTGACTAATTGTGGTATTTTTAATCGCCATAATGAACATAGATGGACTTAAGAGAATCCACGAGAAGTTTGACAGATAAAACTACAAATTAAATTTGGGTTTAATCCATGGTGTGTTTGGATTAATAATTCTCGGTCCATATATTTTTGAAAGCTCACTAAGTCAAAATGATTACTTTCATTTTCTTCAGAAAACATTTGAAGATACGCTCGATTGTTTAAATTTATCATTACAAGCAAGATTAAAATGGTTTCAATATGACGGTGCTCCACCTCATAACATGTTGGCTTTACAAATTATTTAAATGATGCTTTTCCTAACTCATAAGTGGGAAGAAATAAACCAATCCCAGGGTCACCTAGATCTCCCGATCTGCGCGTTTTAGAATTTTTCTGTGGGGTTATGTAAAAAACAAAGTATATGAAAAATCATATCAATCCGTGGAGGATCATAAACTAGTTGTTATTGAAACATTTAATTCAATTTACATGAGAATAGTCAAAAAGGCATAAAATCAATTTTAAAAAGATATAATTTATGTCATAATAGTATTAATAGTGGACTCTTTGGCCATATTTTTTTAATATTAAAATTTCTCTCCCATTGATATATTGATAATTACAGAATTACTTTATGCTGTTGTTTCATTTTGGTTTATCTCTGTAAAACTAATAATTACAATATTGCTAATATTATAAACAACTGAAATTGTTTTACTTTCACCCTTTTCATGGCTACCCATTTTTTATTTATAATAAAATTTAAAATGACTATAACTCACACATTTTTAGAAATAACTATGTCGTATGCCATATTGGATTAAAGAGAAAAAAATTACCTTTTGAATGAGGTCACAGCCAACTACGGTTTCCATTTAAAAAAATGTAAGTTTGCGTCATATCTCGGAAAATAATGGCGATAAAAATTTTCTGATTATTTTTTATTAATTTGCATAAAATTATCTAAAACTTTGTCCTTTACAGTTTTTTCTATCTGTTATAATAACCGAGATATATTGATTTGAAAAAATTGACACTTTTTACTTTTTTCAAAATATCTAGTTACAATTGACTTTTTTGAAAACTTTGAAAGTGGAATTTTATTCATCTCGTAAATCTACACTTCTTTCCCCATTTAACCGTTTCTCTATCTCTTATAGTTTCCGAGATCCCCATAGAGAACATCGAAAAAAACTCACCCTGTATATAAACATGAGTATGAAACAGAAAATAAAATAACGAAAAAAAATGATTAAGAGCTAGAACCTACACTAAAATCAAATTTAGGAGATAAATTCAAATTTAAAATAGCAGACTGAACATAATTAAAAATTACAATTGAGAAGTAAAATTAAAGTCAAAATTCAAAATTATAGTTGTAATCATAGCCAAAGCTGCAGTTAGTATTAAAAATATTAAAATCAATAGTAATTAAACTTAAAATTTAAAATTAGGATTAAAATTAAGATTAAGATTAGGATTAAAATTAAGGTATCATAAAAAATGAGATTAAATAAAATTCAAATTAAATTAAAGTTAAATTAAAGACAGTCTAAGAATATAGAAATTTGTTGTTGAGTTACGTGAAGATATAATTAAAACTTGATTAAAACACTAACACTTTCTTCACAATTAATTTTTATTTATTACCCGAAATGTACATCTAGCGAAAATAAAAATTAATTGTCAAGAAAGACAGTCTAAGAAATTGTTTTTTAGGCACTCCTAAATACTGAAGAGAGCTTTCTTTAATAAATACTTTTTCAGGATGTTTTTGAAATTAAGGTAAGGGAGACAAATTGGGAGATCACTTTTAAACACATCTCCAAGTCTGCCTTATGCAGCCCAATTGAGCGTGTTTGGTTGTCTCTCGAGATTCGTATTTGATGACCAAGATATGTGTACTTATCTACCAACTCCACCTCACAGTCACCAGTAGTAATATTTCCCCTAGGGACCAGATTTGTCATAAATTTTGTTTTGACATATTAACCTTTATCCCGACCTGGGAACATACTTCCTGAAGATCTTCCAGCATTTTCCTGATATCTTGTAGGTTGGCGGATAGCAAAACTATATCATCCGCGAAACCCAAGTTTTGTTAGGTTTAGACCATCTATATTTAAACCCTTTTCTCTCCATTCAACGGGATTGAATGGAGAGAAAAGATGTATTCCAGAACAGTGATAAAGAGTTTGGGTGACCTATCGTACTCCTCTACCGATTCTTATGGGGTTGGTGTTTTCATGCAGCTTTACCATCATGGTAGCATTTTTATATATGTTACATATTAGTTTAGTGTAGCGGTAGTCAACACGGCATTTTTGTAAGGAGTCCAAGAATGCATTCAGCTCAATGATATCAAAGGCCTTATGGAAGTTGCAAAGGCAACGAAAAGCGGTCTATTGTATTCAATTGATTTTTCAAGCACAGTTTTGATGCTTTGAAGATGTTCATTGGTTCCAAAACCTCTGCGGAACCCGCCCTGTTCAATTTGTTGATAAAAATATAATTTGTTTTCCAGTTCGTGGTGAAAAATTTATAAAGGTGACTAAGTAAGCTTATTGGCCGATAGTTTTTCAGTTCGGCTTTATCACTATTTTAAAAAGACACAGATTAAAAAGTTTTGCTATTTTCTTTAGTAAACAGTTACCACCTATCTTAATTGCATCAACAACCACGCAGTCTTCTCCAGAGGCCTTATTGCTTTTTGTTTTCCTCAGTGCTAGGTTTATTTCGTCCAGAGTAATATCAGGCAATTAATCTGACCCTTGATTAACGATGTCTTTTTTACTTGTCAATATCCCTGGTTCTGTTTCTGAGTCTAAATTTACTTCTTTGTGGCTTTTATCTAATAGGTGGTAAAATTCCTCAACTAGAATACCTTCCCGGTTTGTTGTAATATATCCCTGTTTATCCTTAACCTTCGTTATTTGCCTTTTTTCGCCTTTCTATGTAATACCTTCATGTTTTTATTGTTTTCTATTGTTTGTTCAATCTACTTTTGGTTGTATGTTCTAATGTCATGTCTTATAGCCTTTGATATTTCCCTGTTGTCTTAGCTCCTCATCAGTAGTTAGTTCATCACTTCTCATGTCTCTTCTTTGTAGCATTTCCGCATAGTAGCATCGCTTAATTTCATTATTTCTTGGTTAGGAGACAGTATCTGTTTTGGCTCCCTAGCAGGGCAGTGGTGATGGTTTTATTTAAGACATTGATGGTATCTTCCTCTTCAGTACCATCTAGCTTACTCGTAATACCATCCGTGTCCGCTGGACTCTACCGTGGTCTGTTGTTGCCGGTCTTTTTGATCAGCTTATGCCGTTTCTTACCGATGTCAATCGTTAATTTGACTCGTAAAATCCTGTGGTCATTTCCGGTGCTACCCTGTTCAGTACTTTCCCGTAATGCCTTTTGGTAATCATAGCATCGGTTGATTAATGTTTTGTCATCGGCAAATTTCCATTTTCAATATCATGGTAGATCATTTACGTAAATACAAAAAAAGTAGTGACCCTAAGATATAACCTTGTGGGACACCACATAATATAGGAGGAAACTCAGATACTATCCCTTTAAATGCGAGTCGTTGAACTCTGTTCTGGAGGTATGAATTCATCAATCTGCAACTTCCAGGACTAAAGTTGTAACTGTACAGTTTCCGAAGCAGAAAGTCATGAGGAACACAGACGAATGCCTTGCTAAGATAAAAAAATAGGGCCAGCCTCTAGGCCACAAATAATTTCATCGATAAGGACACGAACTGCATCTTTCGTTGAACGTTCCTTTCGAAAACCGTTCTGATTATTGTTAAGAATTTCATTATCTTCCATAAAAATTAATATTTGCTCGAACAACAGTCTCTTGAAAATCTTTGATATTATCGACAAAAACGAAATTGGACGGTAATTCTTGATATCGTTGTGTAAAACTTTTTTATGGCGTGGGATAAGGGTTGCTATTTTTAAACATGTCGGAAATATGTTATATGGAATACACATGTTTATTAATTTAGTTAGAGGGCTGAAGATGACATCTTTTAAGTATTTTAGGGATCCAACTATCATACCATATATATCTCGGGAGTTAGAATTTTTTAACGATGTGGTTGCCTCTAGTACTTCATTCATATTTACTTCTCGAAAGGAGAAGTAATTTAAGCCGTTAACTCGTGTGCTTATAAATGCCAATGGATCCACAAGTCGCAGTGATAAGTTGGATAAAATGGATTTATCAATTGTGGTAAAAATAGTTAAAATTATTAGGATTTATATCACAGCTCGGGTTATCACTATTGTTTGTTTTAGATTTTATTAATGACCATATTGTCTTTGGTTTATTTACTGATTTAATAATATAGTTTGCATTGGGTGGTTGTTTTGCACGTTTCAAAGCTAAATTGTATTCGAATTTGAATTTTGAGTATATTGTCTACAAGTTTGGTGACCGTGAGCAGGCCTCTTTCATTAAAATGAGCGTTTCACCCATCTGTTTTAGTTTTTTGTTGTACCATACCACATTGTAATTGAATATTTTTGTTTTCTTTGGTGGAAAACATTTAAAAACATTATATTCCAATAATTCAATAAAATAAGCAAGAGCTGTTTCAGGACACTAGCATTTATCAACGTACAAAAAATGAGTGTTAAGCAATATATGGAATAGCTCAAACTTACCATGTTCAAAAAAGGTTAAATGAAAATAGTTTTTAAGTTTTTATACCACTATATAAATAGTGGTATAAAAACTTAAAAACTATTTTCATTTAACCTTTTTTAAAATGAACTACCACATAGTAACGGTCGCTACCATCATTTTCATTACCATGTTCAGTGATTGGTCTTAACATTCGTATAATAGGTGTTCGTCCAAAAAACCTTGATGAAAATTCCCATATGGTCGGATAAACAGTAGTCTGGAATCTTCGTAAAATTATTTTCCAAACTGTTTTTTGTCTGGTGGCGAAAGTGACCTACCCTCGAAGACCATAGGATGATACAAGATTATTCACATCACGTACACGGTGATCCTCGGTGAGAAACAGCACATTAATATCTCTCCTCAGAATAACGTATTTGTTAAAATTCATATAATTCAACATATTTCCTAGATCATCAAGAAAAGTTATAAAATTGCCATTAGGAGACTTGTATACGTTAATGGTAATGATGTCTTGCTCATGGAGTTATGTAGCATGTATTTCGCAGAGTTTTTCCAGAGACAGCGCGTTTATGATTTCAATTTCAGCCGATTGACTGTTGTCTTTTAATAGTTGCACGAGACCTCCATGCCTATATATTGATCTAGCAAAATTCGATGCACAGGTATAATTCTTTATGATTATAATTTTTTTCTTGGGCGTATATGTTGTGGGGAAGTTAAATAGTCTCAGTTTTACGCGTTCTGGCCAAGTGTCTGCTGACATTAACGTATCTAGATACTTGTAATTGGTACTCAACTTAAACGCCTTATTTCTGCGTATGCTTTTCAGCTCTATTATATCTTTTACTGGGTGGATGTGGCGATTTCAGATAATCGCTGATGGATTTTATGGTGATTGTGTCCATACAATTCCAAATGTATATCCATGCGCTCTTAGGTGGAGCCATGTTTATGTTGCTGTTTGACCCAACTATTGTTTTAGCAGAAGTTCTTTTCTTAACCCTGTTCAATTTTTATGTACAGCTTACGTGGTACGTTGTTTCGCACGAAATGCATTGCGATCCAGATTTAAAAACTGGACCATAAATACATTTCCTTCTATTTATATCCGTCATTTTAGAAATTATTTTGGCACTTGAAAAATTACGACCATCACAACTGGTCTCGACTTATACGTAGAGGAGATGACCACGGCACCAGCACTGTGCCTAAACTCAGTTGGCCTCTAGTACAAAGAAGGTAGGTCCGGTAGACACTGTCAAGAAGACACCATTCCTTGGTAGGAAGACGGACATTCTGTCACCCTGCTACGTCTTCAACAGCGGGAGTGTAGAGGGTGGGGATACCCTACGAATTTACACTGATGGTTCTAAAACCAAAAGAGGATTCGGGGCGGGTATTTACTCGCAACAAATGAACCTATCACTAGCTATACCCCTAGAGAAGCACACAACTACTCTGCAAGCAGAGATGGTTGGCATCATCCAAAAGAAATCCTACACCATGATATCCGTGATAGAAACATCAAAATCCTTACAGACAGTAGGGTAGCAATCCTACCAGTGAGTAGACACAAGATCACCTCAAGACTAGCAAAAGAATGTCACAACACCCTGAAACTTGTTTGCTAGCTCAATCAAACAGTATTGAACTGCGCTGGGTCAAGGGACACAATAATGAAGAAGGCAACAGTTGGGATAACACCTCAGGCTGCAGACAGGCCAAAGAAGCAATGCGCTCACCTAATTTGAAAACCGCTGAATACTATCTGCGACTGTCCCGGGGGAATCTGCGTCTTATTACAGGTATCCTTACGGGTCACTGTCAGCTAAGGAAACACTTGTTTACTATGAGTCTGTTGGAAACCCTCATATGTAGAGCATGTGAAGAAGAGGACGAGACAAGGGAACATGTGTTAACCATCTGCCTAGCTCTCGCCCACCTTAGAGAGTCCATTCTAGGGGATCTCTGGCGTTGTGCTGTCCTTTGCTCGTCACCTTGGGTGGCTAAATGAGTGATAGAACAACGGAGGGCTGTCCCAGCCAGGGGGCACAACGGGCCTAGTGAGGCCTAGGTGCTCTGGTCAATAATTTGATCACCCTTGGCAAGCTCGATCCAGATCCAGATCCAGAACTGGTTGCCATCTTTGTATAGTCTGATTAGAATGCTTAGTTGACCTTAGTTATTTAAATGTTATATGCTTTTATGATCTATATCTAAAAATCACAAATATTAGTGCATTTCATCTATGACAATTTATCAAATCTTATCTATCTCTCATATTGAAGTTAAATGTGTTATTGTATCTTTGATATTTTTTTATATATTATATTACCAATTAAGTTAATTATAGTTACTATATACAGACATTTTAGGAAATAAAAAGAACTGACTATTAAACACTGACAAACTTAAAGCATTAGCTAATATATTATCTAATTGCAGCACGCAGTCACACCAAATGAATACATTTATGTGCTGAGTTACATCTAATTTAATTGGAGCGCATCTCTGCACGCTCCTATTTATTACTAGCAAAATATGTAGGTTGGCTTATGGTTCTGAATATTCCGAGTTGACGTCATCATTCAGTATTCAACGTAACTCATTTCTAAAATCTTCAATAATTCCACCACCTCAATTTAAAATGTAGGAGTAATAAATATGGACATCTAGATATTACACCATCCGTACAATTAATAATTGAAATATCACCAAACGATTTACTTTATATAAATATATTTATCTCAGAGAATTTTAGTGAAATATAAATATAGATATGAGTAATTATCGGGTCAGTCAACTTGGCCCCCCCTTTTAAGAATTTTGAGTCCAAAATGTTGCACCAGAAAGGTCTTAAGTTGCACCAAGTTGCACCGTAAAAAATAAAAGTTGCACCAATAGGGGTGGAAAGTTACAACGTTTCGAAATTTAGGGGGGCTAAGTTGACGCTAGCCCCCCCAATTCAAAATTTTCAATATTTTCTAGAGGGAATCGACTCTACAGAAGTTGCACTCTCGGAACCACTATTTTTTTAAAGTTGCACCCCTTATATAAGCTCCCTATGGAATAGAGAAGTTTGGGTGCCAGCCCCCCCTTTTCAAAATTTCAACTAAATTTTTAGCTTATTTTATAGCTTAGAAGTTGCACTAAGTTGCACCATAAAAATTATAACTATAGCAGTCCAAACAAAAATAATATAAACAAATCTAAATTAAGCTCAAATCCCGTATGCGTATTTCCAAATTGGTATACCATTTCCTAATAAACACGATTTTTATGAAAAATATAAAAAACGGAGAGACTAATTGTAGTCTTCTACATGGTAAAACTTACCACAAACACAACTTAATATTCCTCTCTAGAGATATTATTTAAAAAAATAACAAGGGGTAAAGATTTGTCATTATACCCTAACTATTTAGATTTTTACAAAAATAATAATAAAACAGAAAAAATCGATTTTTTTAGAGATCAACTTGGTAAAAACATAACTGATAATTTTTGAATCATTGTTTCTTTAAATTATTGTACGGGGGGAGGGGGTTGATGGGTGAGAATCTGACATATTACCACAATTATTTCGATTATTACGAAGTTAAAAAAAATGAGTGAAAACTTATAATTTTCTATCGAGTGCAACTTGCCAAGAACCTAACTGATTATGTTCTATTCATTGTTTTTTTTAATTTATTATGACGGGGGTTGAGAAACTGCCATTTTACCCCAATTATATCAATTTTTGCAAAATTAAAAAAACTGAGTGAAAATTTCTATTTTTTTATAGAGTGCAACTTGTCAACGACCCACCTGATTATATACTATTCATTGATTCTTTAATTAATTGTGTGGGGGTGGAGAAACAGCCATTTTTCGCCAATTATTTCAATTTTGGCAAAATTAAAAAAAAATAAGTGAAAAAATCTGGTTTTTTATACGGTGCAACTTGTCAACGACCCACCTGATTATACACAATTAATTTTTTTTTTAATTAATTGTGCGGGGGTGGAGAAACGGCCATTTTACCCCAATTATTTCAATTTTTGACAAATTAAAAAAAAAGTGAATGCTAATTTCTAGTTTTTTTTACGGTGCAACTTGTCAACGACTCACCTGATTAAACACAATTAATTGTTTTTTTAATTAATTGTGCGGGGGTGGAGAAACAGCTATTTTACCCCAATTATTTCAATTTTTGCAAAATTACAAAAAAACTAAGTGAAAAATTCTAGTTTTTTATACGGTGCAACTTGTCAACGACCCATCTGATCATACACAATTCATTGTTTTTTTAATTAATTGTGCGGGGGTGGAGAAACGGCCATTTTACCCCAATTATTTCAATTTTTGACAAATTAAAAAAAAAGTGAATGCTAATTTCTAGTTTTTTATACGGTGCAACTTGTCAACGACTCACCTGATTAAACACAATTAATTGTTTTTTTAATTAATTGTGCGGGGGTGGAGAAACAGCTATTTTACCCCAATTATTTCAATTTTTGCAAAATTACAAAAAAACTAAGTGAAAAATTCTAGTTTTTTATACGGTGCAACTTGTCAACGACCCACCTGATCATACACAATTCATTGTTTTTTTAATTAATTGTGCGGGGGTGGAGAAACAACCATTTTACCCCAATTATTTCAATTTTTGCAAAATTACAAAAAAACTAAGTGAAAAATTCTAGTTTTTTATACGGTGCAACTTGTCAACGACCCACCTGATCATACACAATTCATTGTTTTTTTAATTAATTGTGCGGGGGTGGAGAAACAGCCATTTTACCCCAATTATTTCAATTTTTGCAAAATTACAAAAAAACTAAGTGAAAAATTCTAGTTTTTTATACGGTGCAACTTGTCAACGACCCACCTGATCATACACAATTCATTGTTTTTTTAATTAATTGTGCGGGGGTGGAGAAACAGCCATTTTACCCCAATTATTTCAATTTTTGCAAAATTACAAAAAAACTAAGTGAAAAATTCTAGTTTTTTATACGGTGCAACTTGTCAACGACCCACCTGATCATACACAATTCATTGTTTTTTTAATTAATTGTGCGGGGGTGGAGAAACGGCCATTTTACCCCAATTATTTCAATTTTTGACAAATTAAAAAAAAAGTGAATGCTAATTTCTAGTTTTTTATACGGTGCAACTTGTCAACGACTCACCTGATTAAACACAATTAATTGTTTTTTTAATTAATTGTGCGGGGGTGGAGAAACAGCTATTTTACCCCAATTATTTCAATTTTTGCAAAATTACAAAAAAACTAAGTGAAAAATTCTAGTTTTTTATACGGTGCAACTTGTCAACGACCCACCTGATCATACACAATTAATTGTTTTTTTAATTAATTGTGCGGGGGTGGAGAAACAGCCATTTTACCCCAATTATTTCAATTTTTGCAAAATTACAAAAAAACTAAGTGAAAAATTCTAGTTTTTTATACGGTGCAACTTGTCAACGACCCACCTGATCATACACAATTCATTGTTTTTTTAATTAATTGTGCGGGGGTGGAGAAACAGCCATTTTACCCCAATTATTTCAATTTTTGCAAAATTACAAAAAAACTAAGTGAAAAATTCTAGTTTTTTATACGGTGCAACTTGTCAACGACCCACCTGATCATACACAATTCATTGTTTTTTTAATTAATTGTGCGGGGGTGGAGAAACAGCCATTTTACCCCAATTATTTCAATTTTTGCAAAATTACAAAAAAACTAAGTGAAAAATTCTAGTTTTTTATACGGTGCAACTTGTCAACGACCCACCTGATCATACACAATTCATTGTTTTTTTAATTAATTGTGCGGGGGTGGAGAAACGGCCATTTTACCCCAATTATTTCAATTTTTGACAAATTAAAAAAAAAGTGAATGCTAATTTCTAGTTTTTTATACGGTGCAACTTGTCAACGACTCACCTGATTAAACACAATTAATTGTTTTTTTAATTAATTGTGCGGGGGTGGAGAAACAGCTATTTTACCCCAATTATTTCAATTTTTGCAAAATTACAAAAAAACTAAGTGAAAAATTCTAGTTTTTTATACGGTGCAACTTGTCAACGACCCACCTGATCATACACAATTAATTGTTTTTTTAATTAATTGTGCGGGGGTGGAGAAACAGCCATTTTACCCCAATTATTTCAATTTTTGCAAAATTACAAAAAAACTAAGTGAAAAATTCTAGTTTTTTATACGGTGCAACTTGTCAACGACCCACCTGATCATACACAATTCATTGTTTTTTTAATTAATTGTGCGGGGGTGGAGAAACAGCCATTTTACCCCAATTATTTCAATTTTTGCAAAATTACAAAAAAACTAAGTGAAAAATTCTAGTTTTTTATACGGTGCAACTTGTCAACGACCCACCTGATCATACACAATTAATTGTTTTTTTAATTAATTGTGCGGGGGTGGAGAAACAGCCATTTTACCCCAATTATTTCAATTTTTGCAAAATTACAAAAAAACTAAGTGAAAAATTCTAGTATTTTATACGGTGCAACTTGTCAACGACCCACCTGATCATACACAATTAATTGTTTTTTGCAAAATTACAAAAAAACTAAGTGAAAAATTCTAGTTTTTTATACGGTGTAACTTGTCAACGACCCACCTGATCATACACAATTAATTGTTTTTTTAATTAATTGTGCGGGGGTGGAGAAACAGCCATTTTACCCCAATTATTTCAATTTTTGCAAAATTACAAAAAAACTAAGTGAAAAATTCTAGTTTTTTATACGGTGCAACTTGTCAACGACCCACCTGATCATACACAATTAATTGTTTTTTGCAAAATTACAAAAAAACTAAGTGAAAAATTCTAGTTTTTTATACGGTGTAACTTGTCAACGACCCACCTGATCATACACAATTAATTGTTTTTTTAATTAATTGTGCGGGGGTGGAGAAACAGCCATTTTACCCCAATTATTTCAATTTTTGCAAAATTACAAAAAAACTAAGTGAAAAATTCTAGTTTTTTATACGGTGCAACTTGTCAACGACCCACCTGATCATACACAATTCATTGTTTTTTTAATTAATTGTGCGGGGGTGGAGAAACAGCCATTTTACCCCAATTATTTCAATTTTTGCAAAATTACAAAAAAACTAAGTGAAAAATTCTAGTTTTTTATACGGTGCAACTTGTCAACGACCCACCTGATCATACACAATTCATTGTTTTTTTAATTAATTGTGCGGGGGTGGAGAAACAGCCATTTTACCCCAATTATTTCAATTTTTGCAAAATTACAAAAAAACTAAGTGAAAAATTCTAGTATTTTATACGGTGCAACTTGTCAACGACCCACCTGATCATACACAATTAATTGTTTTTTGCAAAATTACAAAAAAACTAAGTGAAAAATTCTAGTTTTTTATACGGTGTAACTTGTCAACGACCCACCTGATCATACACAATTAATTGTTTTTTTAATTAATTGTGCGGGGGTGGAGAAACAGCCATTTTACCCCAATTATTTCAATTTTTGCAAAATTACAAAAAAACTAAGTGAAAAATTCTAGTAATAGTAAACAATGTCCGATTTGAACCAAATAGCAAGCTAAATACGTACATTTTATTCTTAATTTTTGTTTATTCTTGTATGTTTTCATGAAAATGACCCTGGAAGCAGCAGAAATATGCATAAATGTGGTTTTAAATGTTAAATCCCTATGTGCTCCCATTATCTCATACACACGGTATAATTAATATTTTATTACGGGTTATAGTGGTTTCCATATATCTATATCAATATGTGACACCTAAAAAAACGCATTGATTCTTAAATCTTATAGGCATTCACTTCTTGGTACATTTTCAATATAAAAATAAAGAAAGAAAAAAACAATTAGTTTTTTATACCACTTAAAACCTTAATTGCAGTGACTAGTTTCGACTACATGGTAATCATTTTCAAATTAAGTACTTTATTTGATAATGATTACCGTGTAGTCGAAACTGGCCACTGCAAATAAAGTTTTAACTGGTATAAATAAGAAACAGTGTTTATTTTTTATTTTAGCATTGATTAATATTATGAGCATTTTAATGATTCTAAAAATTAACTATTTCTATTGTTAGAAACTTAAACCAACTTTTAAAACTAATTAAATTGCCTACTTTTTATTTTAAAAGTGATCAATCCACCACATGTATCTTCATATTCTAAGATCATATGAAATTGAACCCGTTGTTGAACGGGTTGAACGCAGCCTTAACGCATGTGAATGATAAACAAAATTAGATTGCTAGCGGTTAGAATCGTAATGAATGCGTGTATGTATTTAAAGTTAAATTAAAATAACATTCCGAATATTAACAGGGGTTGTAATTTTCGTATGTGTAATATTGTCTACGATTGTGTTCATACCGGGTATAACACGAAACAGGCTCACCCCCTTTAGTTTTTCTATTATTTGAGATATTAATTTTAAATATGGTATTATACTGAGCAGAATTGGAGTTTAATAGTGATCCGAAAACTTTAGTTGCTTTAGTTTAATTGAAAATGGCATCAATTTTCAAAACTTAAATGAAACACCTTATATATTTTTAGTTTTTTGGATACATGATGTAATTTTACATACAAATCAATTATTTTACTTGAAACGTGACATTTTTTTTTTCAAAAATTAATACAGATTCTATGTGTCTATGACTGTCCCAAAATATTTTGTATGGTAAAAAATAAATTATGGTCACATAGTTGGGGAACTAAATTTTGGAAAAACAATTAACATATGTAAAACAATTGATTTGTATGTAAAATGACATCCTGTATTCGAAAAGAAACAAATATATAGCGTGTCCTATTTAAAATTTGAAAATCAATATCACTTCCGGTAAAACCGGATATGATGCCGAAGTTTCTGAACAACCGGTAAACTTTAATTGGTAGTTTGTACATGCCTACCATATTTCAAATTGATATATCAAATAGTTACACCCGGTATAGTAAATATACAACAAATGAGGTAGAGGCAGGGACCAAAAAAAAACTATTGTTGAATGTATTATTAGATTTATAAACTGAATAAACGTTATACGTTAATTATAATAATATAGTTTACACTTTATACCTTCCCATTTATTACATTAATAGCCTAAATATATTAAAACAATTTCAAGTAATACATATAAGTCCAATAACTACAATAAAAAATATTGTTAATTTATTTTCTTAGTTATGCATATTATTATTGTTGTAATTGGACTTATACGTATTACTAAAAATTGAACGCTTAATATTATGAACAAATCATAAAGAAACACAAACTATATTTTACTGACACTACTAGCATTAGCTAAAAAAAGGTAATTATTGTAGATGTCAACAAAGAACTTATCCTCATTTTATAAAACTGCCTGAAAAAAAAAATTGAATAATTTCAATCATCCTGTTTTCAGGCAGTTTCTAGCTATTTGGGGTAAAATCGCCACATTCAATAAGGTTTCTAGCAAGTTGCATAGAAAACTACAAATATCCAATCTGTATTCTTTTATTTGCCAAAATCGAAATAATTTAGGCAAAATACAACCCCCGTAAAATACATTTTAAAAAAACAATAAATGATACAAACTCAGTTAGGTTCTTACTAAGTTACACTCTATAAAAATAGACATCAACGTAGAACTAAAAATTCTTATTATTTTTTTTATAATTGTGCAAAAACAGAAATTAGTAGGATGAAAATGAAGTATAATCAGCTAGGTTCTTAGTATCACACTATAGAAAATTAGAAATTTAAATTTTGTAAAATTCGAAATAAATTAGCAGTTTCTTAGCCTCAGTACAAAAACCTAACGAACAATGAATGCAATATATTCAGTTGGCTTCATGGGCAGTTACACTCTATAGAAAAATTAGAAATGTCCACTATTAATATATATAATACGACATATTTCTGGTAATGGTAAAATAGCAGTATCTAGTTTTTTTTTAAATTTATAACAAATTGAAATAATTGGGGTAAAATGGCCTTTTCTCCACCCCCGCACAATTAATTGTGGGTGGTTGACAAGTTGCACCGTATAAAAAACTAGAAATTTTCACTTAGTTTTTTTTTAAATTTATAACAAATTGAAATAATTGGGGTAAAATGGCTGTTTCTCCACCCCCGCACTATTAATTAAAAAAACAATTAATTGTGTATAATCAGGTGGGTGGTTGACAAGTTGCACCGTATAAAAAACTAGAATTTTTCACTTAGTTTTTTTTTAATTTTGCAAAAATTTAAATAATTGGGGTAAAATGGCTGTTTCTCCACCCCCGCACAATTAATTAAAAAAACAATGAATTGTGTATGATCAGGTGGGTCGTTGACAAGTTGCACCGTATAAAAAACTAGAATTTTTCACTTAGTTTTTTTTGTAATTTTGCAAAAATTGAAATAATTGGGGTAAAATGGTTGTTTCTCCACCCCCGCACAATTAATTAAAAAAACAATGAATTGTGTATGATCAGGTGGGTCGTTGACAAGTTGCACCGTATAAATAACTAGAATTTTTCACTTAGTTTTTTTGTAATTTTGCAAAAATTGAAATAATTGGGGTAAAATGGCTGTTTCTCCACCCCCGCACAATTAATTAAAAAAACAATGAATTGTGTATGATCAGATGGGTCGTTGACAAGTTGCACCGTATAAAAAACTAGAATTTTTCACTTAGTTTTTTTGTAATTTTGCAAAAATTGAAATAATTGGGGTAAAATGGCTGTTTCTCCACCCCCGCACAATTAATTAAAAAAACAATGAATTGTGTATGATCGGGTGGGTCGTTGACAAGTTGCACCGTATAAAAAACTAGAATTTTTCACTTAGTTTTTTTGTAATTTTGCAAAAATTGAAATAATTGGGGTAAAATGGCTGTTTCTCCACCCCCGCACAATTAATTAAAAAAACAATTAATTGTGTATGATCGGGTGGGTCGTTGACAAGTTGCACCGTATAAAAAACTAGAATTTTTCACTTAGTTTTTTTTAATTTGTCAAAAATTGAAATAATTGGGGTAAAATGGCTGTTTCTCCACCCCCGCACAATTAATTAAAAAAACAATTAATTGTGTATGATCAGGTGGGTCGTTGACAAGTTGCACCGTATAAAAAACTAGAATTTTTCACTTAGTTTTTTTGTAATTTTGCAAAAATTGAAATAATTGGGGTAAAATGGCTGTTTCTCCACCCCCGCACAATTAATTAAAAAAACAATTAATTGTGTATGATCAGGTGGGTCGTTGACAAGTTGCACCGTATAAAAAACTAGAATTTTTCACTTAGTTTTTTTGTAATTTTGCAAAAATTGAAATAATTGGGGTAAAATGGCTGTTTCTCCACCCCCGCACAATTAATTAAAAAAACAATGAATTGTGTATGATCAGATGGGTCGTTGACAAGTTGCACCGTATAAAAAACTAGAATTTTTCACTTAGTTTTTTTGTAATTTTGCAAAAATTGAAATAATAGGGGTAAAATGGCTGTTTCTCCACCCCCGCACAATTAATTAAAAAAACAATTAATTGTGTATGATCAGGTGGGTCGTTGACAAGTTGCACCGTATAAAAAACTAGAATTTTTCACTTAGTTTTTTTGTAATTTTGCAAAAATTGAAATAATTGGGGTAAAATGGTTGTTTCTCCACCCCCGCACAATTAATTAAAAAAACAATGAATTGTGTATGATCAGGTGGGTCGTTGACAAGTTGCACCGTATAAAAAACTAGAATTTTTCACTTAGTTTTTTTGTAATTTTGCAAAAATTGAAATAATTGGGGTAAAATAGCTGTTTCTCCACCCCCGCACAATTAATTAAAAAAACAATTAATTGTGTTTAATCAGGTGAGTCGTTGACAAGTTGCACCGTATAAAAAACTAGAAATTAGCATTCACTTTTTTTTTAATTTGTCAAAAATTGAAATAATTGGGGTAAAATGGCCGTTTCTCCACCCCCGCACAATTAATTAAAAAAACAATTAATTGTGTTTAATCAGGTGAGTCGTTGACAAGTTGCACCGTATAAAAAACTAGAAATTAGCATTCACTTTTTTTTTAATTTGTCAAAAATTGAAATAATTGGGGTAAAATGGCCGTTTCTCCACCCCCGCACAATTAATTAAAAAAACAATGAATTGTGTATGATCAGGTGGGTCGTTGACAAGTTGCACCGTATAAAAAACTAGAATTTTTCACTTAGTTTTTTTGTAATTTTGCAAAAATTGAAATAATTGGGGTAAAATGGCTGTTTCTCCACCCCCGCACAATTAATTAAAAAAACAATGAATTGTGTATGATCAGGTGGGTCGTTGACAAGTTGCACCGTATAAAAAACTAGAAACTAGAAATTAGCATTCACTTTTTTTTTTAATTTGTCAAAAATTGAAATAATTGGGGTAAAATGGCCGTTTCTCCACCCCCGCACAATTAATTAAAAAAACAATGAATTGTGTATGATCAGGTGGGTCGTTGACAAGTTGCACCGTATAAAAAACTAGAATTTTTCACTTAGTTTTTTTGTAATTTTGCAAAAATTGAAATAATTGGGGTAAAATGGTTGTTTCTCCACCCCCGCACAATTAATTAAAAAAACAATGAATTGTGTATGATCAGGTGGGTCGTTGACAAGTTGCACCGTATAAAAAACTAGAATTTTTCACTTAGTTTTTTTGTAATTTTGCAAAAATTGAAATAATTGGGGTAAAATAGCTGTTTCTCCACTCCCGTCATAATAAATTAAAAAAAAACAATGAATAGAACATAATCAGTTAGGTTCTTGGCAAGTTGCACTCGATAGAAAATTATAAGTTTTCACTCATTTTTTTTAACTTCGTAATAATCGAAATAATTGTGGTAATATGGCAGATTCTCACCCATCAACCCCCTCCCCCCGTACAATAATTTAAAGAAACAATGATTCAAAAATTATCAGTTATGTTTTTACCAAGTTGATCTCTAAAAAAATCGATTTTTTCTGTTTTATTATTATTTTTGTAAAAATCTAAATAGTTAGGGTATAATGACAAATCTTTACCCCTTGTTATTTTTTTAAATAATATCTCTAGAGAGGAATATTAAGTTGTGTTTGTGGTAAGTTTTACCATGTAGAAGACTACAATTAGTCTCTCCGTTTTTTATATTTTTCATAAAAATCGTGTTTATTAGGAAATGGTATACCAATTTGGAAATACGCATACGGGATTTGAGCTTAATTTAGATTTGTTTATATTATTTTTGTTTGGACTGCTATAGTTATAATTTTTATGGTGCAACTTAGTGCAACTTCTAAGCTATAAAATAAGCTAAAAATTTAGTTGAAATTTTGAAAAGGGGGGGCTGGCACCCAAACTTCTCTATTCCATAGGGAGCTTATATAAGGGGTGCAACTTTTAAAAAATAGTGGTTCCGAGAGTGCAACTTCTGTAGAGTCGATTCCCTCTAGAAAATATTGAAAATTTTGAATTGGGGGGGCTAGCGTCAACTTAGCCCCCCTAAATTTCGAAACGTTGTAACTTTCCACCCCTATTGGTGCAACTTTTATTTTTTACGGTGCAACTTGGTGCAACTTAAGACCTTTCTGGTGCAACATTTTGGACTCAAAATTCTTAAAAGGGGGGGCCAAGTTGACTGACCCGTAATTATCAATTATTATACAGTATAAATAAGCGTATACCCGGCGCATTCACCATATCAGTACAGCGCAAATGTATTTTTTATTTTTTTTATAGACATGCAATGTACAATTTACTGATAATTGACATTATACATTGCATACAATTATTTTTGCTGCTCAAGCAATATCTGTTACCTGTCATGTGCTCCAACATCAAGAATAGTGACGATATTACTTGATGGGCGATTATATTGCAATATTAGGTTATGCAATCGCATTGTCGCATACCTAAACATAATGGTTATACATATTTTAAATATTTATTTTATAATATAGTGATTTTGGATGAATGTTATATGTAAACCTCGCATTTAGTCGGAACATACATATTATTATTTTTAAACGCTTAAGTAAATGTTTTCGTATTTTCAAATAAAAAACATTTTATTATTAAATTACGCTTAAGTAAACTTTTTCATTAGACGGTAAATATTTTTTTAAATTTATCACCTTTACATTATTTTATTTCTCGTTAAAATTTATATATTTTAGACAAGACTGTACTATTTTGCTCCGATAGATTGAACATTTTCAACAGCGCTCCAGAATTGACTGGATTAACGAACTATTCGAAAATTTACTTTACAGCGCTGCGACGCATGTAGGTTATTGCTCATTAAACTTATGAAATCATTGCTATTGTTGTCAGGCTGAAAGAGGGTCTGTTGACAATGTCTTGAATTGTTTATGTGTAATCAAGCTGTCGCCGCCTGTGAGCGGAAGTCCCGCCTTTCATCAGATAATTGTTCCCCTTTTCCTGAATAATCCACTACACTTGATGGAATTTCCACACACACACACATATGCATAATTATGAAAAAATTAAGGTTTCATAATAAAATCCATAATACGTAACCGCATTCCGTAATCGTAATAATAGGTCGTAAATACAATGGGTTACTTTCTTATTATTAGTGATGTGGATTTGTAATTTAAAATGTACGTTTTTATATTTCTTTGTGCAGGATAGTTGCTAAATATACAAGTTCATGTATAAACATGAATTTCAGAAAGGCTATATTTGCTGCGGGCTTTGCGCACACAAAGGCAATGTTATTTTAAATTAACAAAAAAAAACTGTCATCGAAGAGAACAAAAAGAATGCATAAAAAATTCAAATGAAATGCTTTGGAATTCTGTAAAGAATGTAGGTCATCATTCATAATTGCTGAAAGCTGGTATTTAATGTGACTTTTTGTTAATAAGCAAATAAATGTATATAAATTTTCCATAGGGAGGCTTTCGTATGCTAATTAATTGAACGATTAAAATATAAGAACATATATAATATATTATAGTCCTTTAGGTAGTTACAGCGTAGAAAAGTTTCGTATTTTTAAATTATTTGAAAACATATTATCTTGTAAATATTATTTATTTTTATACAGCCAAACCTGTATAAATAAATTATCAAATGAATCAAACTGCAATTAACAGGTATTTTTCTTAATGTACTAGACTTGTTTATTTAAAGTACAAAATTTGGGGTTTTATGTATTTAAGGAAAACTATGTATGTATCTGGAAATTGATATATTTTGATATGTGGAGTGTTAACATTTTTAATGCATAATTTTTGATGTGGTCGTAGCAACTTTGACTTAATTAAGAAGATTTAATTTTTTATTAAACAGGGAATAGTGGAGAACGGTTAGGACAAAATAGTTCTAGTTTTTGAACTTTTTTATAAGAAATTGGGTTATTTGATAATGGTAGATATTTTTTTGTTGTACCGTAATTATCACAATCTATTTTTTTTATTGACTTATGTATTAACCATTCAGTCACGATAATTTTTCTCTTTTCTTTTAGTTGTTATATTCCCAATCTAAATAACCTAGTTGTACACAAAAAATAATTAAAATAATAATTTGTATCAATACCCCATGAGTGATTAAAACATAAATATTATGATCAAAATAATATTAAATAATAATAATAATCTTTATTAGTACTATAAATATAAATAGTCTTACACAAATCATAAGATCTGTTGATATTAATAGTGTGAAGCGTGGTAGCATATAAAGTCAATGAAATTGGTAATAAGAATATCAAGGTATATGGTATACCTAAAACTAAGTAGTAGTTGGTATTAACTAAAATACATTACGTAAATAAAACAGGTCAACTAACTAAAATTATACATAAATTCAGAATAAATAAAATGAAAGGAAAGTTTGTTAATTTAGTTAGATATCACAGATTTCTCTAGAGTAAAAATCAATAAAATTGATATATGCATATAATTTAAAAAACTATCACAATTTTAGCATTAATATTAATACACTTAGTATAATACATAATAATAATAATACATTTAATTAAATAAACAAAGTTATAATTCTTACTTCACTATTTTATTTAATCACTAAATGTACATTTTGAACACTACGTGTCCATTATCAATAGTTAGTTAACTGATAATATAATAAATAAATAATAGGATAACGACACAAATTAAGAATACGTTTAACATATATAACATAATGATAATTGTGACATTTACGACATTTTAAAATTTAAGTGCTGAAGCTTTTTAAAAACTCATTAAAGGAATAAAATACGTGCTTTAACAAATAATTTTTGCACCAACGAATATATTCCTTTTTGGTTTAGGTGCCGAATATGACTTGGTAGTGCATTAAAAAACTTTATACAAGTATCTCGTACCCGTCTGCGCTTTTGATAAGCGGAATTGTTTGACTTGTAGATCATTAATGTTTCTTGTTTCATAAGAATGGAATGCTAAGGGTTGTTTATAGAAGGACACTTGGTTGGTTTCACAATTTTTACGATTTATTCTGACTAGTTTCGATTTTTACATCATTATCTAGGAATGATGTCTTTGAAATGTTTAAGACATTCTAAGGTCTACAATCCTCCCTATATACAACGCCTTCCAACACACGCACTGATTTTCTCTGCAAATTAAAAACATCATACATTATCGTAGAATAACCCCATATAATTATGCCGTAGGTTATATGCGAATGAATAAAATAGTAATATGCATTCTATAATGATTTGGTGTATAACGATCTTGACAGATTTCTTAAAATATAGACTCCTTTTGACAACCGGCGTTCAAGTTGGATACCATGTGCTTCCCAAGTTAGATTTGTACTTATTGAAAAGCCTAGGAGTGTGGTAGTTGTTTTTTTCCACATCTTATGTACGTTTTAGCGAAATCACTTTTTTCGACTTATCATCTTTTAGATTCAATTTATTTGAGTTAAACCAATTGTTCGCTTTCTCCACAGCAACCTGTCGTTGAGTGGTTACATTTTCAATTGTGTCGCCTTTTAATGATATTGTGGTGTCATCGGCGTATAGTACAGTAGATATATTAAGAAACTTATGTCGCGAATAAAATAAAATAGGGTTCGTTGTTCCGATCGATATTGATGAAATTAATGTCTATTAAATTAAATAGATGATACAAAATTATGATGTGGTGAAAATTAAAGGATTTAGCAAGATACGTCAATCACGGTAGATCGAAAGAAGATACCAAATGTTTTTCACAGAATAAATCATTTTTGAAATATAAGTAAATAAAACAATATGTTTTCATCTTCTCTGTCAATCGGAAGAATTTAGTCGCCATGGATCGTCTCTCGGGACCGGCCCATTAGTTGTGCGCGCCAGAGTTTTACAAAAATTGTGATTCGGCGACTGCAGCAGAGGTTTTCGCCACTTAAACAAGGCGCCAAGTAGACCTTTTGAAAATGGGCGAAGAAGTTATAAGAGGTCGGTACAACATTGGAAAAATCAAAAGAGGTCGACCAAGATCATCAAGAACTGCTATGAAATTCAATTGGAAGAAGAATACAAGTCCTAAGGTGTCGGTCAATTTAGCGCATTTTAACGTTTACTATAATAATATCTTCTTTTAGGACGAAGCTCATTTTCATCTTAGTTAGCATTGAATAAGCAGCACTGCTGCTACTGGGGTGCAACGGTTTTTACTTTTTTTCGAAAAGAAAGGCCTACAGTCAATTTGGACAGTTATGTGGAGATGTTAGACACTTTCATGGTGCCTGAATTGCAACACTTCGTTATAACCAAAGAACATGGTTCTAGCAGGACTTAGCAATATTACACATGCCCAGCACGTCTCTGCCATGAGTTCGTAAAATATTTTCCCTAGCAAATTGTTCTCCAGGAGAGGTGACATGAATTGGACACCATGCAGTCTAGATTTAACACCTATAGGCATCTCTGCCGCATTTCTTCATGAAATGGCAGAAATCACAGTCTATCTGAAGAGCGTCATAAGAAATTTTAGTGTTCAATTAATAAGTGCCGTGATCTCGAAGGTTTACATTTAGACATTATTATTATTATTATAAAATAAATTCCCAAATTGTATAGTTTAATAAATAATAAGTACATTTTCGATTAATTGCTTATTTTTTTAATTAGTCCACTAAATATATTTTGTGACACATTGTATATATTTATCAGCTATAATTTCTTAATGAAGCAAATTGGTTTTAAGGAAACCGAAAAGTTGTTTAAAATACCTAGTACGTATGCAATACGTTATTGTTTGAGTGGAAGAATATTTTATAATAGTCAACTTCGCCCCACTTGAGCGGAAAAAAGTACTTAAAAATATTTAATTTTCTACAACAAACTAAAGGATTTTAATACATAACACTGGAGTGTTCTTGAATCTATCAAGGACGTTAATGCAATGGTCACTAATTTTTACGTTCTTTACTGTTCTTAATAAACATGGCCCAAAATTCTCGCCACCTAAGTCAAAATTTTCAACGTAGTTAACATACGAATCAAAGCTTCGCTTAGAGAAATGTGGTGTAAAACTCTTATTTTTGACCGAATTTAAAGAACTTTTAATTAAATTAAACGTCAAGTCTCTGATGCATATGCCGATTTCATTCTTCATACTGAAACTAATCTTAAACGAATTATCTCTCATTCATAGAAATTTCTCACGCGGAATTACAAGAATCCCAATCACTCTTCATAACGATACCCAAGAGTTTACTAATCTTAGATACTTTGTAAATGTATTTGCGCGTTTTAGAATTTTTTCTGTGGGGTTATGTAAAAAACAAAGTGTATGAAAAATCATATCAATGTGTGGAGGATCATAAACTAGTTGTTATTTAAACATATAATTCAATTTACATGAGAATAGTCAAAAACCCATAAATTCAATTGTAAAAAGATATAATTTATGTCATAATAGTATTAATAGTGGACTCTGACCAAATTTTTTTAATATTAAAATTTCTCTTCCATTGATGTATTGATAATTACAGAATTACTGTATGCTGTTGTTTTATTTTGGTTTATCTCTGTAAAACTAATAATTACAATATTGTTAATATTATAAACAACTGCAATTGTTTTACTGTCACCTTTTTCATGGCTACCCATTTTTTATTTATAATAAAATTTAAAATGACTATAACTCACTCATTTTTAGAAATAACTATGTCGTATGCCATATTGGATTAATGAGAAAAAAATTACCTTTTGAATGAGGTCACAGCCAACTATGGTTTCCATTTAAAAAAATGTAAGTTTGCGTCATATCTCGGTAAATAATGGCGATAAAAATTTTCTGATTATTTTTTATTAATCTGCATAAAATTATCTAAAACTTTGTCCTTTACAGTTTTTTTCTATCTGTTATAATAACCGAAATATATTGATTTGAAAAAATTGACCCGTTTTACTTTTTTCAAAATATCTAGTTACCCTTGACTTTTTTGAAAACTTTGAAAGTGGAAATTTATTCGTCTCGTAAATCTACACTTCTTTCCCCATTTAACCGTTTCTCTATCTCTTATAGTTTCCGAGATCCCAATAGAGAACATCGAAAAAAACTCACCCTGTATATCAGAAACTCTGGACACACGTAGTCAAGTGGTTGTAATTTATACGGACCTCTCGTGTGCATTTGATTCAATTGATCACACATCACTTACGGTTATTTATTACTTTATGTATATGAGTTTTGTAAGTTCGGTTGAGAAAAATTATACGATGATTATTGAAACTCTAAATAGTGTATTTCAAAGAATAATCAAGAAAAGAAATGGCATTAAAATAAGTCTAAGCTACGAAAATTTATATCACCTGAATCATAAACTATTTAGTTACTATCTATATCTCATTTAATCGTTTCCTCTAATGTGATGCTAGTGTAGGTAGAGATTAATGTTGTATATATATTTTACCTAGAAATAGAATAGAGATAAAATTCAAATTTTTGTTAATGATATTTAATAATGATACGAGAACACTTAAAACTAAATAAAATGAATTAATGAAAATTCACTTAACTTTTTTCTTGATTCTAATTTTATAATTTTATATCTCATCTGTTCTATTTATTTCTTAATTTGCTTTATTTTACAAACTTTTCGTAATCACATGATAATAGTTTGTAGATACGGTAGTTTTTGCTAGCATCGAAAAAAGTGACCAACTTCTGAAATTTGTGAATGAATATCACCTATTACCAATCCACCAATCAGGATTTAGGACAGGTTACAGTTGCGAGACAACTCTACTAAGTATAACAGACGATGAATTGAAAAATTCACAATGTTTCAACCACAAATAATTATTGTAAAAATATTATATAACGTGTAGGCACAATTATATAAATCTAAACAACACAGCACGACTCGAGTTTCGACGTTTTATCGTCATTATCAAGTGAATTATAAATTGATGAAATTGTGATTGTGAACGCTGATGGTGGGTTCACGGGGGTGGTTCTCAAGAAGTCCAGAAGAGTAAACAATAACACGTTTATTCACACTTATATACAGTCGATATTTACAGTAATGTAGTCGAGGAGCTAGTGACGATGCTCGTGGTACACCCCCTCAGCCGCCCTACAATCAATGGGCGCCAAGGGTGGCACATGCGCTTTAACACACTGCCCCCGATTAAAAGGTGTCTTTTAATCAAATTAAACTATATGATAATGACAAAACACAATTGAAAATTATTTTAAGCACATAAAATAAAGGATAAAATATTCACAAATTGCATAATTAATTAACGCCCGAAGAATAGTATGCATTGACGGTTCAATGCATCCGCACTGCTTATACTAAATTCGGCTTATCACACACTCACTAAAATGGAATTACAGATGTGGGAGTGTTAGGATTCCTCCTCCATGGGCAAAATGCAAATTTTTGTGACAGCCCTCCGGGTAGTAGCGCCTCCTGGAGTGCTTACGGTGACCGCTCGGACAAGTCCATCGCTTCCTGGGTGAACTTCGCTGATCCTAGCAGCGCGCCATTTTGCGGGTGGATGGTTGTCATCCTTTAAAAGAACCAGTTGGCCCACATTGCATGATTTTTGCATAGTTTTCCACTTATTCCGATTCTGTAGTTGCCCCAGGTATTCATTAGACCAGCGCCTCCAAAAATGTTGGTGAAGTTGTTGTAAATGCTGCCACCTTGACAGCCGATTTATTTTTATACCGGCTAATTCTTCGCATGGAATTGATGTTACTGCCTCTCCAATTAAAAAGTGGCCAGGTGTAAGAAAGGAATAGTCAGTAGGGTCGTTGGAAATAGGTGTTAAGGGTCGCGAGTTAAGTACTGCCTCAATTTGCACTAAAAGAGTATACATTTCTTCAAAATTAAATATGACTTCTTTTATTGTTTTATACAAGTGACTTTTTACCGACTTTACCGCCGCTTCCCATATTCCCCCAAAATGAGGGGAGCGTGGAGGCGTGAAATGCCAATTTATTCCCATTTCCGCGAAAGCGCTTGTTACCGAATCTTGGTGATGTTCTGAATTAAATAAATCATATGCGTCACGCAATTCGCGGTTTGCTCCCACAAAATTCGTTCCGTTGTCCGAATACATATTATAAACTTTTCCCCTACGCGAAATCATCCTTCTAAGAGCGGCTATGAAAGCATCAGACGTTAAATCGCTCACCAACTCCAAATGAATTGCTTTAGTTGCAAAGCAAACAAAAACCGCAACATACGCTTTTACAATTGTACGTTTTCTTTTTCCCTCACTTATTTGCACCGGGCCGCAGAAGTCCACTCCGCAATTAGAAAATGGTCGGGAGGGTGTTACTCGCGTAGTAGGTAAATCACCCATTAATTGGTATATTGATCCAGGCTTGTGTTTAAAACAAGTCAAACAATTAAAAATCACTTTTTTGATATGCCTTTTGGCTGCGATAGGCCAAAAATTTTGCCTAATATGGGCAAGTGTCGTTTGCACTCCTGCATGAAAATTACTTACATGAAAATGTCTATAAATTAATTTCGAAAAGTGATGATTGCCAGGTAATAGAATTGGATGTTTATTTTCGAACGTGAGCTTAGAATTATTTAAACGGCCCCCGACGCGAATTAAACCCTCATCATCAATAAATGGATGTAATGCAAGTATTGTACTTGTAGATTTGATTGGTTTATTATTAATTAGGCTAAATAGTTCTTCAGCAAATGTTTCTTTCTGTACTAATTTAATTATTAAACCTGTGGCATATTTTAATTCCGGAGCTGTTAATGCCCCAACTATTCGCTGGGTTCTGTGTTTACAGTTATGCACAAAGCGAAGGCAGTAAGCTACAATTCGTTTGAGCTTTGTCAGAGATGAATATTTCTGAACTATATTAAAACTGTTATTTGCGACAACAAGGCACTTCGTACTATAAATTCTACGTTCAGGTATATCTTCAGGTTTGATAGGAGATAACTGTTCCTCTAATATTTCTTCATTTTTAAGAAACGACGGCCCATCCCACCAAAGTGAATTACTAATTAACTTATCAGCATTAGTACCCCTAGAAATTATATCTGCTGGGTTATTCCGCGTATTGATATACCGCCATGATGCCGCCTTGGATACTTGTAATATTTTCCCTACGCGCGCAGAAACAAATACCTTCCACTCATCTTGTTTACCCTTAATCCATTGCAAAACTATGGTTGAGTCTGAATAGTAAAATATTTTTTGCATACCTATATTAATGGACTTGCATATTGTTTCAATTAGCTGCACAAGTAAAAGAGCTGCACATAACTCCAATCGAGGAATTGTTAATTTCTTCAGAGGAGCAATTCGCGATTTCGCACATAGTAGTTGAGTTACAATAGCATCATTTACTTGGTTTTTTACACGCAGGTATACACAAGCCCCATATGCACTTTGACTTGCATCTGCAAATCCGTGCAATTCAATTAAATTCGGATTTTTGCAAAGTATAATATTCCGCGGTATTTTAACTTTTTTAACTGATTGCAAATCATTAAGGAATGTATTCCATTTTGTATTAATATCTTTCGGCACATGCTCATCCCAATCAATTTTTTCTACCCATATTTGTTGTATTATTATTTTTGCAATTACCACAACGGGGTTGATTAAGCCAAGTGGATCAAAAACTCTTGCGGTACCTGATATTATTTGTCGCTTTGTATATGGCCCCTCCTCAAAATTCGGAGGTTCATACAATAAAACATCATCACGCGCGTACCAGTGCAGTCCTAATGTTTTATTAATCTCCGATTTATTTAATACAATTACAGGGTTTTCATTTATATCATCCAGGTCAGTTAACAATTTTGCGTTATTTGAATTAAATTTGTTCAATTTGAATAAACCCTTTTCAAGGAGATTAATTAAATTATCTCGAATTCTTAACCCTGTTTCAATATCATAAAAACCCGTTAATAAATCGTCCATGTAGAAGTCATTTTTTAAAATAAATGACGCCTCTGGAAACGTTGCCTTATATTGGTCCGCTAAATAAAATAAGCAACGCACTGCTAAGTATGAAGCACACGTTGTCCCATATGTGACCGTAGTTAATTGATAAACATTTAGTAAATCATTCGAATTTTCGCGCCAAAAAATTCGCAAGTATTTTCGTTCTTCTGGATGAATCAAAATTTGTCTGTACATTTTTATAATGTCAGCGGATAGTACATATTTATACATTCGAAATCTTAATAGTATGGAAAATAACTCGTCTTGAAGGACGGGTCCATTTAAAAGTAAATCATTCAATGCCACCCCGTTACTTGTTTTGGCTGACGCATCAAAAACTACCCGTAATTTAGTAGTCAAACTATCCTGTTTAAAAACCGCGTGATGTGGCAGGTAGTAATGAGCACCCGTGTCGTCTGGACAATTTACAGGTTCCATGTGCCCTAATTCCAAGTACTCCCTCATAAAATGACAATAGCTTGACCTTAACATTGGATCTCTGGTTAGCCTTCGCTCCAAATTGTAAAAACGTTTTAGTGTTATATTACGTGACATCCCTAATTCTGAAGTATTGCTTTTAAAAGGGAGGGACACCATAAATCGCCCGCTGTCAGTTATTGTTATGTTTTTCAGAAAATGTGAATCCGATTCACAACCGCTCTCTGATTCACTGTCTTCCGGTATATTTTCTATTTCCCAAAACTTTCTAATTTCGAATTCGGAAACATTTATATTATTTTGTACGTCTGTACACAAGCTATTAATTTTCGATATAAATTGAATTGCAGCTCCCCCTCCGACAACCCAACCTAATAATGTTTTGTGGACCACAGGTAAATTAATTGATGTTTTTAATTGACCAGGGCATAATAATTTCCAAAACACTGATGAACCTAATAAAATATTTATGGGACCCGGTTTATTAAATTCAGGATCCGCTAATGATAAATTTTTCGGTATCTTCAGTAGCTCACGATCAAAAGTAGTTTTGGGCAAATAACTTGTTATTGAGTCGACTACAAAGCATGCGATTTTAAAGGCTGTATCGTTAACTTTTGATTTGATTATAATATCTACCTGCGCATTAACTGGTGAAATGCTATTGTTAACACCGAATACCTCTATTTGCGTAGGTTTTATTTGCGCACCAAGTTTTTTTATAAATTCGTTTGTAATAAAATTAGCTTGCGACGCGGTATCTAACAATGCGCGCCCCGTCTTAATATTACCGTTTTCTCCTATTACATCTACCACCGCGGTGCAAATTAGTTCTTGACATACGTCGGTGTTTACTGATAGTGCTGTAACGGCTGAAGTATTATTTTTCACATGATCCTCGCGATGTAATAGCGTATGATGCGGGCGTTTGCAAATACTGCAACCAGTTCCAAAACATTTATTTAATGGATGATTAGATGGCCTCAAACATTTGATACATAAGCCGGTCTTTTTAATAAATGAAAATCTACTATTTTGTTCAATATTTTTAAATTGCCCACATTTTATAATTGAATATTATATTAACTATTTTGGGGTGAGGGAATATACCTGCCGCTAATTGTTTGCGGATTATCTCGGGAGGGTAGTGCCAGATTAAAAAGTGGCGAAAAGATTAGTTCGGTCTGCTCATTAAGAAGATTTACTGACGGATTACGGCTCTGTTTGAAAATTTCCAATGACTCCAGGAGATTAAGCTTAGCGCCCTTGTTGCAATTATGCAAGATTTTTAGATTATTTATATCCGGGAATTGGTGTTTGCATTCTAAACAATGATTTGAAAAAGAGCTAGTGTCTTGATTAAGACGAAAAGCACGATGATGTTCGGAAAAACGAGTTGATACACTTCGTCCTGTTTGACCTACATACACACTATTGCATTCTGAACACCAGATCTCATACACCCCAGATTTTTTAAGAGGATCGACTTTATCTTTGGCATTGAATAGCATGTTTGATAATTTTCCAGGAGGTTTAAGCGCTACTTGATGATTCTCTTTTCGAAAAATATTCGCAATCTGTTCGCTGGTTTTTCCAAAGTATGTGAGCGGAATGAACGATGTATTTGAATTGGCTATTTTCGGATATATTAAAACCCTTGTGGTTTGATGACGTTTTTTGTTTATTAGGTTTTGAATGAGGTTAGTGGGGAAACCATTGTCACTGGCAATTGAAATTATTTTATTTAATTCTGTGGCTCTTCTGTCAGTAGTTAAGGGGATGGAGAAAGCTCTATGTATCATTGAGTGATATGCAGCAAGTTTGTGTGACAACGGGTGATTTGAGACAAATGGGATTGTTGAGTTGACGTTAGTAGGCTTCCTGTACATATCAAATTCTATTTTATTATTTTGGTGAATTAACGTTAAATCCAAAAAGTTAATTTTGTTGTTATTTTCTATTTCGAGAGTAAATTTAATTTTAGGGTGAATGCTGTTAATTAGATTGAGAAACTGATCTAATTGACGTGTTGTGCCACTGAAACACGCTATTACATCATCAACATATCTATACCAGAAGGAAATGTGTTTTTTTGCAAAATCAAGCGAGAAAATCTTTTCTTCGATATTGGACATGAATATTTCAGCTAAGAGAGGACTTAATGGAGATCCCATTGGAAGACCTGTGGTTTGTTGGTAAAATTCATTATTGAATTTGAAATAATTTTGGTTTACACAAGTTTCTAAACGTTCTGATCTAATCAATTTATAGAGTAAATTTTGAATAATTTCAAGACATTCTTTAATGGGTATATTGGAGAACATGCTACTAACGTCAAATGATACAAGTTTTGAATTTTTGGGAGTTGTTGTGGATTTGAGCTGTTCGGATAAATCGAGTGAATTTTTTGCTGAATGTTTTGGAGCAAATTTGGTATATTTCTTGAAGAGTTCATTAAGTCTAATTGCTAAATTCCTTGTTACACTGTTAATATATGAAACTACGGGTCGTATAGGAGAATCAGGTTTATGAGTTTTAATGAGACCATAGAGCCTAGGAGGTAAGGGATTTTGATGTACGATTTTTAATTTTTCAAAATCTGAGAACAGCACTGTGATATTTTTGAGAAGATTTCTGATTTGGGTTTGGAATTTTAGGGTGGGATCTTTTTTTAGGGGTGTTAAGTTTTCAGTTGTAATGAAAGCGTTCATTTTATTAATATACTGTTCTCTTTCGAGAATAACTATTGATTTGGATTTGTCTGCTTTAGTCAGGACTAAAGAATTAGAGGATATTTTCGATTTAAGTGATTTAATCACTGTGGAGTCTTTGGCGAAATTGCGGACATAGGATTTTATATGATCTGCTATATGAGCTCTAGGGATGAGAGGTTCTGACACTCTTTTGAGTGCCAGTTCCGATTCTACAATTATTGAGGATTTGTCGGATTTGTTGGTAATAAATGGACTATAATTGGGATTTTGAGAGAGGAGAGTTTGTTCTATAGGGCTAAATGTAACTTTAGAAAAATTTGTGAATTTAGGAGCTAGATTGGACTCTCTGGGGGGCTGCCTTTACATTATTTTTAAGAATAGCTAATTTCTTCTTTGATTTAAGATATTTTTTATGATTAACTTTGCTAACATTTTCGCGAACAAAATCATCAAAGATGGTGAATTCTACTGAATGTAATTTGTACGTAAGTTCCGAATGCAATACCTTGAGATAATGTTGAATTGCATCTCTCCTCCGATGAAGGTTTTGGAGTCATTGGAAATTTCCTGGAGTCATTGGAAATTTTCAAACAGAGCCGTAATCCGTCAGTAAATCTTCTTAATGAGCAGACCGAACTAATCTTTTCGCCACTTTTTAATCTGGCACTACCCTCCCGAGATAATCCGCAAACAATTAGCGGCAGGTATATTCCCTCATCCCAAAATAGTTAGTATAAAATCACAATTTCATCAATTTATAATTCACTTGATAATGACGATAAAACGTCGAAACTCGAGTCGTGCTGTGTTGTTTAGATTTATATAATTGTGCCTACACGTTATATAATATTTTTATAATAATTATTTGTGGTTAAAACATAGTGAATTTTTCAATTCAGTGTAAGTATGGATTACCACGTAGAAACGGTCGCAACCATTCTCTTTATTATAACAGACGATATTTTAAGGGCTACTGATTCAGGTAAGGTCACAGCAGTTATACTTCTTGATTACTCTAAGGCATTCGATACAGTAAATCACTGTACTTTAAATGTGATACTTGAATTTCTGGGTCTTGATCCATCTGCTTTAAACCTTATAAATAACTATCTTAGTAATAGAAAACAAAGTGTCATAATAAATTCATTTTCTTCTGATTTCTATGATGTTAAACAAGGGGTTCCTCAAGGTTCAATCCTTGGCCCTCTATTATGTTTGCTGTATACTTCCACAGTCCTAGATCAGCTTGAACATTGCAAGGGGCATATGTATGCGGATGATACTCAGATTTATTTATCGTTTGTACCAGATCGTCATCAAGAAGCAGAAGTATGTTTAAACTCAGATATTAAAAGAATCTGTCAATTTTCTGAAATTCTGGATTTAAATCTAAATCCATCGAAATCACAATTTCTTTTACTTGGTAAAAATATGACATGCACTGATCTTAAAGACAAAATTAACATTAGCATTAAAGGTAAACTTGTGCCTCTTGTAAATCAAGCAAAGAACCTTGGTGTGATTATTGATAATACATTTAGATACGAAATCACATATCAATAAATGCATTACCGCTGCATATTTGAACCTAAAGCTAGTATATCCTCATCGTTCGTATCTCCCACTGACCACTAAACGTATACTTTGTGATACATTTGTTTTATCAAATTTTAACTATTGCTCTACCTTATATCACCCTGCAATTGACAAAAACACCTCAAATCATATACAAAATGTTCAAAATGCTTGCCTGAGATAGTAGTATGGATTGCGTAAATATGACAGAATATCACATAAAATCAGTGAATCTAGATGGCTGTCAATGGTAAACCGGCGAAGAGCTCAGGCTTTATGCCTCTTTCATGAAATTATTATAAATAAACAGCCCCCTTATTTATACAACAAAATTACATTTCGTGAGGATGTTCATAATCTTAATACTAGATTCAAGGGTTTATTATCGCCACCGAAACACTACACTACCCAATTTGAGCGATCGTTTTCATTTAATATTTATCTAATGTATAATAATTTGCCACAACCGTTTAAACAATTTTCGTTTTCTAAATTTAGGAGCGCTATAAAAACTCATATTAATTTCTAGATTATTGCATTGGTATTAAAAGTACTTATTTGAGTTTATTGTGAGAATAAGGTTATTTTGCTATCTATTTATTTAGTCTACATAGTTATTTCATAATTATATCCAATTGTATCTAAAATGCTTTATTTAGTTATGTAGGTTTGGATGGTAACTGTTCTACCATCCAAGATCAATTTCGATCTCAACTGAATCCCGCCTACGGATTCATATATAATATTACACTTAATTTAAGTTGAATTTAATTTTTGTTCAACGTTTCTCTTTTTTTGTTCTTGTTTTTTTTGTTATATGTGAATAAAGATATTATTATTATTATTATTATTATTATTATTTTATTTTTCTATTCTCCACGAGCAAATTCAAACATTTTAGAAAAGTCTCCTATAAACAGAATATGTAAATTTCATAACGGGATTGCATCTAATTTGGATATATTTAACTATAGCCTGAGTAAATTTAAAACTTTTTTATATAATCTTTAATTTCTAATATTGTATATGATCATAATTTCGTATATCAATGTCATTATGCTTGTAAATACATGATAATTATAGTTATTTAGCTTAAGTACTTAGTTTTAGTTCTAATTTGTAATCATACTGTTTTGTATTCTTCACTGTATGTTACTCTGTAATTGGGCTTTGCCTGGGTAATAAATATTATTATAATTATATCCTATGAAATTTATTATTCTTTCCAAACGTAGTATTTCAGACTAGCACGCGATTATTTAAAATATGTGGCCTATAAATAAACGTTATATTTACGTTAATATTAGTAACGACATGTAAAGTAGACGTATATTAACGATAAATATAAAATTGTTACAAAAATATCTTTAATCACATATTTTTATATAAATATTTAAATGAAAATGAATGATAATCCAGTCCGGTTTGTTATATTTAACATTCAGATTCACGAGTGCGTGTAATGTCATGACCGTAGAACAATGAACAATAAATAATCTCTTATTTTATCGCGCGATGATTCAACAGTACGTATATCAATAATAATCATATTATTATCTTTGTTACAGTTAGATACACCGCAGTGGGAATTCGTGAGCGATAGCGCCAAAGATCTGATACAGCAGATGCTGTTGGTAGATCCGAAGCACAGGATAACGATAGAGGAAGTGTTAAACCACAAGTGGTTGCGAGATCGCGACAAAGGCCTGAGAATACACATGGCGGACACGGTTGAGGAACTTAAGAAGTTCAACGCGCGTAGAAAACTGAAGTCGGTGATTTTGAGTGCTTGCAACTCTAGCAAATGGAATCCTTTCGAGGACTCGACCATAGACAGTTATTCGGATTTCGGTGACGATGAGATATCTTCGTGTGGTAAGTGTTTTTTAATTTTATTTCGCAAGGAAATACTTATTATGGCTCATTTTCAGCGAAATATTATTTTAATTGATGAAAATATAATAACTTTACGCTACGAAAATATAAAAGGAGGGTAAAAAAAATTCTTGTTTTTATGTATAATATAATATAGGCATAATTAAGTTTTTTTATAATGTATTAGGGTGTTAAAATTACAACCATTAATCAATCCATTTTATTTGCGTGTACACATTTTCACAAGCAAAAAAAAATAAACATATGCTTCAATAAATTTCAGAGAGAACATTAATACACGTTTTTGTAAATACATTTTTTATTCTTTTTTATGGTTAACAATATATTTTAATTAATATTAGTAATCTTTATTTTCTTTAACGAACACAGTGTTCGTAATTAATGTTTATGTAAAATATTTTAAAATTTAATTATAAAATCAAATATATTCCTCTATAACTGTATAGTTGCAAATCTGTTTGTAATTAATTAACGTGTAATAAAACCAGATATTATACTCTGATTAATTACCAGAATTGTTACATATTATCGTGTGTGAAGCTTATTGTATTATATTGGCTCTGAGTATTGTTCTTTGGATAATACAGCAATGTCCTAATGATATTGCTGGCACACGGGAATTCAATTAGCCTAATAAACAAGGGCAATCAATTATATCATAAATTAGTTTCCATAAAAACTATTTAATATGGAGCGAAATAATAATCGTCTATGATCGTTCTTATTAATATGATACGCATCATTTAACATATTACTAGGAAATTTTATCAACTTAATCGTAAATTGGTAACCATATGATTGCGACGTATTTGAAATTGATGATCGGAAAATCGTAAAAATAAAATTTTTATTACTACTTCGTCATTAAAATATTTAATGTCCCTTCCATAAACTCCAGAGATCGATATTCGGCCGAAATTGCTGATTGTTAAAAGGGAATTAATTCTATAGATAGAATATATTTAGACATAAAAGGAGAACTTATTGGCGATAATAGTGGTTAGTTTTGTAAATAGATAAAATAAATGAGTAACTTTAGTGTTATCATCTATCTAACTTCCTGTTAGGAAGAGTGGAATGTTTATGTGTTTTTTTAGAAATTAAAATACACGGATATATTATTGAGTGTGCGTATTTATGGGTGCTGAATCACAAAAACCGTTATAAAATACAAGGTCATACTTAAAATTTTTATTCTGACATGATTAGCTCTTGGCAAAACTTCAGTGGGCAATCTTTTTCTTCGTTTTTTTTAAATCTTCTTTTATTAATCCTGAACGTTTTTTAAACAGAAGTTAAAGGTAATATACAATTTTGTCTTGTATGAATTCCTATTTTCCATTCTTTTTTATTTCTTTAATCAAATTTAATTTTTATACAATATGTACCAAACATTTGGAACAGTAATATAATAAAAACAATATAAAATAATAATAATAAGAGCCAAAGTGCAAAGTACATGAAAAGGTATCAATTCAAAATTCTGAAAATTCTTAAAAGAAAAATTCAGAAAATATAAAAATACGCACGATCAATGTAGATTATATTGTATTATATTTAATACTTTGTTGCCCTAACAATAAAAAGAATATTACAAATTATATAGTTACAAAATATTTATAGTTTTAACGCAAGAAATTCAGAGCGAAGTTTACTTGGCAAAATGTTCTTTCCCTCTAGCCCCATGTTGCATTTTCATATTTTCTGTTGATGTCACCTAATGCAAATAAAATTTATGCCTTAATATATGTTTTTTTCCAGATTGTCCATTTTAAAGTAACAAATTTATAAAATTTACAATAGTTCATTTTCCTACCACTACCTTGAAAAGGCATTAGTTATGATTTGATGATAGATTTAATATGATATAAATTTCTTAACTATCTAAGCTGTATAATTATATTTTCTCTTATAGAGACGCGTTACTTATAATTGAAGATTTGTCTCAAATTTTTCCTTTAAAACGTTTATATTATAGCATTGACTTTTTCAGTTTTAACCAACATTCATAATAAATACTTCTATCTATCTAGTTTTGCAATAAAAAAGAAATTTTATATTATAACGCACAGTTGGAGATAAGTTTGAAATTACATAACTATGTAGAAATTATCGAGTAAGAAAATAAGCTCAAGTGTGAATCCAGCGTAAGGTTTGTCAACTATTTGCACAACTTGCGCTTGAAAAATGATAGAAATATCAAAGTCATGGATGATCTCCACAAGGGAATTAATCACATAAAAATTCTGAAAGGAAACACTCTAAACAAACATTGAGTAGAAGGAAAGAGAAATAGAGGAAATAAAATTGAATATTGATGATTGAACTAAAAAAAAGACTTACAAGATGCCACAATGATTATAGCTTAAAAATCAAGAACGGTTTGTGTACAATTAAAAATATTTATTTATGTATGCATGTTACATAAAGGTTAAATACAAATACAATACAATACAACTCATTATGAAATAGCAAAAGACTTAGTGCAAGCAAGTATGATGCTAGTTAATTTCAACAATCAATATGATGCTTTATCGAATGAGTTGGATGAATCTAAAGACATTATCAAAAGGAAAAATTGAGCAATGCAAGTAGCTAAACTGTCTGATGAATTTACCAAATACAAGGCTCATTCAAAAAAATAATTATATTTTGCAAAGCAGACTATTTTAGATTTGGAGAAATAGATTAAGGAAGCCATAAAATTGAAAGGATTGCTGACTTGAAAACTCTCATCTGGTAATATGACAATGAATGCAAGGAATTCCACGCTCACGCTTCTCCCACCAAGACAAAGAAACAATTACTAAAATGTTGATGTACTTTAAATATTTTAGCTTTAATAAGTAATGTGTATTTTTGTAATGTATTTTAACGGATTTAATATATTCTACTACTCAAATTAAGGGCACATCGGAACAAGAGATTTTTTTATAATTAAAATGTAGTCATTTTGCTATATAAATGCAAGTGAGGACCAATACAACTATTTAATAGTAGCATACAATATGCAAAATAAACCAAACACATAGTAAACAGATTTTAGAGCGAATTAAAAGGTTTGAAAAGAGAAATCTGAATTCATATTAAAGGTACGCACCAACGTACCAATTTAATATTACATAAGCAAAATATCCTTCCCCCTGTTTATCTAGGAATCTCTATGAATTATAGCAATCTAAGTTGATTTCAAATTCAAACAATACAAGCCAATTAAAATCTACTTGTATGAAAATATAAATGCGCATTGTTTATATAATAAATATTAGAAATGTTTTCAATAATGAATCTTCCTTTCATTTAACTGAGAAGGGATTTTAAACTGTTTTACTCACTGAAGAAATAACCATTGTATATTAGCAATGTATAATCTTTGTATATTTCTTTAAACCTACATGAAAGACTTATAATATCTGTTAGGATTGCCAAGAATTGTGTCGAGCCACTTCTATTTCAGGTCTCTAGGGTATTGAATTTATACATTTTGTGTAAGTGTAAGATGGTGCATTTCCATGGTGAAGAAATAAAACATTTTTGATCTCCAGAGAATAGCGACAAACTAAGTACTTTTAAAATCGTAGTAATTTAGCGTAAAACTGACTTATGAGAGTCTATCTACTTTTTTAATCATTCCTTTTCTAGTGGAAAATAGCTATAATAATTCTTCTTTATAATTGACTTACTTAATTTTACAATCGTAGCTATATATCTTATAATATGTAATTAGCCTAATGATGAATTTACTTCTTACTTAAGCGGTGATGAAACATTTTTTCATTAATTATATTGCTGATTAAAACGCTTCGTTTTGTTTTACTTAAACTCATCTAAAAATGATGTCATCATAGTATTTCTCTTCGATATTTACAAAGAAAAATTAACCTTTATACTTTCTTATTTTAAAATATTACTTTTGTATCATTCAATATCTGTCGAGGTATTAACCAGAGAAGTAGTTGTTTCAGCAAGAAATTTGTTTTGTAGTCTTATTACTTTCTCATTTTATTATTCCTAATTAAATGTATAAAAGTATGTTTCCGTAACAACTAAGAATTCAAAAAATATCATAATCAAAATACCTACCAAAACGTTGCGAGAAGGGAAAAAAAATCGGATAAGGGCACATCACACACCTTGCTTTTAGGTGAATTTAAAATTGTGACATATATTTTCTATGGGCAATGAGTTCTTTTTGTTACAAATAACGCCTTTAGTCGCATGTTTGTAGAAAATCCTCTTTTAATTACTCACTACATTAAAAAATTATAAAAAAAAGTTTTTTTATGAAAGTTATTGAGTTTTTTTAATTAATTTTTGTAAAATGTTTCAATAAAACGGGCTACTTCCGATGGTGGAAACAGAACCAAAAGCATTTTAGATATTTTGACAAAGAATAAAACCTTTAGCTCAAAATATCTAGCCGCTTTTAAGATACATCTCTCTCATGGACTGATATACTCAAGTTTTATTTTCCTTGTACGAGCTACAGGAAAATATTATGATCGTTATTTTTTTTAATCAACAATTTTATATGTGTCTCTTATTGTTTCAGTTCAAAATATTTAACAGTCCTAAGATACTACTTATTTGACAGTAAGTAGTATCTTAGGACTGTCAAATATTTTGAACTGAAACAATAAACTTAAGTTTTATTCGTTGCCTAAAGAGCTGGAAGGTATACAACATTTTTTAATTAAAAGTAATAAATAATTATAAACTGAATAACTTTTATTGAAACAAAAATTTCCTAATATTTTGTGTTTTTTTGGAAAAATTCCGGATTTATTCTTAGCTTTATGTACGTAACTTAAAGAATTATTGTGAGTTTTTGGATCCTTTCTAAAGGAAACAATAATAATTACAGGGAAAGTAGTATAGTGGCTACATTACCATTTAATTCTATATTATTTCTATATATAATAAGAAGGCATAAAAATGTGTTGCAATAAATTTCCTTATTTGAGCACACGTATCTTTATCATCATATCTTTAATAGCGTGAACACTAGTAAAATCAATGTCGGTTCATCAGAAAGTAATCAAACACTAAAATTACATTTTCTTTAAATCTTTAATTCGGTTTATTGAAGCTTTATAGTCACCTGTTTAGTTTTTGAAGTAAATCATATAAATTTTCAAAACACTTTATTATTGCTTTTTTGAAAACGCTGTGGCTTCTTCAGGCGAAGAAATGGTAACAATAAAAGTTTGTGACAGGTTTATAGAGTAATTGCTGTGGGATGTAAGGGGGTTGGGGTATTATTCTTTAAGAGATTGATGTTAAGTAGTGGTGACCGATTGATGTCCGTTTGATCGTTTAGCAGAAAGGCTGTGTTTTTTCTTTTATTAATTTCTAGGTTCTCTAGTAACTCTAGTTTCTTGCTTTTTCTTTCTTGGTGTAAAATTTTGAATTCTTCATTGAAAGAATGTCCTTCGTCCAGCAGGTGGTTGGCATATGTGGATGTCCTTTTATTGTTGATATATGCGGCGCGATGTTCTTTAATTCTGTCAATGAAAGCTCGTCCTGTGCCCCAAAACTTATGTCGGTCAAACAGGATTGTTGCGTTTTCAAAAAAGCAATAATAAAGTGTTTTGAAAATTTAAGTTTTTTACTTCATCAACTAAACAAGTGAATATGAATTTTCAACATATAACAGCCTCATCAGTTAATATATTGAAGCTTTATAGAACAGTAATTTTTTTCAGTCCCATAACGCTCATATTAGAACTTTTTGAGCTAGTTAAAAATAGTGGTTTTCTTTAATTTTTTTTAGTACTTGATGACTATACATTTTAGCTCTTCGTAATTTTCGACAAGGTTACTGATGCCCATCTTGACATCGCATCGGAAGTAATTGCCCCTGTTGATTTCCTTGCCCTCTGCTACCCGATTTTGTTGAAACTATGGGAATACATTTTGTATATATTATAGGGTAAACATACATAAACGTTGAAATAAGAAGAACAAGAATAAAAATAAATCACAGAAGTAATTTAAAACAATCTAAAATGGGATAAACACATAGACCTATTCACTAAGAGAAACTCCAGAACAATGCAGCTATAAGGAAAATACAACACTACATACCTACAATAATACGAAAACAACTTTTTACATCACAAAATAACTACCTAATCAATACCTGGGGCCACACAACTAACAAAAATCTATACAAATTGCAAACTCAACAAAACAAAATATTAAAATTAATGCCATATATAAATTAGACAAAAGGACCAATACAACTAAACTCTATAAACACGTACAAGAACTAAACATAAAAAAACATGATAACATTAAAAAACATAGTTATTATCTACAAAATGAAAAACAACCTTACTAAAACCAGCATAAAGCTACAATAAAGACATCAACAACTACCAAACAAAGAGAAAATCAGACTTTAGGACAGAAAAATTCACTACAATGTAGTACTTACAATTATTAACAACATATAGCATAAAAATATATAATGAATTAGAAGACTACATAAAAAAACTAAAATATACTCCGTTTTAACTAAAAATCAATAACAGAATCTTAAATGACAAAACAAAAATAGAAGAAAAATTACAATAAGAATAATCAAATATTCCTCAAAATCCTTAGCACGAGATGGACTTGTCTGCACTTCCCGATGCGAGGACAGAGGGAAGATAAACAAATGGAGTCTTTTTGCAATATGTATTGTATGTATATATATATATATATATATATATATATATATATATATATATATATGTTTTTATAAGTTTTCGGGTTTTTTCTCGTGTTGTTGGATTTGGTAAATCTCGACGTTTCGGCGACATCTCATTCGCCATCTTCAGGAGTTTTAAGTTATGAAGTTTAACTCGCCGAAACGTCGAGATTTACCAAATCCAACAACACGAGAAAAAACCCGAAAACTTATAAAAACAGATAACACTCGTGAAAACCTTAAATACAACATATATATATATATATATATATATATATATATATATATATATATGTAAATAAATACATCTATTATTTCTTAAAACAATAAACGTTTGTATGCAATAAAAAATGAAAGTTATATAATATAGCTTTATTTAAGTAGCATAAACTATAACTAGATATAGAAATAGATTGTATATAGGGTATGCATGAGGAATATAAGTGGGTGTGATAGAAAGTTATGATGTGATTGTATCAAAAATATTTTTAGGATGTTAAAATAATGAGCAGGTTGCGATATTCTTAGAGTTTCTGTTCTCTAAGAGCGTAAAAGTCAAGGTTAGCAAGACTGAATGGATGGAATGCTAGAGAAAATAATAAATAAAAGAAGTTAGTTGGAGGAAAATGAAAGTCGGGAAAGTATTTCTGGGGTGTGTCCTTTGTTGTGAATACAATCAGAATTTCAAGTATTTGTTTTGTGAAAGGATCAAAACGTATTAGTTATTAATATCAGAATACAATTAGTACTGCGAGATGTATGCAAAGGAACGATAATTTGTAAGGGACAGAGAAAAATCTTTTGAGGGCAGAGAGATCAATACCAAGCTGCTGTATAATATTATAGAAATACAAGGGGGTAATTATAAAATGGATAGTAGTAATAGGAATAGTAAAGTGTAACTGAATGGTGCGAGAGGCTTATCAAAGGGTTTGTAGAAAATGAGATAAAAGGGCGAAATGGCGAGTGACTTGAAAGTATGGTTCTGTCTAATGGGTATGGTATTTTTGCAAGTTTTATGGTAATAGTTCGAGTTTAGCATTTATTTTTAAATTTCATATTAAATTATTCAATATACGATAATATCAACGCGGAGTGGATCAATATTTTATAATTCATATTGAAAGAAACAACATTTATATTTGTGAATTTTAATGTGTATGAAACAGAGTAAAAAGTGGTAACTACTGTAAACGTGCCCCCGTAT